>CM062808.1:784649654-785068615 GCA_031772625.1 Pinus tabuliformis
CTTATAGATAAAATATCTTAGTAGGAAGATAAGGGTTCTTTTTGCTGGAAAGAAAAAAAGGAATACACATGGAGAGAAAATCACTCAAACAAGACGTTGTGAAGGTACGATGGGATGCTACGTGATGAGTATTTCCTAAGCTAGACTTGGGCCAGTGGAAAAATCTGATAGAGGTCTATGAGTTCTAGGCTTGGTTAAACCTTGATGCCTATGGATTGACCCAAATAGGGTTCTTTCCAAAATAATTGTTCTAGAAATTTAAGAGCTCGGGGGAAGAACTGGGTGTGATTTCCATTTTTGTTGGAAGGAAAGTTTGGTCTTTCCCTGACATAATTTATGGGTGATTTAAGTTTGATACAAATAAGTATTTTAATTCTTTTTATGATGATATGAATACTAGAAAATGTTGTAACTGTTATTTTCTATAGTTGATGTAAAATTTACAATGAACGTGTTAAAGAAATAGGAATTCTAACTTAAAGTAAATCAGAGAGGAAAGGGTAATCATGTGAAGTATGTATTTACTTGGAATCATTGTATCCTGATATTTTAAAGAAGTTAATCACTTTTGGGTCACAGGGTGATCCTGTAAAGGGTATGGAGGAGTCATAGGTAAAGTCCTCGTATAGTTCTTATACAACTAAAATAACCACAATGTAAATTCCCTAGGCGGTCATAGAACGATAGCTAATCTATGAAAGGGGGTAGTTAACTTGAATGATATGGATGAGATGGCAGGAAATAAATTCCAGCCTATGCTTGTGAATTTAATTAAACAAGATAAAATAAATCAATAACAAGGAGATGAAGACAATTATTGGATTATGAGCCTGATTAAGTCCTAGCCAAGTAAACTTGGGCTTATCGGCTTGGAACAGTAAAGGGATCAAATAGAATAATTTTTTCGGAAAAGAATACCCCATGGGCATAGAGAGAAGGCCTTAAAAATTGAGGTCCTATTCCCTGTCAAGCACTAGAGAAAAATAAAATAAAATGAACAATGTATTTATATAACTCAAAAAAACTAATAGTAATGTACACAATCGATAAATATAGACTGAGAACTGTGAAATGTGTTGGAAAGACTGAGAGGGGGCTGAATAAGTATTTCTTTACAATTGTTATTCTGTCTAGTTAGATTCTACACAATTTAAAATAAGAGAAATGAATAATCTTATTATAGAAACAAGGAGGATAAAAATCCTTTTATCAAATGAAAGAGTACAATAAGATGTGAGGGTTCCAACCCTTCAAAAACTTAGGCACCAACCTATTTCCAAGCACCTACTTTGTCTTTTGTGAGGCTCCGACCACTATGGCTTTGACCCTATCTTATCCAAGGTTCCAACCTTGTGTTTAGGAGCACCAACTCCAAGGACACCAATCTTGTTTTTTAATAGAGAATGTGTAAAGTACTTGAATTCTCTAGACATATTCTTCATTGTCTTTGCCACTTCAAAATTTCTTTCCAATCACATAGATCACCATAAGAGTTCACCATAGGAGGGATATTCCGTTATCATGTGGCGAGCTCCAAAAACTATGTTTGATTGTCCAATATAGGTCTCCACCACCTTCCTTCATTACAGCTATATATTCCCTATAGATATAAGAGTGTTGATGCTACAATCATAATTCAACTCTAAATCGAGGCTTGTTCTCCACAGTCTGAGAGCAACATTTTTCAAAACATTGCTCCTTCAATGCTTATACAAACTGAACCATCTAAGCGACGATCCACTGTATCTGACCCACAAAAAGTCTATGTCCATAGTATCTGATCCTTCTTCAAAGTTTAACGATGTTTCATACTCCAAAGTTATCACAAGGTCTAAGAAAAGGATTTGAGCCTCTATTTTGACATAGTTCGAGGCTACAACAAGGGATCTGAGACACAAAATAAAGCTACAACAAGGGATCTGAACAAAAAAATGATGATGACACCGTCCAATGAGAATATCTAAGCCTCTGTCCAAGAATTCGAGCTACTGTTTTCACTTAGGAGACATAGTTCAAAGCTATTGATCATAGGGAGGCTGAGAATTTACTTTTCTATAGTCCGAGAAACAGAAGTTTCTACAATTAGCCAAAAAATGACAGTGAGATGAGGTTTCGAGATGCCCTTATCTTCATTCTTCTAGTTTTATGCTCCTTTTCTCCTTTTGTTCACGAGTTGTGAACAATGATTATGTTTCTTGTGATTGTGTGTCAAATTTCTAGATCAAAATGAGGTCGCGTGTCCCATATTTATAGTGTTTTTATAGTTGAACAAGCAAAGAAACATGTCTCATAGGTAGGCCAACATGAGAGGCCAATATAGGTCGGCTCACTGTCATAAATAAATTCCATAACTTCAAAAATCCATTTCTCCCAAACCGCTTGGAGTTTCGAGCCAAGTAATAGCTCGTTGGAAAGAAAAAAATGTTCTCTAAAAGATGGTGTAGGTGTCATAATGAAATGATGCCTATAAGGTAGTGAGAACATATTTTTTTTATGTCACAGGTTATTTATTAATGAAGAATTTGAGTTAGGGCAATTAGGCTTCTTCATCATATGCTTATAATGTCATCAAGAGAGTGATATGCCATTAATCATATGCAAAATTGACTTTTTCATGTCATGATAAAGTCTTCCATCATCAAGATCATCCGAGGTAAGAACATCTAAGGTTATGGATTCATCATCAATATCATCAAACGTACATGATTGACACTTCTTCATTAGTGTCTTCATATATTCAAGAGTTATGACATCATTTGGTATCTCAAGAATATTTTTCATCCTAGCCAATACCATATTGACATCAATGACAACCTAGATTAACAATCTCCCCCTTTGTCATTGATGGCAATATTCTTTCCATTTCAACATTCTCTCCCCCTTTCATGTTAATGGAAAACGGGGTGCCCAAAGTACTCCCCCTGGCAAGCCTCTTCTTTTCTTCACGACTAGTAGTTCTTAATAGGTATCTTACTCCCCCTTTCATGTTTATCCTTAGTAAACAATGTATTCTTGATGTGATGCAAGAGAAATAACCCCCATCTTTTGGCGAAGGTGTTCAAATGCTTCTCATGGAAGAGGCTTTCTGAAGATATCTGCAATTTGTTCTTTTGTATTGATGTACTCCAACTTGATGTTTTTTTTAGCAACCTATTGATGGAGAATGTGATATTTGATTGGGATATGTTTGGTCTTTGAGTGCATTACTGAATTTTTTTAGAGACTGATGGCACTAGTGTTGTCACAATAGATGGTGATTGGTTGTTTGGTTTCTATGTTCACATCCTTCTAAACTTCCTTCATCCATAGTATCTGTGTACAACAATCTACAACAGCTATATATTTGACTTCAATATTGGAAAGACATATAGATGATTTCTTTATGCTGAGCCAAGATACTAGACAATACCCCATGAATAATGCATTTCCACTGGTACCTTTTCGATCGTCGATGCTTCCAGCCCCAATCAACATTAGTGTAAGTTGTCATTGTAAGAGTTGCACTTTTGGGATACCAAATACCAAAGTTAGAAGTTCATTTCAAGTATCTGAGAATTCTTTTGGTAGCGAACAAATGGGATTATTTATGAGCTGATTGAAATCTTCCCGCCATTCCTACTACTTGGATAATCTCAGGTCTTGTAGCTGTTAAGGATAGGAGAGCTCCAATTATTGACCTGTAAAGAGTTTCATATACCGAGGGGGATTCATCATATTTTCTCAATTTGTGTGGTCATTGGTGTGGTCATAGGTGAACAATCTTCCATCTCATATCTTTTACACATATATTTAAGATATTTTACTTGGGATATGAACATGGCTGCTTTAGTTTGAGATACATGTAGTCCAAGGAAGTAAGGTAACTCACAAATCATCAATATTTCAAACTATTTTGAGATATTTTGAGCAAACTCATGACCTATCTCATCATCATTTCTAGCAAAAATCAGATCATCAACATAGACAAGAGTGACTAATAATTTATCCTCATCCATATTCATGTAGATACTACTTCCTACCACCCCCTTTTTGAAGCCTTGTTTTTGTAAATAGTGATCCAATCTTGCGTACCAAGCTCTAGGAGGTCGATTTTAACCCATATAATGCCTTTTTCAACTTGCATATAAAGTATTTTCATTCTGCTAAATAAAACCCTTCTGGTTGCTCCATGTAGACTTCTTCCTTGAGTTCCCCATTCAGAAATGCTAATTTTAGGTCCATTTGATAAATTTTGAATCCTTTTGAGCAAGAAAATGCCAGGAACATCCTTATAACTTCCATATGTGCTACCGGTGCAAAGGTTTCTTCAAAGTCTATTCCTTAAATTTGTGAATAACCTTTACAAACAAGCCTTGCCTTATTTTTGATGATTTGTCCATCTTCATTCATTTTGTTTTGAACACCCACTTGGTCGCAATTATATTTTTATCCACTTGGACGAGGTACCAGCTCCCATGTCTCATTCTTCTCGATTTTAGACATTTCTTATTCCATGGCTTCCACCCAATTAGGATCCTTACATGCTTGAGTAAAATTTTATGGTTCTATCATAGATAGGAGAGAGACATCATCTTTCCTTGGTGTACTTGTCATCCTTCTTCGGTTTGTATTCCCGCATCTACATTGCCAATATTCTGCTCTTTCGAGTGATGTTTTTGGAAGAATTTCACTTTTGAAGTAGTTTGAGATGGTTCTTTTTCCTTTGTTTTTCTTGATATTTTTCCTCTTTTTCGGGTTCTTCTTCATTTTCTTTAATGAGGGGGTCAACTTCATGATCTTAAATTTCCTTTTCTAGAAGGGCTTCATCGATTTTCACATTAATTCTTTCCACTATTTTTCGTAGCCAATTATTGGAGCATTTGTAAGCTTTGCTCCTAGTAGAATAACCAAGGAATATTCCTTTGTCAACCCAAGAATCAAATTTTCCTGGTGAGTCATCATTGATCTTTATAAAGCATTTGCTTCCCAAAATCCCGAAGTATTTTATTGAAGTAGGTCTTCCTTTCCATAATTCATAAGGAGTCTTCTCATTATTTGGTCTTAGTTGGGTTCGATTCAAACTATAAACTGTTGTCCCAATTACTTGTCTCTACAATTTTGGCTGCAAGTCAACTGCTAGTAACATTGTCCTTTCCATTTCTTAAACAGTTTGGTTTCTTCTTTGAAGTACCCCATTTTTCTTGGGTGTTCTAGTAGCAGAGAGTTCTCTTTCGATTCCATGTACTTTACAGAATCCATAAAATTATTTTGATGTAAATTCTCCCCCTCTATCCATTCTAAGACATTTAATCTTAGAATCCTTTTCATTTTCTACAAGAGATTTAAGATTCTTAAAACATTCAAATGCTTTAGAATTATATGTTATGAAATATACCCACATCATTTTAGTATAGTCATCAACAAATAAAGAGAAGTACATTTCACCTTGGAGCACTCGAGTTCAAGTTGGTCCACATAAATCTGCATGAATGATCTCCAAAGGTTTTGATGTTGAGAACTCCTTAGTCTTGTGGCTGGTTCTAGTTTTCTTACCATGTTGACATGGGCCACATACAACTTGATCTGGTTTGAACATCTTTGGAATGTCCCTTACTGCGTTAATTTTTCTAATATTGATCAAGTTATCAAAACTTATATGCCCTAATCGCTTGTGCTATAACAAACTTTCATTTGTTTGACTGAAGTAACATTTATCTTCATGGATTTTGCTCAAGATGTAAATGTTATCTGGTGTTCTTACTCCTTTAGAAACAAGTTCTCTTGAGGATGAGTTTCTTATGTCACAATATTTGGTGCTAAAGACATCATTATGTCCTTGGTCACAAATTTTTCTAACACTCAAGAGATTGTGTTTGAGTCCTTCTACTAGTAAAGAATTCTAAGCCTTTCCTTTTCCATTAACAAGGAAAATCGTCCCTTTTCTAGTGATTTTAGTGTATCCACTTCCAAAGGATACACTTCCATACTTATTGTTCAATGAAACAAACTTCTTTTTGTCACCTGTCATATGTCTTGAGAATCCACTGTTCACAAACCAATGGTTTTAATCACTATGATCACATAGAGCTATGCCACATTTATCCGTATTGATATTCTCCCTTCTAGCTTCTCTTCTTTTGAGTGGACATTTTTGTTCATTATGTCCATAATCATTACATAATGATTAAACTGGATCAAACTTGGTCAAAGGCTCAAAGGAGTTATAAGTCTTGATTTGTCCTTGCTCTTTGAGACCACATGGTATATTCCTTTGATCCTTCAATTTTGGTGTTTTATTCTTACGAGCAATACAATGTTTAGCTTGATGACAAAATTTTTTACAATAATAACAATACTCAAAAAAGATAGTTTGGTACCTGTTGTAATAGCCATTATTTGAAACAACATTCTTCCTTGGAGTTACTCTTTCTTCATTCTTTGGATTTAATATGGACCTTTGATGATATGAATTTTCTTCTATCGGATTGTTGGAAAGTATGTCAGCATAACTTCTTGCATTATCCTTAGTACTTGATGATTCTCCTTTAAAACCAATCCTAATTTGTCGTATTGAGGTTTTTGAGCATTAAGGATATTGTCAAGTGTTTGAGATTATTTCCAACTATTTTTGACTTGCTACAATTCCTTCCTTAGATATACTATTTCAGCTTCACAATTTTCACAAATTTCTTCCTTTTCTTTTAGCTTATTTTTCAAGAGTTCTTCCCTTCTTTTTTCTTCCTCCTTTTCTACCTCGAGAGAAATGATTTTATTTCATAATTTATCATTCTCTTCAAAGGCACTCATTCACAATTCATCTACGTTTCCTTCTAGTTCTGAATCATCATCATTTGTGAATGCCATGAATAATACTTCTTCGCTTCCAGCATAGTCATTTTCTTCATCTGATTCATCATTACGTCCTTTGTGATGAGGGAAATTTTTAGTTGATTTCTTTTTTATGACTACAAATTCATTTTCATCATACTCATCTTGCTTAGAGAAGAAATTCTTCTTATTAAACCCTTTATTTTTGTATACCATCCTTTTAGAATCTTCCTCATCATCACTATCATGTTTACGAGGACATTTTGTAGCATAATGACCTATTCTTCCACAATTGAATCAAATAAGAGGGTACTTACCTTTTAGCTTAGATCCTTTCTTGAGTATTTGTAAAATTTGTGCTAATTTGGTTTCTGCATCAGAGTCATCACTACTGGTATTCCATCCCTTTCTTCCTCTTGTTGATTTTGAGGCTTTGAATGTTGCTTCTTGGGAATTTGAGATTCCTTTCTTCATTTCATAGGCAGTGAGAATTCCATGAAGTTCATTCATCTTGAGGGTGTCTAGATCCTTCATTTCTTCTATAACACTTACTTTGGAGTCAAATATATCAGGAAGAGATCTCAAAATTTTTCGAACAATTGTAGTTTCTTCAACCTTTTATCCTGACCCTTTAAGGGAGTTGACAACTTTAGTCACACGGAGAAGGTATGATGCAATATCTTCTTCGTCATCCATTTTAGGACTTTCAAATTGTCTTATATGAGTTTCAAGCTTTTCCTTTTTAACTTTAGAATCCCCATCATATAAGGCAATCAACTTGTCCAATACTTCTTTGGCTGAGTCACAAGTCATGACTTTTGTAAATTCAGAGTCAATGATTCCACTAGTGATGGAATTTAAAGCTTTGGAATTTACAATGTAAGCTTTCCTTTCGTCTTGATCAGTTGGAAGAGTGGAAGGAGAAATGTACCCATTCAAAACAGAATGCCAAACTTTAGGTCCAAGGGACATTAAGTAATAGAACATTCTTTTTTTTCCAAAAACCAAAATTTGTGCCATCGAACAAAGGAAGCCTTCCTGATACTTCTTGATTTTCCATTGTGACTAAGAATAGTTCTTCTAGCTGTTAGGCTGATTATGAATAAGCTTTCTTTGATTCCAATTGTTGGAAATACAAATAGGGGGTGAATCAATATTTCTTTTCAATTATTATTATGTCCAATTAGATTTTACACAATTTAAAATAAGAGAAATGAGTAATCTTATTATAGAAACAAGGAGGATAAAAATCCTTTTATCAAATGAAAGAGTACAATAATATGTGATGGTTCCAAGCCTTCAAAAACTTAGGCACCCACCTATTTCCAAGCACCTACTTTGTCTTTTGTGAGGCTCCGACCGCTAGGGCTTCGACCCTATCTTATCCATGACTCCAACCTTGTGTTTAGGAGCACCAAATCCAAGGGCACAAATCCTGTTATTTAATAGAGAATGTGTAAAGTACTTACCTGAATGTTCTAGGAATATTCTTCACTGTATTCACCATTTCAAAACTTCTTTCCAATCACATAGATCACCACAAGAGTTCACCATAGGAGGGCTATTCCATATTCATGCGATGAGCTCCAAAAATTGTGCTTGATTATCCAATATAAGTCTCCACCACCTTCCTTCACTGTAGGGATATCTTCACTGTAGATATAAGTGTTGATGCTGCAATCATAATTCAACTCTGAATCTAGGCTTGATCTCCACAGTCTGAGAGAAACATTTGTCACAATGTTGTTCCTTCAATGCTTCATTTAAATTGAACCATTGGAGCCCTTGTCCATTGTACTTGACCCACAGAAAGTCTTTGTCCATAGTATCTGAGCCTTCTTCAAAGTTTAACGATGTTTCATTTTCCAAAGCTATCATAGGGTCTGAGCCTCTATTTTGACATAGTTCGAGGCTACAACAAGGGATCTGAGACATAATCTCAAGCTACAACAAGGGATCCGAAAAGAAAATTCATGATGAGACAATCTAATGAGAAGATTTGAGCCTCTATCTAAGAATATGAGCTACTATTTTCACTTAGGAGACACAGTCCAAAGGTATTGATCACAGGGAGGTCAGAATATACTTTTGTACAATCTGAACTACAAACGTTTCCACAATTACCCTGAAAATCACAGTGAGTTGAGGTTCTGAGATGCCCTTATCTTGTCTCTTCAAGTTTTATGCTCCTTTTCTCGTTTTGTGCATGACTGAACATGTTTATGTTTCCTGTGATTGTGTGCCGATGTTTTGGATCAAAATGAGGTCAAACGCCCCATATTTATAATGTTTTTACAGTTGAACAAGTGAAGAAACACGTCTCATAGGTAGGCTGACATGGGAGGCCAATATAGGTTGACTTACGGTCATAAATAAATTCCTTAACTTCAAAAATCCATTTCTCCCAAACCGCTTTTAGTTTCAAGTCAAGTAATAACTCGTTGGAAAGACAAAAATGTGCTCTAAAAGATGGTGTAGGTGGCATAATGAAATGTTTATTCTAAGGTAGTTAAAAGATATTTTTTAATGTGACCACACATTTATTAATGCAAATTTTGAGGTAGGGAAGTTAGGCTTCTTGTTAGGATTATCCATCATAGGCTTATAATGTCATCAAGATAGTGATATGCCATTAATCATATGCAACATTGAATTTTCCATGTCATCATAAACTCTTCCATCATCAAGATCATCCAAGGTAAGAACATCTATGGTTATGGCTTCATCATCAAGATCATCAAAGGTACATGATTGGCACTTCTTCACTACTGTCTCAATATCGTCAAGAGCTATGACATCATTTGGCATCTCAAGAATATTTGTCATCTTAGCCAATACCATAGTGACATCAATGACAACCTATATTAACAAAATGAACCCATTATAATTGAAAATAAATAAATATTCACTAAGGAAATAAATGCATGCCAGGAATTATATATGTAAAATTATAGTAAGGCAAAGAAGATGTTCCAGAACTAAATGCTCGAATGTTATTAACCATTAGCTATGAACTGCATGCATATAATTGAGTTTATCCTATATTAGAAACTTAAAAAGAACAACTGAGCAAGAATAAACTTAAAACCAATTTCTTCACAGGAGAAAATTCTATTATATAAGGGTTGTCATAGCAAAAAATCTTGTTACTACTTTTTCATATCAAAACCAATATAAGGACCTTCCGATTGCGGAAAGATGCCTTAAACCAAACACTTATAACTTTATAGCAAGAACAATACTATACTATAGTGTACATAGAAGTACCAGTAATCAAACCTTAATACCCCTAATCTAAAAACTACTTTCTCATGGTTCTACTCAATGGCGGGAAAAAAACTCAATAAAACTATAAATGTTGAACCATACATGCTACTATGTAAGAAAAGAAGATGAACTAAACCCTCATTTAAACGACGAAGAATTAAAGTACCTGGAAAAACAGAGCGAGGGTGTAAGCATATCTCCAGAGCCATGCTGAGGGTTGCATGATTTAATTTGCAGTAATAAAGGTAGTTTCAAACCCTACTCGTGGAGGGACAAAGAAAAAGAATTAAAAGTGTTCTTAAAGCTTAAAAAAAGTAAACAATAAAATGATCGAGGTAACTCGATATTTCTTACCTGGAAGAGTAGTTGAATACCATTGTCAAGCATAAACATTCTACAGATAGAATATAACCCTAGGTTTTAGAACCTGAATATATCAAACCATAATAACAACTAAAAGAGCTAAGTCTAGTGAATACCGAGAACTAAGTTTCTTCTATGCACACAGGAGGAGGTCAAAAGGGCCACATTCCACCATAGCAATCCCCAAATGGGTTGAAAAACTATAGATGTAGAATACATTGACTAAACGTTTACGCTTGTAAATCAATAAGCAGTGAAACATGGCACAAGAAGATGAAAATACATGAACAATGCATTAGAAAACTCTGGTTATTGGAACAGGTTGCAGACAAGGTTCTCAATGGAGAGGCAGAAAAATGAGTGACCAAACATCGATACTAGGGCAAGATTAGTTACCCTAAATACTCTCAACAGTCTACATCATTAGATAAGGTGGTGTGAAATCAATGGTCACAGTTTGACCCAAGTGTCACAAGGATCAAGTATGTCATAATTAAGGAAGTCGAGAAGCTTCGACAGAGATAATCAACAAATTATGTAAAATAATTAAAATACATGAAAATGTAGAATAATGTTTCCAACATTATCATACTATTGAACATTTAACATCAATCGAAGATGCCTAAACCCACAATAGTTAAAGTATACGCCATAGAGATATAACTTATTTTTTAATTAAGGCTCCATTACACACTATTATCATATTCCAGAAAAATAGATCTCATATCATACTAATTACTTTAGTCAATTAGCTAGTTGTTGAAGAAATTACCTTAGAAAATAAAAAAATGGTATGTTTTTCTATGCATTGTTACAAGAGGTATCAGAGCCACAGTTGCAACACTATGGCCTATTTGGAAAACTATTGAATAACAAAATAAATATTAATGATTCACAATGGAAGCAATATGAGAAGAGGATCTCGAATCACTCCACCTGGGAGATCATCTGTAGGATAAAGAACTATACCTCATACAAAAATTAACCCAGAGATGTGGGTGCAGCTCGGAGGAGACACTCCCAATATAAATGCATTGTTATTAGAAATGTACAACAATTACGACATATATGACAAAATAAGGACTCACAACGAAAGGCTAAGATTGGAGAAAGAGAGAATCAAGAAAAGTCTCTCTGACAGACAAAATTAAAGAAACACAAACCCTAGTCCAGAAGATGGAAATAGATCTGAGTTGCATCGATTGAGAGAGGACAACCTAGAAGTCAAGGGAGGTAGAATAAAAAAAGAGGAGGAATATAAGAATGACTCAGGTGGTAGGTGAACTAAGAGGAAAAACGTGCAACTGCAGGTAGAATTCATGAAAATTAAACCTCCAACATTGGATGGGGAAGTGGAGGAGGATGCTGAGGCATGATTATTCAATATAAACAAATATTTCTAGATCTACGAATATGATGATAACCTGAAGGCCATATTGGTGATGTATCAATTACAAGGCGAATCCACTTTATTGCAGGAATAAATTATAACAATACAAGGCATTGATGAACAGGAGGTCACTTGGGACAATTTCCAGAAGCACTTTAAAGATGAATATTAAATAGAGAAATTTTATGATGAGCAGGAAAATGAGTTCCATGATTTAATATTGGGACAACAGTCTATGGATGAGTTCGTAACTAAATTTACCTCCCTACTAAATTATGGACCTTATATTTGGGAGGAAAAAACTAAGGTGTAGTGATTTATCAGTACATTACGAGCCTTCATGAAGGAAAGGTTGGAATTTGATAATACAAAAATGATGGATGAGGTTATTTGAAAGGCCCAAATCTGCTACCAGCAAATGAAGTAGAAAGGGGAAAGTGGCAAAGGGTGGCGAGGTAAAATGTAGCAAAAGAACTTCCAAAGTAATAAGAGTGTTAAACCTGCATGAATGAAGTTTTCACACAAGAAATAGTCTAAAGGACCTCTGGATTGGAATCAACCAAAGACCAAAGTACAAAATGAGACTTAACAATCTAAAGTGTGAAGTAAAACATAAATTTACCAATCTTAGAAACCACCCTTGCAATGTTGGGGTTGTGGGGAGCCCCAATATTATAAAAAATGCTCTCACCATACTAGAACAAAACCAGCTACCAATGTTCAATAAACATATATTGTAGGGGAGGTAATGAGGGGTATGTTGAGGATTAATGATTCCTTATAAGATGATCAGGCTAAAAATCAACCTACAATGGTAGAATTTGAAGGTATTATAGGTAACCATTTTTTCTCTATTTTGATAGACCCAGGCAAGAGTATAAGTTATGTCAGTCCACATATAGTTGAATTGTGTCATTTACAAATTGTTAAATCTAAGAATTCATGGTTTGTCCAATTGGCCAATGGGGAAAAAGGAAGGTTACCGTAAAGGGATAAGACTGTCTTATGGAAATAGGGGGGCAACAGATTAAGGTAAATTTAAATACATTTCCTTTAAGATCCTATGATATGCTCATAGGTATGGATTGGCTAGAAGGAAATTGGCCCTTATTGAACTGTAATGACAAGAATATTACTTTCATCACCGACAAATGTGTTAGGAAAGAAATATAAGGTATTAAGAGGGCCATTAAGTTACAATTTATCATAGCTAATAAGTTAAGTAAATGCATATGGAAAGGTTGTCAAATTTATGTTGTGCAGGTGGGCTATACCAATTCTAAGAATAAGATAGCTACCCTGCGACTATGTATCGATTATAGGAAACTAAATAAGTTAACTATAAAAATAAGTACTCATTGCCAATAAATTATGATTTATTTGACCAAGTCAATGGTGCTACTGTATTCTCTAAAATTTACCTATGGTAAGGGTATCACCAAATAAAAATAAAAGAGAAAGACATCTATAAAACAATGTTCCAGACTCACTATGGTCATTATGAATTTCTTGTACTACCATTCAGGCTTACTAATGCCCAGACAATTTTCATGAGTCTAGTGAATGGTATTTTCAATCCTTATTTGGACAAATTTGTTTTGATTTTTATTGATGATATTCTAATATATTCAAAGAGATTGGAAGAACATAAGGAACATCTTCGGATAGTGTTACAAACTTTAAGAGAAAATCGGATTTATGTTAAATTCAACAAATTTGATTTTTAAGGATCAAATTAAATATTTGGGACATGTAATTGTAATCTCATCTGAAGGAATAACTGTAGATCCTGAGAAAACTAAAACCATCATGGAATGACCTATCCCCAAAAATGTGGTAGACATTTGATCCTTTATGGGCTTCATTGGGTATTATTTTCGTTTTATAGAGGTGTTTTCAAGAATTGCTTACCCTTTGACTTTGTTACAAAAAAAAGGAAGAGTATTTAAATGTACAACATAGTGTCAACATAGTTTTGAATGACAGAAACATGTATTAACAACAACCCTTGTGTTGAAAATAACAGATCCACATAAATAATTCATTGTTTGCACAGATGCCTGTAAGGAATGTGTCAGGGGGTGGGGAGATTTTAATGCAAGAAAATAAATTAATTGTTAGGTCCCTATACTACTAGTGTAACCCCTTATTCTTATTACTACAACCACCTTATTATATTATTATGCCCACGTAGTCCCCATATTTTATTATTGTTCCCCATAGAAGCCCACTATTGTTATTATTGTGCCCTTACATTATTATTGTTATGTCGGCTCTCATTATATTGTGACCCCTTAGACTCCTATATATAGAAAGGAGGTCTTGTCATTTGTATCATCAAAGAATGATTCATTTGTGTAATGTAAAGGAGGTTGCCCCCTCCAAGAGGCTTATTTTGAAGGCATTTATCTATATTTTCTATCTTTTTTATGAGTTGGTTTCATAACATTTGGTATCAGAGCTTTGGATTCTAGGGTTTCGCTACTCCAAATAGGTCATCGTGGAATTTTCACTATAACTTTTTTGCTATGAAGTTTCAGAAGCTAAAACAAAAACTCATTTGACCTAAAATCCCTCTGAACCTCGTGTCCAAATTTTAGATCTTCTCTCGCTATATTTTCAGATATATGATCTAAGGATATTAGGGTTTTTGAAAACTCCAAAATTCCGTCT
The DNA here is from genome assembly GCA_031772625.1 of Pinus tabuliformis. Lineage (NCBI taxonomy): Eukaryota > Viridiplantae > Streptophyta > Pinopsida > Pinales > Pinaceae > Pinus > Pinus tabuliformis. The sequence goes on from CM062808.1 coordinate 784,664,155, forward strand.
GAAATAGGTCATCGTGGAATTTTCCCTATATTTATTTTTCTGCGAAGTTTCAAACTCAAAAATTAAAACCCATTGGAGCCATAATTTTGGTGAAGCTCAAGCCCAAATTTTAGATCTTGGTTTTCTATATTTTCAGAGATATAGTCCAAGACATTTAGGGTTTCTGCAGGCTCCCGAATTACATCCTAAACATGTGACCTTGGGAAAATCATCATAACTTTCTCTCTGAGCATCAAATTGAAATTTCGTAAGAAGTTGCAGAAAGAGGAAGGACTATAATTTTCTTTTTATTGGTTTTAGGTCCTAAGGTTACATTAGTGACACGTGGAACTTCATACAAGTTCTCTCTACTGAACCAGTCTATAATCAGGTCATCGTGGGAGATTTCACATAACTCTTCCTTGCAAAAACCAATATCGATTAGACTTGCGAGGTTAGAAAGAGGACTTATAGGGATACTGCAAGACGCAATTTCAGGACATAGAGATATGATATCATACAGTTACAATCATTTCAATATCGTGCTCCTATAATCATGAAAAGGAGATATGAGGAAGTTTGATGGCAAGGATCCGGTGAATTGGATACTACAGATGGAGCAATATTTTGATCTACATGAGGTGCAACTATACAAAAGGGACGTATTTCATCTTCATATTTAGAACCAGATCAATTTTTATGGTATAAAGGGCTTTGTTCTCGTAAACCACTTGTTACATGGTCAATCTTCACAGAGGAAATGATAGCACATTATGAGGATACAAAGAGAAACACCTTATTTAGCCAATTTGTAAATCTCAAACAAAATTGTTCAATGGCACAGCCTATTGAGAACTTTCAAAAACTGAATATAAGGGAAAATGATATTCCAGAGAAATAGAGGATTGACATCTCCATAGGGACCTTAAAGGACATTCAACATGAGGTTCATCTTTGGGAACTTGATTCATTGGAGAAGGCATTCAAGTTGGCAAGAAAAGTGGAAAGCAAAATTATGGCAACAACGAAGTCTACCCCTCGCAACTATAAAGATGGAAGTGTTGTTTCTCCTAGCCTTGCACAACCTACAAGGTGTCCACCACAACAATTGGAAGAAAAAAGTGTGAAAGGGCTTTGTTACAATTGTGGTAACAAATACACTAAAGGTCATAAGTGTGCTGAGAAGAAATTATTTTACATTGATTGTGGAACGGAGGAAGAAAAAGATCAAGAAACGTCAAAAGAATAGGATATACACTAGGAACCAACCTTAAAGAAAGAAGAAATGAATCTGACCATATCTTGTAAGACATTGGCAAGAATTACCACTCCTCAAACTCTCAACATAGAAGGACATATCAAGAAGAAAAAATTTTAAGAAGTGAAAGATCACATTGAGCATCAAGAAATGAATCTGACCATATCTTGTAATGCATTGGCAGAAATTACCATTCCTCAAACTCTCAAGATAGAAGGACATATGAAGAAGAAAAATGTTCAAAAAGTGAAAGATCACATTGAGCATCAGGAAATGAATCCGACCATATCTTGTAATGCATTGGAAGAAATTACCACTCATCAAACTCTCAAGATAGAAGGATAGATCAAGAAGAAAAATATTCAAGTAGCGAAAGCTCACATCGAGCATCAACAACAAGTTCTCCAACTTTTAAAGGATAACGCCACTTTGGTGCAGAATCAAATGAAACAACAGGCAGATCATCATCGCAGTGAAAGAAGTTTTGATGTAGGCGATTGGGTAGTTTTATGGCTACATCTCAAGCAAGTTATTTATGAGAAGGAATTGTTGGCAATACTAGATTCACTTAAGAAATGGCGACCTTGCCTAATGGGAAGTAACACTTCAAGGTAAAAATGGATCAGTCTTAAATTCTTTTTAGAACAAAGATTATCTTTAGAAGAAAAGAAAAAATGGGTCAGAGATAGGTTAGGTTATGACTTTGAAATCATCTACAAAAAAGGGAAGCAAAATGTTGTTGCAGCTGCACTCTCAAGAAAGGATGAGGATGTGGAAGCATTGTTTTTTTCTATTTCAATTATCCAGCCGGATTGGATAAACGAAGCAAGGGATGAATGGAAGAAGGACGAAGAAGTGTGGCCACTCATTCAAAAGTTGCAGAAGATCCCAATTCAAACAATATTGCCAGAACTTGACGAGGAAGGAAAAATCATTTTGGAACCTGGCGCAGTTATAGAAATAAGAACCCGACAGCTACGAAATTGATCAATTTCAGAGTATCTCATCAAGTGGGAGAACTTACCAACTTAAGATTCCACATGGGAGGACAAGAATTTTATATAGAAGCATCAAGAACTACTCAAGCATTGAGGACAACACTTTTTGAAGGAGAGGGGCATGTTAGGTCCCTATACTACTAGTGTAACCCCTTATTGTTATTAGTACAATCACCTTATTATATTTTTGTGCCCATGTAGTCCCCATATTATTATTGTTGTGCCTCATAGAAGCCCACTATTGTTATTATTGTGCCCTTACATTATTATTGTTATGTCAGCTCTGATTATATTATGACCCCTTAGACTCCTATATATAGAAAGGAGGTCTTGTCATTTGTATCATCCAAGAATTGTTCATTTTTGTAATGTAAAGGAGGTTGACCCCTTGAAGAATCTTATTTTGAAGGTGTTTATAAATTATTTGTCTTCTCTATCTTTTCGTGAGTTGGTTTCATAATAGTAATAGCATATGAATCCCACTCTATAAAGGAACATGGAAAAACGTATTATACTTATGATTTGGAACCAACAACAATTTTTCATGCTTTAAAAGTATGGTAGAATTATCAATTGGGAAAAATATTCCTCTTATTGACCGATCACATTAGTTTGACTAGTTTCTTTAATCAACCAAATTTCAATTCCCACCAAGCTAGGTGGATTGCATTCTTAAGAGAATTTGATTTCTACATTAGTCATATTAAAGGGAAAGAAAACCGAGTAGTTGATGTGTTAAGCAGAAAATTATGATATGTATATGAAATTTCCTATATCCAAGTGGAAATTGATCTTTCTAATCAGATTAGAGAAGTTACTCTTAAGGATCTAGAGTATGAATTCATATGGCACCAAGATAAAAAAGCACAAAATTCTATAAAATCATTGGAGTATGGCATAAACCGTAATAGTCTGCTGACTTTTAGAGAGAGGATATATGTCCCTAATCAGTTGGAAATTAAACAATTATTGCTGGATGAGTTTCAATGGAACCCTTACATTGCCCATCCTAGATATTAGAAACTATTATTTGCAGTTAAGAAAGACTAATTCTCGCAAGGTATGAGAAAGGATATTGTTGAGTATGTAGCCAAATGCTTGCAGTGTCAACACATTAAGGCTAATCCAAATAGAAAAATTATTCCATCATAGTAGTGGTGGATAAGTTGAGTAACACAACCCATTTCATTCTTGTTAAATCTACTTATAAAACTGTGGAAATTACAGATATATCTATGAAGGAGATATTTCAGTTACATGGTATGTCGAAAGTAGTGATTTCTGATCGGGATGTCAAATTATTTTTTACGTTTGGGAAAGACCTTTTTGCTAGATTGGGTACAAAGATTCAGCTCAATACTGCATATAATCAAAATACAGATGGAAATACTGAAAGAGTGAATGAGGTCCCGGAAGACATGCTAGGAATGTATGTAATGCAACAAATGACCAAGTGGGAGGAATACCTTCACTTGTGGAATTCACTTATAACAATAGTTATCATGAATATTTGAAAATGAGTCCTTTTGAAGTATTATATGGAAACATGTGTAGAAGTCCTACAAATTGGAGTAACCCAGAGCATAAATTAATCCTAGGGTTTGATATGTTAGTAGAGATGCAGCACACGATGAGAAAATTTCGATAGAATTTAAAGGTTACCTGAGATCAACAGAAAGCATATGTAGATAAGAAAAGGAATTATAAATAATTTCAGGTGGGAGAGCATGTTTATGTACAAATTAAACCCAAGAAAGGCACCTTAAGGTGGGGTGGTTGTGCCAAATTATCACCTTCATACTGTGGACCCTTCCAAATTTTAGAAAGAGTGGGGCTCGTAGCTTACCAACTTGCATTACTAAGCCATATATGAGTTCACAATTTATTTCATGTTTCTTTTATAAATAAGAATGTGTATGATTCCCGACATGTGACAGGTTGAACGAGATAGAGAGTTCCTGGTAGAGCCTCTGTGTATCCTTGATTAGACAAAAATAAATATATATATATATATATATATATATATATATATATATATATATATATATATATATATATATATATATATATATATATCTCTATATATATAGATATATATATATATCATTAAATAAAATTGTCAGTGAATTGTGACTGTGTGACAGGTCGAACAAGATAGAGAGTTCCTAGTAGAACCTCTGTGTATCCTTGATTAGACAGAAATAATGTTATGGAGGTGAGATATCACATAGGTTAAAGTGCAGTCGAGACACTTTACCCCAGAAGAGGCCACCTGGGAGGATGAAGGCTTTATGCAACAAGCATATCCTAACTTGTTCCAAGGGAAAGAATGAACCTAGGGACGATGTTTAGCACAAGGGGCAATAGATGTAACACCCCAGTGCTGTAAATATTGTTATTACTACCAGTTACTTGTTTTTACTAGATGAGACTCTGGTAATTAAATCTTGGAGATAAGCTGAGTAAACTCTAAATGATAAAGTTCATGTTATTATTTTTTTGATTAATGACAATTCATGACAAGTCATGAAACTCCTCAAAAAATATCATAAATGAATTATAAAACCTCCAGAAAATTATGATAGTTAACTCTCTCTCTCTCTCTTCCTTACTTGGAGATAAAATATCTCAATAGGAAGGATAAGGGGTCCTTTTTGCTAGAAAGAAAAAAGGAAAACACCTGGAGAAAAAATCACCTGTACATGACACTGTGAAGGTATGGAAGCACACTTCCTAAGGAGTATCTCCTGAGTTGGGCTATGGCCAATGGAAAACTCTAATATAGATGAAGGCATATGAGTTCTAGGCTGGGTTAAACCTCGATTCCTACGGACTGGCCCAAACAGGGTTCTTACCAAACTAATTGTTCTGGAAAGTTATGAGCTCAGGGGCAAAACCAGACGTCATTGTCATTCTCGTTGGGAGGGAGATGTGGTCTTTCCTTGGCTGAGTTTCTGGGTGAGTTAAGTTTGATATAGATAATTATTTTAATTCCCTTTATGACGATATGAATATTGGAAAATGTAGTAACTGTTATTTTTTGTACCTGATGTAAAAGTTATTGTGAATGTGTTAAAGAAATAAGAAATTTGATCTAAAGTAAATCAAAGAGGAAAGAGTAATTTTGTGAAGTATGTGTTTACATGGAATTGTTGTATCCTAATTGTAAAAATAAATTAATCACTCTCAGGTCACGAGGTGATTTGTAAGGGGTCTAGAGGGGTTGTAGGTAGGTCCTCGTATAATACTTGTACAACAAAATTAACCACAATGTAAATGCCCTGGGTAGTCATGGAATGGTGGTTAATCTGCAGAAGGGGGAATTTAACCTGAATGATATAGATGAGATGGAAGGAAATAAATTCTGACCTGTACCCATGAATTTCATTAAATAAGATAAAGTAAACAAGAAGAAGGACAAGAAGAAAATTACTAGGTTATGAGCCTGACTAAGTCCTAGCTAAGTAAAATTGGGGTTATCACCCTGGAACAGTCTAAGATTCAAGTAGAATAAGTTTTTGGAAAAGGTTACCCCATGGGCAGACATAGAAGGTCCTGGAAATTGAGGTCTTGTTTCTTGTCGGGTACCAAAGAAATAAAAAACAGAATGATGAATGTATTTATTAACTTAGAAATTCTAATAACAATGCGGAAAATCAATAAATATAAACTAAGAACTGTGAACTGAACCCATTATAATTGAACTAAATAAATATTCACCAAGAAAATGAATGCATGCCAAGAACAATATATGTACAATTACAGTAAGGTAAAGAAGATGTTTACGAACTAAATCTCGAAACTACTATCAACCATGAACTATGAACTGCATGAATATAACTAAATTCTTCAATATTAGAAAATTTTAAAGAATAACTGAGCGAGAATAAACTTAAAACCAATTTCTTCATAGCAAAGAAATCTATTATATAATGTTTGTTATAGTAGAAAATTTTGTTACTACTTTTTCATATCAAAATCAATATAAGGACCTTACTGTCAGGACAAGATGTCTTATACCAAGCACTTGTAACCTTATGACAAGAAAAGTATTGTACTACAGTCTACATAGAAGTACCAGTAATCAAACCCTAATACCCCTAATCTAAATACTACTTTCTGAGTGTCACGAAAATTTTGAAGGATGGAAAATTATCTTGAATTTTAAACACATTGGCGAGTCTCAGTAGTTCCTAATATGTAAATTATAAAATGTTTATTGATATATTTGTAAAATTATTCAAATTTATAATGATTTTATATATAGTCTCTATATATTGTTGCAGTTTTTTAAGGTAAAATAATTTTATATTGTAAAATTTGGGTGAATCAATTTTATAAAAAATGGAAGTTGGCAAATACTTTTGTAGAAAAATCATGTAAATTAGCCCACCTATGAATATCAACCCCTAAGATTTTCCATGCTGAGGGTTTCACTGAGTGGCAGGGAAAACCTTCAATAAAACTCTAAATGTTGAACCATACATGTTACTATGTGAAAATAGAATACAGACAAAACCCTCATTTAAACGACGGAGAAATAAAGAACTTGGAAAAATAGAGTGAGAGCATAAGAATATCTGCAAGACTGGGCCGAGGGTTCTAAGAATGAGTTTGCAATTTTAATGGTGGTTTCAAACCCTACCTGCAGAGGAATAAAGAAAACGAATTAAAAGTGTTCTTTAAGATCAACAAAAGTAAACAGTGAAATTACTGAGGTAACTCCGGATTTATTACCTGGAAGAGCAGATGAATATTTCTATCAAGTAGAACCATTATGGAGATAGAATACAACCCTGGGTGTCAGCACCTGAATATATCAACCATAATAACAACTAAAAGAGCTAGGTGTAGTGAATACCAAGAAGTCAGTTGGCTCTGTACACAGAGGAGGAGGTCCACAGAGCCACATTCCACCATAACGAACCCCAAGTGGGTTGAAAAACCTACAAATGTAGAATACATTGATTAAGAATTTACCCCTATAAAGAAAAAAATAGTGAAACGTGGCATAGGAAGAGGGAAATAGCTAAACAATGCATTAGCGAACCTTGGTTATTAGAGTAGGTTACAGACGAGGTTCTGAGTGGAGAGGCTACAGAATGAGTGACCAAACGTCGAGACTGGGGCAAGAGTAGTTATCCTAACTATTCTCAATAGTCTACACCGTTGGACTAGGTGTTGTGAAATCAATGGCAAAATGTAGACCCAAGTATCACAAGGATCAAGTGTGTCATAATTAAGGAGGTCAAGAAGATTCGACATATATAATTGGTGAATTATGTAAAATAATTAAAATACATGAAAATGTAGAATAATGTTTCCAACATTATCATGACATTGAACATTTAACATCAACTGAATATGCCTAAACCTTCAACAGTTAAAGTATACTCCTTGTAGATCTAACTTTTTTGTTAATTAAGGCTCCATTACACACTATTATCATATTCCAAAAAAGAGATTTCATATCATGCTAATTAGGTTAGTCAATTATCTAGCTGTTGAAAAATTAACTTAGAATTATTTTTTTTGGAATGTTTGTCTATACATGTTAAAATTTTACTACTTAAATTAATAAATGTAATTTGTAACAATTGGTAAGATTTAAATAAGGTTTAAATCACACACCAAAAAATTCTAACATATCAAGGTAAATATATGTCTTCGATGTTTCTTACTAGTAACTTACCAAAAGTCTTGCAATAATTAAAGGCACATATGGAAGAAAGAAAAAAAAAGTTAAGGTAAATACATTTGAGACTGATTTAAATGACAGAGCCCATTGTGACATTTATAGTTGATGTATTACTCTTTTTAAACATTTCAACTCATAAAAACATATACCTATAACCCGAAGCACTAAATTACAAAACATTTATCTATTATTTTATATAGATAAATAATATAATAGTATAAAATTTGCACAAAAATCATTAAAAATAGATAAATATTAAAAGAATAAAATGTTTTAAATAATATATCTTAATAAATAAAAGTTGTTTTAATAATAAAATTTATATGATTAAATTTTGGTAATATGTTAATATTAATTAAAAAATAACGATTGTAATCCAATTTTTTTAATTTATTTTTTAAATAAAAATATAAAACATTAATCATTATGAAAAATACACAATTTTCTATAAAGACAACTTAAACTTAAGTTTATATATGTGTATGTATATAAAATTTAAAATTCATTGAGTGTAATTATATATCATAAATAAATAAAGTGTTAAACTATTTAACTAGAAAGAATAAAGGAAAATGATAAAATAGAGAACTAAATTATATTAAAAATTTTATCATATAAAATTGCCCCACATAATAATAATAACTCGTAAAAAATTATTATTAAATATTTAAAAAATAAGTTTATTAGATTATATATTATTATTATTATAATATATTTAAAAACAAATTTTTAATATATATGAAATTAAGAATGAAATTGTATAGGTATGTTGCAATAAAAATAAATAAATAATAATTAATAAATAGAAAAAATTTAAAAATAAAGAATAAATATGAATAAAATTACTATCTAAAAATTATATAACTAAAGAGAAATATAAACATTATATTAGAATTAAAAAATTGTAATTACCAAATAGATATAATTAAAATATAAAAAATACAATATTAAGAACTTAAATATAAGTGGTAGGGAGTTTATTATTAAAAAAGGTAATAAATTAAAAAAAAAAAACTACATCAAATTTAAAACTTAACGTAAACAAAAGATTTAAAACTTAAGGTAAACAAAAAAAGTCAATGAGATTTAAATTGGGGTTATCTCTTATGGTAGAATGATTGTTATTTCCCTACTCATTGTCTTGAAAAAAATAAAGCTAACAAAATTGAAAAGTGGAAAACAAAAAGATTCAAAAGATCCCAAAAAAGGAACTTTAAATCATTAAAAGTAAAATTTTAAAATGGAAAATGAAAATTCTATGAAATAATGGGGAAACACAGGTTAAGAATTAAAAAAAAAAAGAAAAACATCAATATAAAAGAGAAATATGCCTAACTAAATTAAGAAAAAGGGGAAAGTAAAAGAAAAACAAAGGAGTGGTTGTCTTGAAGTTCATTTTTTACACTAGCTCTATTTCTGACTCTTGGGAACTAATTGATGTTGTCTTGTTAAACTTGCATGTCATTATCACAAAATTCACCATTTCAATCACATTTTCTCTTTTTCTACTTACAAGGAGTGACTAATCACATCATGTCGCTATGCAATATGCAACCAATCACTCTTGCTCTCATGCAAAGAGCGATTATTGCTAGAACTTTCTAGATTTAAGGAGTTCATCTCATAATTGGCTATCCATGATCTATCACAAGACTTACAACCTATGTATGCCCTTATTTTTATCACATTCCAATCTTTATAACTATCTCTAAAACTCCTCCATCATTTTTAAAACACGGGGGCTGCACTTAATGAACCTCTGACATAGTACATGTGTTCGTGGCATACTAGACAATACCCTTAATTTGACTACATATTGAAAAATTCCTTTTAAAATAATTTTATTTAACTCGCTACCAATATGAACCCAACACACCTTCCAAATTCTAAAACTCTTACTTTCACTAAATATTGTAGGTATCCATTTATTCATTAACATTTTCTATACCCCTTGATATTTTTCATTAACTTTGAGCTCTATTTTTTATACACAACATATAAAAACCCTTTACCCCCCATTATATGCTCAATATATTATGTCGTTATTCCTTAATATGTATCCCCCGATATGAATGCATGTAGTATGAAATTGCTCCCCAGTAAAGCGTTTGTGCTCTAAAAGAAGTTTGAATCAAGGGGTATGGGAGCTCAATTGGTTAATAAGCTTATGATCTCATAATATAACTAGAGAGATGTACTCTGAAGGTTTGGGAGGTGGGTGCTAACCTTAACCTCAGCATGTGAACATGTCAATGTTAACCTCTAGCAGTTAACATAACCATCACGGTAGCCTAAATGCTAGGTAACCGCCAGCATGTGACCAAAACTAAAACCAAGAGCCAACATTAAGTGCTAATCGCACCATTAACACGTTAAGTGGAGTTTAGTGTTAATTAACCCATGATTAACCATTAAATTAATTTCGGTTTAACTTGGCGGAAGTTTGGCAGGTCCGCTAAATTTGGCATGACTCCAAATTTGGTGGGGTTAACCAGAGTTTCTCCAGATTTGGTGGAGTTTTCCTAGGGAAATCTCAGGGACCATAACTTCTTCAATTTTTGACCAATTTTGGCTCAAAAAAAGTCATTCTTAGATGATTTGGATGCTCTGAACATAATGGAGTAGGTTGCAGAGACAGAAAGGCACTTATGTATGTGATTTTTGTACGTTGAAGTTTAAGGAAGCCAATGGCCACCACGAGGGGAGGTCAAGCCTATATCAACTGAAGTCTAATTGCAGAGCTTGGAGAGTCATTTTTTGAGTTTTTGAGTCTTCTGAATCCAATGAAGCAGGTTGAAAATCCATTGGAGCACTACAGGTGCATGTAAGCATAGAATTGACCATTAATCCAAAGAGGACCTAGCCATTGAAGTAGGTCCAAGGAAATGTAGCCAAGGAGGGCTGAAGTCCTTTATCAACTTTGTGTTATGATTTTGTTTTGTTTTGTTTTACTTCTCTGCAATTTACTTGTTGTATATGTGTTTTAAAGAACTAATGAACCTCATAAATTTCTCATAAAATACACTCAATACTTGACACATAAATCTTCACATTTTGGTTAATTTGAGATGATCCTAAATACATTTTTTTAATACTGATGAGGGAGCTTGGATAGCATTAACAATTCTTCCCAGCATTTCAGATCATACTATCTCTAACTTTTTAAGATAATAGGACATATGTCTCTTTCTAGTTATACTTTAGGAGCACAAATTTCTCAATTTATTGAAATCTCATACTATTGATTTACCCTTTTTTTGTAGAACAATGTAAGAGTGCTATAGATAGGTTAAAAAATCAAAATTTTATTAACAATAGGTCTTACAAATGTTCTAAGGATCACGATGGATCATACCTAAACTATCTAAAGTTGATCTCTTTGAAACACCTTGAATCTAGAAGGTTCTAGGTTGATCACATTTTGATGAGAGAAGCAAATGAATAGTCACACATAAAACAAATAAAAAAAGTACAAGATGTGATTATCACTCCTTATATTGTGCAAATAAGGATTATACTCAAAATGACGAATTTTGGGACAATAACATCCAATTTTATAAAATTGGCTTTAGTAGGTCCCCTATGAATCCTAAAGTGACAAATAGAGGTATAAAAACACTTGGACTTAAATATAGGGATGTTATTCTCATTGACATTCTAACCATCATCTTTATCAACATTATTTGGTATCTTTTATATTTTAATCATTTCCCTACATTTTCTATGATGATAGGAATAAAATTTTGCTAGAACATTAGCATATTCTATGCAAATATTATGCTCTCTTGTCTAAATATTCTGACGAGGTAGAAGAACACTAATTTAATCAATTTTTTAAATTAAGATTATTTTTTTTTTTTTTTATTAAAAACATTTTAATCTTTGAAGAATAGCTCAATTATAGATTGCCATATTATATAAATAATAAGATCCAAACTTTAATCCTTATAAAAGTTTACCCAAAAAAAATAAAAGGTAGCTCAATTATGAATTGCCATATTATGTACATAATAAGATCCAAACTTTAATCCTTAAAAAAGTTTAAGGCAAAATAAATAAATTTAAAACAAATTAAAACTTTATGTAGTATTAAAAACAATCCAGTTAACAAGAAAATGACTTAATTTAATTAACGAAAACACCGGACGCAATCTATAACAGACTGGCACCAATAACAGACATAAAAAGAAAACGAAAATACGCATCATATACTATACAAAAAATACACCATAAACGTTCGAAAAAAAGTGGGTTGTCGCTAAGTGAAAAGGATAATCTTAATGTCCCTGCAACTTATACGGTAGGTAAAGTATGGTCATTGCCAACTCCACGAAACGAAAAGGAGATAACTTATACAGCAAGTATGGTCATTGCCCTTTCACAACCCCACGCATGCACCACTATGTAACTCGCCAAAACGTTCTAGTGACCCACCATAGTGTTACGTATACGTATTGAACTTAGTGCCAATAACTAAGAGGTGAATAACAATCGCTGTGCTGTGAGTATACATTGTTTTATCTATCGTTAACCTTAATAGATAAATAAATTATCGAAACCATCGCATTTAAGAATAATTTTATATCTGGACGGGGCGACGTGCACTATTTGCGCATACATATATTAATTTTTAGTTACTTCTTTCAAACTACTCTTACTTCCTTCTACCTCTCAACATTCGAGAGGTTGTGATGTTCAGAGATGTTTCAACAATCTTTGTCTCTTAACTTCTCAACATTCTAGAGGATATATGTTCATGGATAGACATTTGACCATGTTTAACAATGATTTATTTTCATATCAACACAATCTTTGTGAAAATGCGGCGTTCGACCATGGTTAACCATAATTGATCGTGGTTGACCAAAGGAATAATAAACCCAGGGGATTGTTCTTATAAACCGAAGGGATTAATATTAAAACCCGAAGGGATTATGTACCCAAGGGAATAATATTAAACCTAAGGGACAAATATTATAAAACCAAGGTATATAAAGCCTAAGATTAATTTTAAAAACACTAAAATAAACATCGTCAATAATGGTTGATTTTCATATTGAGACAATCTTTGTCAAAATGTGACGTTCGACCATGGTTGACCAAGGTTGATCATGATTGACCATGGTTGACAATGGTCAACAATGATTATCATATTGAGATAATATATGTTGATGCGACATAGATTATAAACCCAATGCACATATACCCAGAGATAAATATTATAAAGCTTAAAATAAACATGGTTGACCATGGTTCAGCATGGTTGATTTCCATATTGAGATAATATTTCTCACAATGTGACGTTGGACCATGGTTAAGACAATTATTGATTATAAACACTAAAATAACCATGGTTGACTATGGTTGATTTTCATATTGAGGCAATGCTTATCACAATGTGACATTAGACCATGGTTGAACATGCTTGACCATTATTTAGTTTCAAATCGACGAAATATTTGTCACAATGCGACATTGGGCCATGGCATATTGAGACAATATTTGTCATAATGCGACATTGGAACATGGTTCACCATGATCTATATTATAAACCAAATAGAATAATAAACCCTAGGGATTAATATTAAAATCCTAAGTATTTTAACCCTCAGATAAATATTATAAACCCTAAAATAAAATAAACATGGTTGAAAATGATGGATATTATAAATCCAAGGGAATAATGAATCCTAGGGATAAATAATAAAAACCCAAGGGACAAATGTTATAAACCCAAGGTATATAAAGCATAAGATAAATATTATAAATGCTAAAATAAACATCGTTGACAATGGTTGATTTTCATATCAACACAATCTTTGTGACAATACGACATTGGACCATGATTGATGGTGGTTGACTATGATTGATATTATAAACCCAACGGAATAATAAGCTCAATGGCTTGATCTTATAGATCGAAGGGATTAATATTAAAACCCCAAGGGATTATGTACCCAAGGGAATAATATTAAACCTAAGGGACAAATATTATAAACCCAAGGTATATAAAGCCTAAGATATATATTATAAACACTAAAATAAAAATTGTTGACAATGGTTGATTTTCATATTGAGACCATCCTTGTCAAAATGCGACATTCGACCATGGTTGACCTTGTTTAACCATCGTTGATTTTCCTATCAACACAATCTTTGTGACAATGCAACGTCCGACCATGGTTGGCCATCATTGACCATGGATGGCCATGTTTTATTTTGTAAAATATGGTTAACCATGGTTGATCAAGGTTGACCATGATTGACCATGGTTGACCATGGTTGACGATGATTATCATATTGAGACAATCTATGTGAATGCGATGTAAATTATAAACCCAAGGCATGTAAACCCTAAGATAAATATTATAAACCCTAAAGTAAACATGGTTGAGCATGGTTCAGCATGGTGGATTTCCATATTGAGACAATCTTTCTCACAATGTGACACTAGACCATGGTTGACCATGGTTGATTTTCATATTGAGACAATCATTGTCACAATGAGAAATTCGATTATGGTTGACCACGGTTGGCTATGATTGACCATGGTTGCCCATGATTGATATTATAAACCAAAGGGAATAATAAACTCAAGGCATTGATATTATAAACCTGTTGACGAGCTAAGAATGGGCCGCCAGTGTCTAAAGGGTCTCCTAGGTGTAAAGCCCCAACTAGACTTCACACCGTTTGGAGTAAGAACCCCATCCAGTATGTGGGCCCGGCTGCCACCATGAATGTTTTTTGCTCTTGGTTATTAAATGAGAAGGTGCCAGAGTGGGGCGAGAATGAAGTGCTCGGGAAGTGAAACAAAATCAGACCAAGATCGACAAATTGAAGAAAGAGGTTTAAACAAGTTCCAACAACGATAAGAAGAGATGAACGATGAGGACGATTAGTTAGCTAAAACCCCACCAAACATAATCAACAAGAACATGCCAGAGGTCAATTGTGAAGTAGTTCAAAATAGGTCACTGACATGGCAAGGAACAAGTAAACACAGATTCTAAAGCAAAATATACACACAACCACTATGTATCAGTACATAACATCTCACGTATATGAAAGAAATCATACAGATATGGTGAGGTACTAGATAGCTAATACAACCACAATGAGTCAGCATGGGAATCAGTGCAAAGGGTAAAAGAAGCATCTTATTAATATTGTTGCAACTTCAAATACATATCATGCAACTGGTCAATACCCAGTAGTGGAACATGGACTGTTCATACCATCACCCAGTGTCAAAGCCCTAGCCCTACTGCAAACCCACTCTCCTAGCTACCAAGAGCTGAGTGGCCTTAGCTCTCAAGCATCAATCAATTATCTCTGTTCGCCTCAACTCAAGTGCTAAAGTTCTCTGTTGTGAGGTATGAGTGTATGTTTATAGGGGTGAGGTGACTGTTCACTTACTGTGACTCTTGACGTTCCCCATGCCCTTTTGGATACCCTCCTGACTCTTGAGCTTCCTCACTTCTTTCTCAAGCCAAGAATGCTTGTTACATGTGCACATCAGTCCCAACATACCTGCTAATATAATGGTGGGTGAAATTTACAAAGAGAGAGGAGATGGGTGCAGAGGGTTATTGGAAACCCTAAAATGCTTGTTGCCCATATTTCAGAATGATGCAGATGCTTGGTCTTGAAACCACCTTGTTTTCCTGCCATTGTGCTTCACTGACATTCATTAATATTCTGGTGATGCACCTTCAAGTTCACTAAAAGGTTCTCGACACCTGGAAGGGAGCAGCTGGCTTGCTGAGAAGGAACCCTGGTGCTGGATCTCGTTGCCAACATTGTTGAGAAACCACGAAGACATGGATTGTTGGACTACATGTCGTTGCACCTTGCTTACATCCAATCACCTATGATGTTGTGTTCTTTACATTGCCACTGTATTTCAATGGAGTGAATGGATCCAGTTTCGATCATTCTGAAACCTTAGTTGTAGCTTCTGTGGAAACCACAACTCTTTCAATGCAAACTTTCTATCTGCAAACAAATGGAATGGGTCATATTTACGTCTCAACAAAGAATAATACCAGCAATACAATCAAGTAGTTGAAAGAATGACATTAATAAGTAATTAATTTAGACCCCTGTGCTTTATAAGCCCCATTTCAGCTTTGATCAAGAAACAAAATCCATCCTAGCGGGAATTATCAATATATAAAGCTACAACTATGAAAGTTGGAGTAAGATTGTTCAAGAGGACATCGGATTTGTCCCCATATTTTAAAGCTCTCGCTTTATACTAACCAAGGAAAACATCTTCAAGGTGTAGCTTTCTCATTGACCTCAAAACCTTAACCTGTAGAGATTTTCATTTCGAAAATCTTCTCCATCAAGACCTATAGCAAATAAGGCAATGGTCTGCAAACTATGACTTTAGAAGATATCGCAGACAATTTCATATTTCTTAAAATACTGTCCTCTTCCTTCCATTCCCCAATATTCTAATACTATCACCTGTACATTTCATATGTATGTCCAGCTCCATAAAGGCACAAAAACAAGATTAGAGAAGCGCAATACTGTCAGGTTCTCGATGAGATCCCTCCCTAGAAGATGATCTATCCTGTAAATTTTTGACTCTGAGTATAATATTGTGCACCTATATGTTTGTCCACATTGAATTTGACCTTTCAGGCCTATGCATTGCTATAGTGCGCCCTTCCTATTCCCATTTCCTTTTATCATGAGGAAGATTTTAGTGGCAAACGAAAAGTTCTATATGTGCGTTCCTTAGGTCGCAGCTCTATCGAAGAGGTCGTGTTGTCAGAGCAGAGGGCGGGTTGCATTTCTGGTTGCATGCTAGAGTGCGACTCTGCGACCAGAGGTGGCATGGTCACAAATAATGACTAGTCATGCTTATGGCTTTACCCGAGGCTTGAGAACGCAACTTTACTAAGGGTGAAATTTTACTGAGAGTCACAAAGTCATAGGGCATGGTTGGTCACATTTTGTGAAAGTTCATTGAGGCATTAAGACATGACCATGCTTGGTCACAAAAAGGTTGGTCATATTGTATCATTGAGGCCCTGAGTTGTGACTTAGAGGCTCCCAAGATCTTGAAAGAAGTTGCAACTGAAGGAGTCTTTGGGCAGAATGTGTTGTGCCAAGATCTTAACGCAAAACCATTATCTTGCGAAGATCTCAACGCTAGTGTGAAACCCAGAGGGCTTGTCTGCTTCGATGGCATAATTTTCTGGACATTGTTGCATGAATTCCTCCAACGTATCCCTGGCTTGCGTGTTATCCTATGCTAATATCTTTCGATTGCCAAATCTCTCACTCACTCTGACCTTTGTCAATCAACTATAGGTTCAATCCAGAGGCTTTTAGCGACTACTGGCGAGGTCGCATGGTCGCATTGCAATGAAGGTTACACCCTTTGGCCTCTTGTGTAGTGCGATGTCGACTCTAGTGGAGGTGCAACTTTCGAGAGGTCGCATAGTCGCGCTTCACAATAGCTCACATTCGCAGTCCTCTCCTAGAGTGTTATTATGTGAATTACAGGTTTGCCAACAGAATTGCGACTAGTGACAATGCAGAAAAACAAGTCATTTCAGTATTCAGCTTCTGCAACCTTGTAAAACTGGAAGGTTGGTGTTGCTTTGTTGTGGCGCAGAGGATCTGACCATATCCATCGATATGTAAACACCAATCCTTGGGTATTCGTCTCTGTTTTGCCTTATATCATGACCTCTTATGTTCTTTCTCAATCATTTGTATCTGCATCTATTCTAGCTTGATCGTCCTATCCAATGCCTGGAGGAGTCTGTTCAAACGCGATTTCAATGAATAAACATGGCTTGTGGGTTATGAAATAGAAAGCGTTGCATCATTTGATATGAAACCCAACCACCTTCCCTTGGTCTCCCTGTGATAATCGGGCTTTCTATATTTCTTTGGCTATGTGAACGCAAATATTCACGAGTTCGAATGGTGTACAAACAACTCCTCTGTCTGCACGAGGGGTCCATGAACTTGTTGGTCATATTCTGAGGGCTTGCATTAAGTGTTGCTAAGAGGTTCTCAACGCCCTTTTATATTAACATCGATTATTTTTATGATCCTCTTTCAAAGCTCATTTTGGCAAAAGACAAAACCACCTCATGTAAGAAATATATGATCAATTTGTATTTGGTCCAAATTGGAAAGATTACCAAGCTCTTCAGGCAATGGACCTGATAGATTGTTTCCATTCAAAAGAAAAAGTTGAAGAGTTGTTATATTTCCAATCTCCTTCAGAATACTGCCGCTTATATTATTCCACATGAAACCCAAAATTTTAAGTTGTTGTAAATTTCTGATTTTTGGAGCTAGATTTCTTGTTAGGTTCATGGTTATGAAAGTAGCCATCTGAAAGATTTTCATTATATCATATCACTTCTGTCCAAGGTACGTTACAATGGATCACCTTTCCCCTAGCTTTTAGGTTTCCATGTGGATCTCCAAGACTCGCCTTAAAAATTTTTAAGGGCAACAACTTCATTAGGATCTGTACTTTGAGCTGCATCAAATAAGAGAGGACGTTAACTATAGATGAAGATCCAAACTAGAATAGCTAGGGAACCTTTTGCCAAGCTCAAGGCATTGCTTCCACCTAGCATCTAAATAATCATGCTGGGCTCAAAAATTTCCTTTGATATGTAACTCCGATGGCACCTTCAATGACATATGCTTTCCATCCCTTTTGTTATTTACATCCCCATGCCTTGCTTCAAATTGTTTGATGGATTTTTATGGTTTTTTGAGTGAAGAGACCTCCCATATGAATTTTGGGTGAATTGCGATGGCTCAAACTCCAAAAAATAATCCATTTATAAATTTTAAAACATCCACCATGCCATGTAATTAAGGAATTCTAGCATCAGAACGTCTTAGTTTTGTCGGGCAAAGGGACCACTTATGCAATATGTAATCTAGTTCGTGGTACCTTCAAAGCATCCTGAAAAAGTAGATGAGATGAAAAATAAGATATTATGCCATAGTGACACTTTTGTGTGAAAAATGAATCAATAAAAACAATAATTTATTTGAGGAGCCTGAACAATAAATGATCCCAACTAAGATGTTATTTTATATTTTCTGATGAAACATGGTTAACTTTGGAGGGAAACTCAACATTCCAGTGCTTTCATGGATTTATTAATTACAATTGATTTTGATAACACCTAATTCCAGAGGGGTGATTCACTCATAGAGCGAGTCTGTTGAAACATTTATAGTGGTTGGACTATAGGTTACCACCATCTAGGGTTTCGAATACCCATGGGAATGAAAGCCTTGCAAAAAATCCTAATGTGCATGCCAAGACAAGGAATCAATCATGAACCTAGGGTCCTATGACATACAACAATTTCTTCCATGATGACTGACAACATCAATGGGAACACAATCTCAACGGGATGCGAATTACGTCAAAATTGAGGGGGATCACCTTTTCCAATTTAGGGTTTCGCCCAAACCCCAAAACTGTCCATCGTAAGGAAAGCCAAATTCCATGCACATTTCCTTAGATGGGCTCCAAAATCATGAGACTCTTGACACATTAATAAAGCCACCAACCTTCGAAACCCTAATGCGGTCCTAAGGCATATGTCTGAGATAAAACATGGTGTGCAGATGCAGTGAACGAAATGTGTGTGGGTGCACAAAAGGGGGTTAGTTAGGCAAATTCGCTGGGAGAGAAACTGGTTGGAGGCCCTATCAAAACCCTAAAAGTATGGGGTGAGTGGTGGGGTACCCAAAATTTTAGATATGCCGAAAGATTTGGGTGGTGTTGTAGCGGCTACAACAATTGGCGAACCACTAGTAGAATCCAATATCTCTGTTCAATATCCCTGTAATAATCCAAGTCCATGTATGATGCAATGAATATGAAAGGTTACTATGGGAACCTTTTGCATTTCCTCGACCTGTGAAAATATGCCTTCCCTCGTGCCTCAGTTAGGTCTTTCCAATTAGTAAACACCACATCAACAGTTCACACATACCAGTAGTTGATGTTGATGCAAAGAACAGGACATAGGGATTATTGTATTCAGAATTTTAAAAATAAGTTTCTGGTGTTGCTCCATTTCTAGTGGGCCTGGATAGTACCTTGGTGGAGTCACTTCAAGAAATCACAAATGTTGCTCCACTTCCAGCGAGCCTGGTCAGTACCCTGATGGAGTCGTTGAATTACCTCTCTATGCAGGAAGCCTTTCTCGATCCTTTACCCTTTATTGGGTTTCATTTTCTTTTACGTGTGCCATTTCAATTATTTTTGGGTGTTCATTATGCCAGGGTGGATGAGGGATCCTGACTTATTTTACGAGCAAGAGAGGTTGTTTCTTGTTTGACAGAAACTAAGAGATATCCTGATTTAGGTTTTCCTTCATGCCAAGCTTTCACTTCTGATTTCTAGTTAGCAAGTGAAAAAGAACACAAGTCATTGAAACAATCAAGACCATGCTAGGCACTAGGTTCACGTTATGGGTATAGGTCATCTAAATAGATTAGGGTTCCCCATGAGCAATTTGTTCATATTTTTTGTGTTAATAAATTTGACTTGTAGGAGAGATATTTAGGATGCAGATTTAATGATTAGCTCTAAGAGAAGCTACCCATTGTTGTAACCATCACAACTTCACATAATCATAGGGCTAGGGTTTTATTTCTAGGGCCAGGTGACCAGGAAACTCTCCTAGGGTTTACAAGCTGGTGTGAAGAGATCGAAGCAATGCACTTGGAGAAAGAGAAAAAGGTGTGAGAGAGCTATCCGCGAACCCACAACTTTGGAATCTTCAGGTTCATGAAGGCTCATGCAGCAGCGTGCAACATAGGTGAAAATTTCAAGTTAGGTCAAAGGTAAGTGTGTGCCAAGCGAGAAGGCAAGTGTATGATGCAATGCAGCAAACACGGTTAATGACCCAATGCAATGATATGTGCAGAAGAGATCAACCAAATTCCATTAAAGGACCAATGCAATGCGTAAGCAGAGATTTCATGAATGCAATTCAACAACAAACAAATGCAAGGACATGAGTGCAGAGAAACAAGCATGGAACTAACTACCTAGAGTAAAGAAAATGAAACATTGCAAATTTAAATCATAAGCAAATTCTAATCAACCAACTGATAAGGAAAACTAAAACCTAACTAGTCTAAACCCTAAATCCTAAATTAATCAAGGCATAATCTAGGTTATGTGAAATCAAACTTCCAATGCAACCACCGTAGTAGTTCCCAACTTGCAAAAACAAAGATGACAACAATTAGAAATTGTGGAAAGAGTTGTGCAAAACATAACATGTTTACCTATAAAGCGTACACAATAGCAATAACATCTCATCCACCTATAGGGAAATGTGTTAGGGAAGACCTTTCAAAAAAAATGCAACCCAATCCTGGTAAACCAAACTTCAAGTGTGAAATTTATAGTCATTCAGCCATAACATACATCTGTTTATGCCTAACCCTAAATCCAATGCAAGTAAGGCAAGATGTCGCCGACTAGTAAAGGAATGGGCCAGATTCATCCGATCAACGACCCTATCATGATGTAGAGGATGATAAACTTGATAACCTTGAAAAGAGGGGCCCCTATTGGGTGTAACTAAGATCCATGAGGATTCAAACACATAAACCCTAATTTCCAAAACCCTAGTTTGAAATTGTTCACGGACTGCATCAAGGATGTGAGGACCTGGCATAACCATCAATGGAAGCTGGAGTTCTTCAGCGTCCTAGCCAATCTCTGAACCTTTAAATGACACGCTATCTATTGGTATCTTCGCAAGATTTGTAGATGGGTGTATACGGTTATTGTTGGTTGTGACCATACAACTATCAGTGAAAATATTGTGGATGGGATTCATTGTCTGAATATTTATAGATAGACAACTCAACAAACGGGACTCTTTAGATTCCCGAGAATGAATTGAATCAACCACAAGAGTGTCAGGAAAAGGGGAGATCATGCGATTAGCCCCTTTCCACATAGTAGATTGAAAGGTATCATTTGATTGCATATGCTGACAGATTGAATTGGCTAGGAGACAATAAAAAAAAATTGAGACAATGGCCAGAGCACTTCCTTCAGTGAACAAATTAGGATATAGAGGCTGACGTGCATCATTTGAAATGTGATGGAAATATTTGCTCAGAGAGATATTTCTCAAATTAGAGGGTTTCTGATATGAATTCGCATCTGGCAAGAAAATGTTGTGAGGAGCGTGATGTATAGAAAACCTAATTTTTGAAACCCTAATTCAGCTTGGTTCAAGGGTCTCATAAGGAACGTGAGAAACTGACATAACCATCAGCGGAAGCTGAAGTGCCTCAATTTCCTGATGAGTCCCTAAACTTTCAAAAGGTGGGTTAGCAAATTCTGGTGGCTTAGTAGGATAATCACCAGAGGCATGAGCGAATATATATCCGACAAAAAGAAAATAGCTAAAACCACTAGTTCGATCAAGTTGGGTATTTGATACATAAGGCTCTTGTTGGATTGGGGAGGAAGAGAGATTGATGAGGGAACCGGCTTGAGCTAGATGAGATGTAGGGCCCTCTTCTTCACCTGTTAAAGAATGTGAGTGGCAAATATCATGCATAAGGGATTTAGAATCTGCATCCCTTGACTGTGAAACCTCACCCCCATGCACATGATTGCAATCGATGTGAGCAAGATAAAGATGTGAATGATCTAAAGGAACCACTGGTGCAGTAGACCCATGGACTAAATCAGGGTAGAGTGGAAGCATAGGGTCAGATGAAGGAGCACCAATCGGACTCGGACTCACACCCTGCCCATATGTTCCGTGGATTTGATGAAACAATCATTACTTGAGACAAGACCAACACCATCGTGTACAATTGAATGAGATCCCATGACATAGTGCGACGTATGTTGAATGGACTTGATTGGAAGAAATGTTATGTGATTTTCAAATTCAAAACCAAAAGAACGTATGAGGGATTTAGAGGAGAGACCATCAGATCTGTTTCCTAGAAAGCACTATTCATCATATGAACCATTTACAATCATAGTATTATTATGTAATAAGTCAAGAGGAGGATGAGAAATCCCACAAACGGTAATCTCTTCCTTGGGGGTTTTAGGTTGTTCCAGATTCAAAGAGATAGGTAAAACAAAATTACGGGAAGAATATGGACACTTTGTAATTTGAAAATTATGTTGATACTCATGTGAAACAGGACTTGTTTCTAATTGAAAATGTTGTAAAGAAACAAGAACCAATTGCTGAAAATTTATATTCAAATACACCTAGACGATATCACTTTCAGGAAATTCAAAACAAGGATGCACAGATCTGAAAGCAAAATTCTCTAAAAATTCCTCAGGTTTCATCCTAAGCTCATTTATCCTCCTTAATAAATCTTGAAAATTGTACCTATCAAATTTTTGATGGAGTTTACAGATGAGTTGCTCGAACGAATGAATGGACACTCCTGGAAATGTGTAGCACCATTGCTTGGCGTGACCTTCAAGGGTGAGGGAGAAAAACACACAAGCGAACTCTTCATCGTCGATCTCAAAATATTCACAAAGCTTGAGGAAATTAGAAATGTGCTCGATTAAAGGTGTTCCATCTTTGACATCAAACTTTAACTGAGACAAGTGATGGAGCTCCTCATTGGGGATGGAAAATCAGAAAATAGACAAACCAGATAACCACCCTGGGAGCAAGATCTTGGTCAGATCCATTAACAAATATCAGACTAAACTGTAGGCTCCAAGGGCTCAGCTTGTCATCTGGCCCTCCTTCTAGCGCCAATTTGTTGATAGGCCAAGAATGGGCTGCCAATGTTTATGGGGTCTCCTGCGTGTAAAGTCCTAACTAGACTTCACACCGTTTGGAGTAGGAGCCCCATCCGGTATGTGGGCCCAGCTACCACCATGAATGTTTTTCCCTCTTGGTTATCAAAAGAGAAGGTGCCAGAGTGGGGCGGGAATGAAGTGCTCTGGCAGCAAAACAAAATCAGACCAAGATTGACGAATTGCAAAAAGAGGTTTAAACAGGTCGCAACAATGATAAGAAGAGATAAACAATGAGGAAGATTAGTTAGCTAAAACCCCATCGGACATAATAAACAAGAACATGCTAGAGGTCAATTGCGAAGCAGTCCACAATAGGTCACTGACATGGAAAGGAACAAGTAAACACAGATTCTAATGTGAAATATACACGCAACCACTATGTATCAGTACATAACATCTTATGTATATGAAAGCACTCATACAGATATGATGAGGTACCAGACAGCTAATACAATCACCATGAGTCAGCATGGGAATCAGTGCAAAGGGAAAAATAAAACATCTTATTAATATTTTTGCAACTTCAAATACATATCATGCAAATGGTCAATACCTAGTAGTGGAACATGGACTATTCATACCATCGCCCGGTGTCAAAACCCTAGCCCTACTACAAACCCACTCTCCTAGCTACTAAGAGTTGAGTGGACTTAGCTCTCAAGCATCAATCAACTATCTCTGTTCGCCTCAACTCAAGTGCTAAAGTTCTCTGTTATGAGGTATGAGGGTACGTTTATAGGGGTCAGGTGATTGTTCACCTACCATGACTCTTGATGTTCCCCATGCCCTTTCGGCTACCCTCCTAACTCTTGAGCTTCCTCACTTCTTTCTCAAGCCAAGAATGCTTGTTACATGCACACATCAGTCCCAACATACCTGCTGATATAATGGTGGGTGAAATTTACAAAGAGAGAGGAGATGGGTGAAGAGGGTTATTGAAAACCCTAAAATGCTTGTTGCCCATATTTTAGAACGATGCAGATGCTTGGTCCTGAAACTGCCTCGTCTTCCTGCCACTATGCTTCACTGAAATTCATTAATCTTCTGGTGATGTGCCTTCGAGTTCACTAAAAGGTTCTCGAAACCTGGAAGGGAGCAGTTGGCTTATTGAGAAGGAACCCTAGTGCTGAATCTCGTTGCCAACATTATTGGGAAACCACGAAGACATGGATTGTTGGACTACATGTTGTTCCACCTTGCTTACGTCCAATCACCTATTATGCTGTGTTCTTTACATTGCAACTGTATTTCAATGGATTGAATGGATCCAGTTTCGATCTTTTTGAAACCTTATTTGTAGCTTCTATGGAAACCGCAACTTTTTCAATGCAAACTTTCTATCTGCAAACAAATGGAATGGGTCATATTTACTTTTCAACAAAGAATAGTACTGGCAATACAATCAAGTAATTGAAAGAACGACATTAATAAG
This sequence comes from Pinus tabuliformis, assembly GCA_031772625.1. Classification (NCBI taxonomy): domain Eukaryota; kingdom Viridiplantae; phylum Streptophyta; class Pinopsida; order Pinales; family Pinaceae; genus Pinus; species Pinus tabuliformis. Next base: position 784,689,358 of record CM062808.1, read on the forward strand.
TAATTAATTTAGACCCTTGTGCTTTATAAGCCCCATTCCAGCTTTGATCAAGAAAGGGAATCCATCCCAACGGACATTATGAATATATAAAGCTGCAGCTATGGAAGTTGGAGTAAGATTGTTCAAGAGGACACCAGATTTATCCCCATATTTTAAAGCTCTCGCTTTATACTAACCAAGGACAACATCTTCAAGGTGTAGCTTTCTCATTGACCTCAAAACCTTAACCTGTAGAGATTTTCATTTCAAAAATCTTCTCCATCAAGACATATAGCAAATAAGGCAATGGTTTGTAAACTATGACTTTCGACGATATTGTGGACAATTTCATATTTCTTAAAATACCGTCCTCTTCCTTCCATTCCCCAATCTTCTAATACTATCACATGTACATTTTGTATGTATATCCAGCTCCATAAAGGCACCAAGACAAGATTAGAGAAGCACAATAATGTCAGGTTCTTGATGACATCCCTCCCTTGAAGATGACCTATCATTTAAATTTGATGCTCTGAGTATAATATTATGCACCCATATGTTTGTCCACATTGAATTCAATCTCTCAGGCCTACGTGTTGCTATAGTGAGCCCTTCCTATTCCCATTTCCTTTTATCATGAGGAAGATGTCAGTGGCAAACAAAAGGTTGTATATGTGTGTTCCTTAGGTCATAGCTCTGTCGAAGTTATTACACTGTTAGAGTAGAGGGCGAGTCGCATTTTTGGTTGCAATCTGGAGTGCAACTCCGCGACCAGAGGTCGCATGGTCACAAATAATGAATATTCATGCTTATGGCTTCACCCGAGGCTTGAAAATGTGACTTTGCGACCTATGTAAGGGTGAAATTTTACTGAGAGTCGCAAAGTCATAGGGCTGGGTTGGTCGCATTCTGTGAAAGCTTGCTAAGGCATTAAGACATGACCATGCTTGGTCACAATAAGGTTGGTCATATTGTATCTTTAAGGCCCTGAAATGCGACTTAGAGGCTCCCAAGATCTTGAAATTAGTTGCGACCAAAGGAGTCTTTGGGTAGAACGTGTCGTGCCAAGATCTTAACATGGAACCATTATCTTACAGAAGATCTCAATGCTAGTGTAAAACCTAGAGGGATTGTCTGCTTCGATGGTATAATTTTCTGGACATTGCTGCATGAATTACTCCAGCGTATCCCTGGCTTGCATATTATCCTGTGCTAATATCTTTCGACTACCAAATATCTCACTCACTATGACTTTTTTCAATCAATTATAGGTTCGATCCAGAGGCTTTTAGCCACTACTGGTGAGGTCACATGGTCGCATTGCAATGAAGGTCGCACCCTTTGGCCTCTTGTGTAGTGCGATGATGCGACTCTAGTGTAGGTGTGACTTCCGAGACGTCGCATAGTCGCGCTTCATAGTAGGTCGTATTCGCAGCCTTCTCCTAGAGTGCACTTTTGCAACTTACGGGTTTGCCAACATAATTGCGACTAGTGACAGTGCAGAAAAACAAGTCATTTCAGTATTCAACTTCTGCAACCGTGTAAAACTGGAAGGTTGGCCTGGCTATGTTGTGGCGCAGAGGATCTGACCATATCCATCGATATGTAAACACCCAATCCTTGGGTATTCGTCTTTGTTTTACCTTATATCATGACTTATTATGTTCTTTCTTACTGATTTGTATCTATGTCTATTCTAGCTTAACCGTCCTGTCCAATGCCTAGAGGAGTCTGTCCAAATGCGATTTCAATGAATAAGCATGGCTTGTAGGTTATGACATAAAAAGCGTTGCAGCATTTGATATGAAACCCAGCCACCTTCCCTTGGTCTCCGTGCGATAATCAGGCTTTCGATATTGCTTTGGCTATGTGAATGCAAATATTCACGGGTTCGAATGGTGTACAAACAATGCCTCTGTCTGTGCGAGGGGTCCATGAACCTGTTGGTCGTATTCTGAGGGCTTGCATTAAGTGCTGCTATGAGGTTCTCAACTCCCTTTTATATTAACATCGATTATTTTTATGATCCTCTTTCAAAGCTCATTTTGGCAAAAGACAAAACCACCTCACGTAAGGAATATATCATCAATTTGTATTTGGTCCAAATTGGAAATATTACCAAGCTCTTCAGGCAATGGACCTAATAGATTGTTTCCTTTCAAAAGAAAAATTTAAAGAGTTTTTATATTGCCAATCTCCTTCAGAATACTTCCTCTTATATTATTCCACATGAAACTCGAAATTTTAAGTTTCTGTAAATTTACAATTTCTGGAGCTAGATTTCCTGTTAGGTTCATGGTTATGGAACTAGCCATTTGAAAGATTTGCACTATATCATATCACTTCTATCCAAGGTATGTTACAATGGATCACCTTTCCCTTAGTTTTTAGGTTTCCATGTGGGTCTCCAAGACTCGCCTTAAAATTTTTTAAGGGCAACAACTTCATCAGGATCTGTACTTTGAGCTGCAAAAAATAAGGGAGGACGATAACTATAGATGAAAATCCAAACTAGAATATCTAGGGAACCTTTCGCCGAGCTCGAGGTGTTGCTTCCACCTAGCATCTAAATAACCATGTTAGGCTCAAACATTTCCTTTGATCTGTACCTCTGATGGCACCTTTAATGACATATGCTTTCCATCCCTTTTGTTATTTACGTCCCTATGCCTTGATTCGGATTGTTTGTTGTATTTTTATGGTTTTCTGAGTGAAGAGACCTCCCATATGACTTTTGGGTGCATTGTGATGGCTCAAACTCCAAAACATAATCCATTTATAAATTTTCAAACATCCACCATGCCACGTAATTAAGGAATTCTGGCATCAGAGCGTCTTAGTGTTGTCATGCCAAGGGACCACTTATGTAAATGTAGCGTAGTTCGTGGTACCTTTAGGGCATCCTAAAAAAGCAGATGAGATGAAAAATAAGATATTATGCCATAGTGACACTTTTGTGTGAAAAATAAATGAATAAAAACATTAATTCATAAGAAGAGTTTCAGCATAAATCACATGTGGAAAACCTTTGTTGACGCATTTCGAACCAACTAGTGTGGTTCATTGTCATGACAAGTTGAGGATTCAGATCATCACTACAAAATAAATAGGGAGAGCAGATCTTCCAAACGGCTAGGTTGACTAGATTGACCATCAACGGCTATATAACAGCTAGATTATATAATGTTAATAAGTCAAAGGTAAAAAAATTCTAATAATATTCTAATTTTAGTGAATAATAACTAATTATAATATATTATATGTTAGAATGTTATATTTATTTAATTAAAATATTTTCATTAGGTTATTAAATTAAATTTTTTAATTCCTTTTTCAATTTATTTAATCATATAAATACTAGGGATACGTGAAGGGGTTTTATTTTTATTTTTATTATATATTAGAATTTTATAATATTAATTGTATTTATATATTGAATTACTTAGCTCTAATTTAATTTAATCCATTGAAAAAAAAGCACAGGGGGGGTTTATAAATCAGAAAGTCAATTTATTCTTTTTTAATCATTTAGACCACTAGGGATAGTAGAGGGTTTTTTAATAATAGGGATTTAACGGGATTAATAAATTATTATTGAGTATTGGTTAAAATTAATTTTATTTATTTATATTTTATTCATAGGTCAAGGAAGAAGCTTAATAAAAAATAATATCAAGAAAATTTTGTTAAGGAAATAGTAATAAAAATTAGAATGAGCGAGATATTTTAAATACAAGAAGGACAAGAACAGGACAATTAGTAAAAAACTAAAACCAAAGGAGAAACCTTAGGAGGATGGAAAGGGCAGCACTAGGAAGAAAGGGGAAACCTTGAAAAATAAAAAGGGGGAGGGGGAGGAAGGGGGAACAGGAGGGTAATACTAAGAATGAAGGGCAGGGATCCAACAACTACTAATCTTCCAACCGTCATCTCTATTGATATTATTAGGCCTTTTTTCAATTTCAATCGCCTCCCTGAATTTATGGTGATGGAACTGCACAACCTTGGTAATAAAGACTCTGATTCCTTCATTAATGAGCTTAAGGACATAAAGCTTGACCCTGAAGACATCCTCGTCATCTTCGATGTGGTCTCCCTTTACACTTGCATTCCTATAAAGGAGGCCTTGGAAGTGATCTATCTCCTAACAGATCCCGATACCACTTGGATGCTTCAGATTTGTCTCACTTCCACTTTTTTTTGTTTCGAGGGTGAATTCTTTGAGCAGACCTATGGTGTTGTCATGGGCTTACCCCTTTCCCCTATTGTTGCAAATATTTTTATGGAGGATTTCAAAGCCAAAGCTTTAGCCTCGGCCCATCTCCTTCCCAAGCTATGGAAAAGATATGTGGATGACACTAATATCATCTGGTCCCATGGCCAAGAGGAGTTGGATCTCTTCTTCAATCACCTCAATTGTTAATCTTCTGCCATTAAGTTCACCATGGAAAAAGAAGTCAATGGCTACCTCCCCTTCCTGGATATTCTTATTTCAAAAAACCTGGATGGTTCCCTCTCCCACTCAGTGTTCTGGAAGAAAGCACATACTGAGCAGTATCTTCATGCCGATTCCCTCATTTCCCTACTCAAAAATTGGGTGTTCTTAACACCCTGGCTACTTGTGCCCTTAGGATTTCTGATAGTAAGAGCTTCGATAAAGAGAAATCCCATCTCCTTAATTTCTTTGTGGAGTATGGCTATAGTAGGCACTTAGGTCAGAAGGCTTTCCTTAAATCATATAAAAATTCTTTTATTAAAAAGGTACCTAAAGAACGCCTGCTAGGTGTCCATCTTCCCTATCTCCAAGGAACCACGGACAAGATTGCTCGGATCCTTAAGAAGTATAATATTCCCTCAACCTTTAGGCCCCTCAATACCATTCGTAAATCCCTCCATTCAGTGAAATATCCCATTGACCCTAAGGACATGAATGGCGTCTACTTGATCCCTTGTTCTTGTGGGACCTTCTATATCAGGGAAATAGGGCACTCTGTCCATCAAAGGATCAGCGAACATGCAGCCGAACTAAGACATGGGAGAACCAAGTCTTTAGCGTTAGCGGAGCATGCGGAAAAGACCAAGCATCATGTATGTATTGAGGAGGCCAAGGTTATTACCAAGGTTGCGTAGTTCCATCACCGTAAATTCAAGGAGGTGATTGAAATTGAAAAAAGGCCTAACAATCTCAATAGAGATGATGGTTGTAAGATCAGTAGTTGCTGGATCCCTTCCCTTTCATCTTAGTCTTACCTTCCTTTTCCCCCTTCCCCCCCACCTTTTTTAGTCTTTGAGGTTTCCCCTTTCTTCCTAGTGTTGCCCTTTCCATCCTTCTAAGGTTTCTCCTTTGGTTTTAGTTTTTTACTAATTGTCCTGTTCTTGTCCTTCTTGTATTTAAAATCTGTCGCTCGTTCTAATTTTTATTACTATTTCCTTATCAAAATTTTCTTGATATTATTTGTTATTAAGCTTCTTCCTTGAACTATGAATAAAATATAAATAATTAAAATTAATTTTAACCAATACTCAATAATAATTTATTAATCCCATTAAATCCTTATTATAAAAAGACCCTCTACTATCCCTAGCAGTTTAAATGATTAAATAAATTAATAAAGAATAAATTGACTTTCTGATTTATAAACCCCCCCTGCCTTTTTTTCAATGGATTAAATTAAATTAGAACTAAGTAATTCAATATATAAATAAAATTAATATTATAACTTTCTAATATATAATAAAAATAAAAATAAAACCCCTTCACGTATCCCTAGTATTTATATGATTAAATAAATTAAAAAAGGAATTAAATAATTTAATTTAATAACCTAATGAAAATATTTTAATTAAATAAATATAACATTCTAATATATAATATATTATAATTAGTTATTATTCACTAAAATTAGAATATTATTATAATTTTTTACCTTTGACTTATTAGCATTATATAATCTAGCTGTTATATAGCCGTTGATGGTCAACCTAGTCAACCTAGCCGTTTGGAATATCTACTCTCGCTATTTATTTTGCAGCCATGATCTCACTCCTCAACTTGTCCTGACGATGAACCACACTAGTTGGCTCGAAATGCATCGACAAAGGTTTTCCACATGTGATTTACACTGAAACTCTTCTTATAAATGTTATGGATCACAAAAGCCTCAATTCAATAACACTAATTCATTTGAGGAGCCTGAACAATAAATGATCCCAACCAAGATGTTATTTTATATTGGTTGATGAAACATGCTTGACTTTGGAGGCCAACTCAACATTTCGGTGCTTTCATGGATTTATTAATTACAATCAATTTTGATTACACCTAATTCTTGAGGGGTGATGCACTCATAGAGTGAGTCCCTTGAAACATTTATAGTGGTTGGACTACACGTTACCACGATCTATGGTTTCGAATACCCATGGGAACGAAAGCCTTGCAAAAAATCCTAATGTGCATGCCAAGATGAGGAATCAATCATGAACCTAGGGTCCTATGACATGCAACAATTTCTTCCATGATGACTGACAACATCGATGGGAACACACTCTCAACGGGATGCAAATTAGGTCAAAACTGAGGGGATCACCTTTTCCCATTTAGGGTTTCGCCCAAACCTCAAAACTGTCCATCGTAAGGAAAGCCAAATTGCATGTATGTTTGCTCAGATGGGCTCCAAAATCATGAGACTCTTGACACATTAATAAAGCCATCAACCTTTGAAACCCTAATGCGGTCCTAAGGTGTATGTATGAGATAAAACATGGTGTACGGATGCAATGAATGAAATGTGAGTGGGCACACAAAATGGGGTAGGGTAGGAAAATTCACAGGGAGAGAAACCAATTGAGGGCCCTATCAAAACCATAAAATCTTGGGGTGAGTGGTGGGGTACCCAAAATTTTGGATATGCCCAAATATTTTGTTGGTGTTGTAGTTGCCACAACAAAACCCAAGGGAATAATAAACACAAGGGATTAATATTAAAATCCCAAGGGATTATGAACCCAAGCGAATAATATTAAACCTAAGGGACAAATATTATAAACCCAAGGTATATAAACCCTAAGATAAATATTATAAATGCTAAAATAAACATCTTTGACAATGGTTGACCATCATTGATTTTCATATTGAGACAATCCTTGTCAAAATGAGATGTTCGAACATGGTTGACTATGCTTAACCAATGTTGATTTTCATATCAACCCAATCTTTGTGTCAATGCGACGTTTGACAATGGTTGACCATGATTGACCATGGATGGGCATGTTTGATTTTATAAAACATGGTTGAGCATGGTTGATCAAGGTTGACCATGCTTGACCATGCTTGACCATGGTTGATGTTGATTATCATATTGAGACATTGTTTGTCAATGCGACGTAAATTATAAACCCAAGGTATAAAAATCTTAAGATAAATGTTATAAACCATAAAATAAATTTGGATGAGCATGGTTGATTTCCATATTGAGACAATATTTGTCACAATGCAACGTTGGACCATGGCTGACCATGTTTGGCCGTGATTAATTTTCATATTGAGACAATCTATCGCAATGCGAAGTTGGACTATGGTTGACCACAATTGATTTTCATATTGACACAATCATTGTCACAATGTGACAACCGACCATGGTTGACCATGGTTGGTTATTATTGACCATGGTTGACCATGATTGATGGTATAAACCCAAGGGAATAATACACCCAAGGCATTGATATTATAAACCCAAGGGAATAATAAACCAAAGGGATTAGTACTAAAACCAAAAGGGATTATGAACCCAAGGGAATAATATTAAACCCAAGGGGAAAATATTATAAACCCTAAGATAAATATTATAAACACTAAAATAAACATTGTTCTCAATGGTTAATTTCCATATTGAGATAATCTTTGTCACAATGCGATGTTGGACCATGGTTGACCATTCTTAACCATGGTTGATTTTCACATCAACATAGTCTTTGTGACAATATGAACTTCAACCATAGTTGACCATGATTGATCATTGATGCTCATGTTTGGTTTTATAAAAAATGGTTGACCGTGGTTCTCCAAGGTTGACCATGATTTACCATGGTTGATGATGATTATCATATTGAGACAACCTTTGTCATAATGAGACGTAAATTATAAACCCAAGGTATATAAACTCTAAGATAAATATTATAAACCCTAAAAAAAACATGGTTGATCGTGGTTGATATTCATATTGACACAATCCTTATCACAATGTGACGTTGGACCATGCATGACCATGATTGATTTTCATATCGAGACAATCTATAGAAATGTGACATTGGATTATGGTTGACCGTGGTTGATTTTCATATTAAGACAATCATTTTCACAATGTGACATTTGACCATGGTTGGCTATGATTAACCATGGTTGACCATGATTGATATTATAGACCCAAGGGAATAATAAACCCAAGGGATTAGTACTAAAACCCTAAGGGATTATGACCCCAAGGGAATATTTTAAACTAAGGTTCTAATATTATAAAGTGAAGGTATATAAACCCTAAGATAAATATTATAAACACTAAGAACAACATGGTTGACAATGGTTTATTTTCATATTGAAACAATCTTTCTCACAATGCGACATTGGACCATGGTTGACCTTAGTTAACCATGGTTGATTTTCATAAAAGCAAAATCTTTGTGGCAATGTGACGTTTGACCATGGTTGACGATGATTATCATATTGAGACAATCTTTGTCATAATGAAATGTTGGAGGATGGTTGAGGAAATGATTGATTTACATATTGATACAATCTTTGTCACAACACGACGTTGGACCATGGTTCACCACAATTGATTTTATAAAACATGATTAACCACTATTGAGCATGGTTGAATAATATTAAACCCAAGTGACCAATATTATAAACCAAAGGTATCTAAACCCTAAGTTAAATATTATAAACACTAAAATAAATATGGTTGACCATGTTTGACCATGGTTAAGACAATTATTGATTATAGACATTAAAATAAACATGGTTGGTTGTGCTTGATTTTCATATTGAGGTAACACTAATCACAATGTGACATTGGACCATGCTTGACCATGACCGATTTTCGTATCGACAAAATATTTGTCATAATGCGACATTGGACCATGGTTGAGCATGGTTGATTTTCATATTGAGACAATATTTTTCACAATGCGATTTTGGACCATGTAAACATTTAAAGTCAAACATGTAAACTCTTATCATTAAATAGATAAAATCACAAACCTACACAGTTGGAAAATTCATTCAATGAAATTTGGAAAATTCTGAAACTTGCACAGTTGCCAAATGCATTCGATGAAATTTGAAGTGAGGGTAATAATAGATACGAAATAGCATTTCCCACTTTTGAATATACTAGCTTCATTTGTATTTTTTAATTAGATCTAATTTTTATTATGTATTTTTATGGTTCTAAAACCACAACTTCAAGGTTGTATAGATAACTGATGTAATTTTGGGATCTTTTTTTTTTTTTTTTTTCGAAGGTGGCAAAACCTATCAAACTCAGGTGTCAAACCAACAGTGAGGACAACCATCTCTGGCTGCTATCCGCGAATGTCGATTTGACTCATCACCGTTATCAAGGAAAACCACGCCACCTGTAATAACCCGCTGGTGGTCCGTAAGGGAGCAGGCTTTCACTCCTGCCAGATGCCTCTGGGTCTTGGGCCGTTAACCTGTTTCCTTACGTCCGAGGAAGACGAGCTCTTAGCCAAGCAGAAGCAGTAATTTTGGGATCTTAAATTGATAATATATATATATATATATATATATATATATATATATATATATGGGGTTACAAAACAAAAATAAATTGTTTTGTAATGGGAAAAAAATAGAATGAGTGTATTATAAATCTTTTAAAATAAAAAAAGTGAAAGGTTTATTTATGATATGATTAGAAATTTTTATAATTATGCAAAATCTCATATTTATTATTTCCAATGTTCATCATCGTAACTTTTAGCTAAGTATTAGGTTATAAGGTTTAAAATTAATAATCATTATACAAAAATACTTTTACAATGTTTTCTTTCACAAATTATTATATATCTTATCAACTAAAATAAAAATTATTATAATATTTAATTTCTCTATTTTACAAATATATCATACAGATATACATAGATTTAGTGCTATTATTAAATATTAATTTTAAAAAAAATTATTAAATTAAAATATTTCTCATATACCCACTCAAAAAAATTAGCATAAAAAAATAATTTCGCTATTAAATTATTTGATATTAAAATTTGAGAACAATATAAATTGTTAATGAAAAAGCCATCTTTTTCATTGTAAAAGCCCCACACCAATGTTCCCTTCAATGAAAAGTAATCACATCACCATCGCTTATATTGTTTTTAAATAAAATAACTAATAAAAAATATTAAATTACTTTTGAAGTCCCTAATTTCAATATAACATTGTGCCCGAGAGAGCAACCATGCCCCATTAAAGTCAATCGAAAGGTAATCAATTATATAATTTTCTATTATATTCTCGAAATATTCAATAATAAATAATAATATAAAAGAAATTAATTATTATGTCACCACTGTTCATATTATTTTCATTATCTTTAACATTTATATTCAGTTTTTAAAAATTATATTTTATACTATTTATTCATATTCTCTTTCTTCGGTGTCAAATTAAATTTTGAGAAGCGAAATGTTCACTCTTAGGACATCTCAATTGAAACACACAATTATCTAAAAATATTACTCATCATCCAATTAATATTAATTTTAAAAAATTTAAACTAATCAAATATACATAATTTATATTATTTAGAGGAATATATATTTCAAATCATAATATGAAAGACATAAACATATTAATTTAAATTATAAAAACCTTCAGAAACATGTTAATTTAAATTTTAAAAACCTTAAATAAAATCATATTTAAGGAGCACTTTGCTGCATTCTGCCACATGCAATCTAACCAGTCTACAAGGAACGTGACATTTTGAATAATAATGATGGAAAGCATGAATGGGAAACTTTTGTTTAATCAGTTAAACAAATTAATGAATAATGGGTTAGGCCACATCTTTCTCATAGTAATGAAGTCCTTTCCTTAAGATCTTGCTCATAGTAATGAAGTCCTTTTCTTAAGTATTAAGTATTTACAAATGATACGCCAAATTTTACACGTTTATTAGTCCCTGCCATCTGTCATCCGGCAGGGACTATAGTAACCATTCGGAGGGCAGATAACATTAAATCGCCGGGTTTTTTAGTGGTATTTTTAGTTATATCATAAAGTTTGCACTTCAACTTCTGTTGGCCATCTTATTTGGCCTCTTCCCGAGGCGGAAGAGGCCGGACCATATCTTAAACTGCTACTTACCCACAATCAACTGGCCTTGACGGTTTGCGGTTTCGATTTAATGCTGACATTAATTCCTTAATTTTTACTGTTAAGTGCGAATGGGTACATATCCTAAGTTGCTTGTTCTTTGAGCTATCTGAGGAGGCTGAACGTGTCACTCTGCATGCAGAACAGATGCTGTATTTCTTGCCTCTTACTCGTGCTTTACATTTGGTTCATCGTCCACAGCTTGAATCCAAAGCTTATTCCTGCAACCTCTAAGCTATCATCGTCCACAGCTTGAATCCAAAGCTTATTCCTGCAACCTCTAAGCTATCGCGACTGGATTTCACCGCTACCATTCGACATGGCTGCATGTGTACACAGAGCTTCCATGGAGTCCCTCAGAGCAGGTGGACTCTCCCTTAAAACGCTTTCAGTATTGACTGTTAATTAATATTCGTAAGTTTAACCATTTTTCCCAAATTCATTACAGGGCTGTTGCGGCTCTCATGTCGTTCTTGGTGAGCAGAAATGGAGAGAGCGCTGGTTCAGCTCCTTTCATCTGCACTGCGGCTCTCATGTCGTTCTTGGTGAGCAGAAATGGAGAGAGCGCTGGTTCAGCTGCTTTCATCTGCACCTGCACCAGTACCACAGAAGACAAGGTATAAAACTTACCGTTGAATTATCCTCCATTCTCTACTCTATTTACAATAATCGTTTCACATTTAGGTCTCTAAATTTGGCTATGCATGCAGGCTTATTCACCCAACAAAATGGGGTTTCTCCAGTCCCGATGGCTGCCAACGGGTAAGTCACTCCCTCAAGGTATCGCCTTCCTTGTAGTCACGGTAACAATTTTTCCTTTTTCCTATGTGGGTATTATTTCATTCCAGTGATAATGTTTGTTTACTTGAATGTAGGTCGCAACTTCCGTTGTGGAACGAACTTCTGGTTCCAACATTTGACTCATTCACCATTCCAGGCTCCCTTGGAAAAGCCTAAATAGTTCTCAAGACTTAGCTATTGAGGGTTTGATCGATTTTACTGAGGGTTGGAGGAACTGTTGTTCCCGTAGTCTTTAATTAGATTTATTAAATCCAGAATGTATTTAAGGTTTTTTCCGCATAGGGTTTACATCTTGTAACTTAGTTACTATTAATATTGCAGTCCTAGTAGTGAATAGATATGTTACTTCATTATTATACAATGGCTTGACCACTTTTGAGCATCCTTAGCATGAATACGATCTTATTATTCAGAACTTAAAGATATAAATTTCGTGTTAAAGATTTGGGGTTTCAATGAGCAGTTTTGATTGTAATTTCTGGGTTTTTCTTTTATCAATTCCATCCCTACAGGGTTGGTATTTTCATTAATGTATGGCTTTCATGGCTGACAGAGAGACCCTTGCATCCAACAGGGTTGTTTCTATGCCCATGTGTTGTTTTAATATTAGATTATTTATCACACATTTGGACTTTTTTGGGAGCACACCTCTGTGTCGTCTCGAACTAACCAATGTTACAGTCAAATAATAAATACATAACCATTTTTATTATGGCAAGGTAAATTCTTCTTTACAGGAAATTTTTATCATTACATAATTCCCTTACAGTTTGGCTCGCACTGATTTTACATGATTGTGGTTCAACATATGTTATTCTAAATGGTTAATCGACTCTGTCTATTCGAGTTTTTTCTTTGTAACTTATAGAATAGAAAAGAAATATGAATGCAAGTATCAATTAGCAATTTAGCTCTAGACCAAGCTATGTACAAATGTATCTAACTTACAGCAGTGCAGCGAAGACTCGGTGAGTACTGGAGAATTCTTCAGAGAAGATCTATCGCCTCTGCAGGTGCTCGCCTGTGGAAAAGCTGAGAAAACAAACACGTCACTTTCTACAGTGATGCGAAAGGAGTAAATTGGAGATATAACAGTTGCCAATAGCAACCTTCTGCCAAGGGTGGGCCTGTATTTGTGGAAACTTCAACTCTGGATAATTAGCATTCATGCATTTAATCTGGATCGGATGTCATCTTCATGGAGATCTGTAATAGTGACCGAAGACAGATGTTTTGGATTGTTACAATAAAGTTGCGAGCATGCAAGCCACGTGTTATATCTGTGCTGAACACGGGGCGAGGCTCAACAGACATGTTTTTAACTTGCTTTTCGAGTAATCTTTTTAAGTGAGGTTTTTATTACCTGTGTACTTGAATATGACTTATAATATGACTTGATAAAGCGTTGTCTCCGTTTCCATAAATCAATGGTCGGCAACTGGAAAACAATTTTTATTTTCTACAAACTTTGCAGTAATTATGAAATTACAGAAGGAATATAATTAAATTCTCTGTAACATGTAAACATACCTGGCACACCACGCTTCTGCTTCTTTGTTAGCTTTCCTGGCAATTGTCTCCTTGCATGCTCGCTCGCTGTACCTGAACAAGGTTTCTGGACCGAAACCCCGAGTAAATGCGAATAGAAGTATATTTATAGCTATAAAAAAAAATATTAGGTGAAATACAATATGTACATATGGGTAGTTAGGTTGAAATCGAAGGGCCAGTAAAGCGCGCATGCATTTGACTTGTTGTTAGAGGGTCTCAGCGCAGCCGAAACTCCACCTTCCAAACCGTCAAACTGTTGAGGTAGCTAGATTTTATTATCAACCGAATGGACGGCGCCCTATTCATTATTATCGATATCTAATTTGACTTGCTTAAATATTTTAATAGTCAGTTTTCAAGGGAGCGTGGTCGCAGCAACACCCCACCTTTGAGGACTGTCTAACCTTCTACTAAAGATCGTGATGATGATAAGGCCTCCGTTTTCCACATACTCGTGAGTTCTTTTGGAGTTCACTGGTTCACCTACTACTCGTTGGTGTGTATAGTACTTTAGCGAGTATTATAAGAAATGAAGGGACCCAGTACTTTAGCGAGTATTAGATTAATGCAGCTCTCTGTAGTAATATCATGCTATTACCGCAGCTTGTAGGGTCTGATTACCGGCACCGGCTTGTGAATTCACATACACACATAATTATTACATATCCTCTGATGGATACTTTCATATTCCATATTTTATGAATGTCTTGCTGCTTATATGAACTTTTTTCATTACACTGCACTTCTCACAATTTTATATCTGTGCCGAACATAGGGCCCAGGCTCAACAGATATGTTTTTAACTTGCTTTTACTGTATTCTTTTTAAATGAGATTTTTATTATCAACGGCCCTCGTGGCGATAGGGAACGCACACGTGGAGGGTGCTGCTGCCCTTGATTTAATGATATCAGCAAGTTCTCATTCTCAACCTATAAATTCAATATTAAAAGCATCTCACTATGCCTATGTGCTATCATTATCGTTGGCGGCAATCAGTTATGGTAGGTGGAATACATGAACTCAGATAGAGCTGCGTAGGCAGAGGCAGCTGGAGCTACAGTTGACTTAGTTTTACTGGAGTCCCCTGGAGGACGCACCAGAGGAAGCAGCAGGGGCCAAGAGGAAGCAGCAGAGGCATTGGCCCCAAAGGAAGCACTACCAGCCATAATCCCTTACATCCCATTGCATCCAAGCTGGTCTTTCAACTATGGATTATGGCAGGGACTAGCTGCGTCGCAGCCCATCTTGTTTACTACACAAATTGAAAATTGCTTAAAAAAATTTGGTGACTGTATGAGGTAGGTTACATGAAGACAATGGAATTATAATTGATTGTTAGTAATTCCATCCCCATTTTTGTAACCAAAATAAAAAATCAGGAGAAGTATAAAAATGCTATAACATCCGAATAGTTCCTAAGTATGTGAAAGCCTTTCCCCATAAGAAAACTATGGAAAGGCTGCAAAAAAAAACACTGTTTTTATTAAGGTAAAATCAATTTAATCATCTCGGTCCCCAATGCTTGAACATTCATATCTTAATCTCTGAGATATATGCATCGTAATGACAATTCAATTCTAATTGGCATCATTCATTTGAGCTTTGGAATTATACTATCAAACTCGTAATATAATAATCAGAAAACCATTGTAATAAAATAATCAGACTCGTGCTATAACAGACCTATAGTAATAATTTCACATTAAAACATACAGTAAAATTATTACATATAGCAAACCTCCATAATCTCATATGGATTTTCAGAGATGGCTGGTCATGGATTTTCATTTGGTAGTGTTTTTGACAACTGTGATTTCAATGACTCGCTTTGTCTTGTGCGTAACAAAAAAATTAATAAATATTATAATAATATATTTGGAACGACAATTTATCCATTTCATTCCACACGAACTTATTTTAGATGAGTGGCCTCTCTCCTCAAGGTGGCCACATTACACATTCAATTCAGTGGTCATTTTACATTACAATCTGGACATTAACCCATTTCGTCTATAATCGTTCGCACTGGCTCAGATTTCGATGCCCTAATCTTTGCGACTGTTTACAGGAGCACAGTACTCCACTGGCTCAGGCTATGCCTCTGCAGCGAATTTGTGCTTCCGAACGGTGTGTATTTCAATTGCAGCTATGCGTTATTTTTATGGATGCAATTGGTGGATGTCGTTTCAGTGAACGAACAAGTGGTAATAGAGAGATTCATAGGACTCTAATGGAATTACTCAATCAGCTGGGTGGGTTTGATCAACTGGGAAAAGTATATCATAATATTCGAAGGTGTGTTTTTATTGGATGATTGAAATTTACCACTTCACAATGCATTGTCATATACTATATATGTGATTTAAGATGGTTTCAATTTCTTTATGTTTTTTTTTTCATTATATCTGGAAACTCTGCATTATTAATGTATTTTGGTTTAGGTAAAAATGATCATGGCCACCAGTCGACTCTACGTTCTAGACCCTACCTTGCTTCGACCAGGTCATTTGGATCAGAAAATTGAAATTATGTTACCAAATGATCAAGGATGGAAGTTTTGAAAATACATGTTGTAGGAGTTGAAAACATGAAGGTATAGATTATGAAGTTGGAGTAAAGCTAGCTAGGGTGTTCCTCTATTTGTTTCATATTCTTTATCTGAAATTTTCTTTTACATAAGCTTCTCTACCTTCTTTTTTTTCAACATTCCTAAGAAGTAAATTTTCTTTTGCTTTAGAAAGTTGCCAAATTTTTCCCTTTAATCTATTTGTAATTCATCTTTAGAATTTCAGGTTGTTCGAAAATTAAATGAAGCAAACAAACTGGAGTTGAGTTCACACCACAATGCATACTTTGGAAAAGACTAGTAAAATAATGAAGAAATAACAAACCACTAAGAGATCAAGGTCGCAATTTCAGCTCATTTCAAAAGCATTTTCCTTTGCAGTGATTATGGTTTCATGACAAAGGATGTGCTATGCGTAATCAAATATTGAGTGCCATTTGGTGACAGTGATTTGTATATTCTATTGACGATCGGTCATTCAAGAGTATGCAAATAATATATTGTTGTCTTGTAGGAGATTAACATTTCAAAGCTTGGACATCTTTATCCAAACATCTGGGTAATTACGTGATCAGATTTTGGGGGAGTTTCTCGATATATTTGTTGGGACATGATCAGTCTAACCTTTCATCAAAAGCATGGCTGAAATATGAACTTGCAATCTAGGTGTTTTGTTTAACGTAACCTGCATGGAAGAACGCGTTGCGCTCGTCTGCATTGCATTCTTTGACCGGTTGTTTCATTTCTTTACATGTTTGCTTACTAAATTTTATGGTGGGCTTAATTTAATTAGTTTTATTTATTCGGTATGTTGTATTTTCCCATTGGTTGTCATTATTACAAAGTAAAAAGTCTATTCATAAACTTGGCATATATTTTACCATAGTTTATTATTTTGGTGAGAAATTCCAAAAATGTATATTTATTGATTCAATATAATCATTTGGCTAGGTTGGATACACTGTTACACCAAGGGAATTTTTAAAACATTTTTTTTAAGATGAGAAATATTTTATCTTAAAAGGTCAAAAATATTTTAAGACAATTTTTTATTTAAAACAAAAATAGTTCCAGACAAAAATATTTTAAATCAACTTTATATTTAAGACAAAAATCAATTTAAGACAAAATTATTTTAAGACAAAATTTTATATTTAAGACAAAAGTAGTTTGAGACAAAGCTTTATATTTAAGACAATGGGCACTTAAGACGAAACGCATTTAAGACCATTAACAATTAAGACAAAAACATATCAATTTAAGAATTGACTATGACGATACCTTTGATCCACCAGATGGATATAAAAACAACATTTCTTAATGCAGTTATTGAGGAGGAGGTGTACATCGAGCAACGAGAAGGTTTTGAGACATTTGAACGGGAGTCTCATGTGTGTAGACTCAAGTGAGCGTTGTATGGTCTCAAACAAGCACCCTATGCTTGGTACACGAGGATTGATAGTTATCTCATCGGTTTGGGCTTCACCAAAAGAGAGGCGCATGCAAACCTAAATCACATCTTGGTAGACTGTAAATTTCTTATTATTGTCTTATATGTTGATGATTTGATTTTAACTAATGATGAGCAGCTCATCAGAACTTGCAAGGAGGACCTTGCAAGGGAATTTGAAATAAAGGACATGGGTCTCATGCACTACTTCCTTGGGTTGGAAATATGGCAAGATGATGGGGAATTGTTTGTCTCTCAAGGCAAGTATGAAAATGAAATGCTACAAAGATTCTACGTGGAGAGTTGTAAACCCATGGAGACACATCTAGCAAACCACTGGAGGAAGGAGAATGCCAGTTCAGGTGAAGAAGTGGATGCTACCATTTATCGACAACTAGTGGGTTCACCCATGTATCTTGTGAACAAATGATCATATATGTGTTATGGAGTCAACCAGCTAAGCCAAACTATAGTTAGGCCAATCAAATTATTTTGGAAGACAATTAAGCATGTTTTACGGTACCTCAGAGGCACTACCCAGTTTGGACTATGGTACAAATGGGTAGAGGGAGTGAATTTTTGTGGCTTCACAGATACAAATTGAGTGTGAAGTCTAGTAGACTGAAAGAGTACATCAGGTGGAATTTTGAGTGTTGGGTTTGCAATTATTTCTTGGTACAATAGGAAGCAAATATATGTGGTGCTCCACTCGGCAAAAGTAGGATACATGACTGCAAGTCAAGCAACATGTGAGGTGATATAGATGAGAAAGATACTTGTTGGTTTGTTTGGGCAGATGATGGATGCAACAGTGATCTACTGTGATAATCAGAGTTGCATCAAACTCTTTGAGAATCTTATATTTCATGATTGATCCAAGCATATATATATCTTGTATCACCATTTATGAGACTATGTGCATAAGTGAATAATGTTGCTACACTACATTCTGATAGAGGAACAAGATGCTGACATTTAAAAAAAAAAATCAAGAGGGAAGTTCGAGTTCCACAGGTGCTGGATAGGGGTGGTTGATAATCCTTTTCTTGCTGAGAGGGAGTGTTGGAAACTAGAGCAAGAAATTCTCAATTTGATTTTTCCTTGATTAAATTGATAAAATTTGAACTTCCATATCAAATTTTATGGTGATTGCAAAGTGAGTTGTGAATTGATGAATCTAACAATAGACCTTGTTGATGATGGTGAAGCTTCCAATAAATATGTGAATAAAATGTGTGATCTAGTTGGTATGATTGTATTTGCTGATGACCTCTTTGAATCAAAGTTTGAGGCATTTAAGTTTGAGAATAGATTCAAAAGATGATATTATTGGTGTTGACTACACTTTATTTGGATACATCATTTGTATTGTAAGGGTTGGTACCTTTCGATTGGATGTGGTCAGTGATGTGAAGATTACTCAATTTCTAGTAAAGATTCATACTGACTCTAACAAGCATATGGATGCTTGTTTACTAAGGGAGACCCCTCTCGACTCAATTCATTGGATTCTTTGTTTGTTCATGTTATCTATTTTTCTCAACTTTCCTTCTCTAAGGGGTTGAGACTATTTGCTTCATTTATTTTACATGGCCCATTGAAAGAAGAATAATGGAGTCTATCTCCACAAATTTTCCATTTCACTAAGTTACAAATAAAACGAGTTCAATTCTATAGACAATAGACTAATATCCTCTTGATACACCTTTAGCGAGCTATGAATAGCTCTCACCTATCACTATAGCTCAATGAAATGGCATCTAATAGCTCTAGCAAGAAAGGGTCCAATTTTATGCCCAAGACACTAGTAGAAATGGAGTGGTTGTAAAGGCAACAATCTCGATTGGGGATTTTCATTTTTGCTACAACAAACAAGAAGAATATTGGTGTTGGAGGAAGAGATAAAATGTCTCTTCTAAAACTACAATATCATTGCTCTCCTGGCGCCATTAATTTTTGTTAACTCATTTGAATGCAAGTAATGCATAAGGATTTGTTAGTATCTATGAATTTTTTTGTCTTTCCAATATAAAAATAGGTTCATCATAATATTAATATATAAAATAAGGTTCATTAATATGTATGGTTCAATTTTGTTTGATGATCCTATTTCTCCAAAGGATATCTTTCTTTTTTTTAATTTTGTTTGGTATGAGATATGGTGATACCTTTAAATCTAAGGTAATTTTGGGTAAAATTAGAATTGGAACAAGAAGTTGGGGTTTGAATTTCCTTTTTAGTAGTAGGTTACATGAAATTTCTATTGAAATATTTTGTTGTCACCCAACATAGAATAATCTTTGGATGGAAAGGTTCATTATGGGTGGTATGTTTTTTAGCCCATCAACTCATTAGATTCTTTGTTTATTCATGGTATTTGTCGTTATCAAATTTCCTTTTCCAAGGGGTTGATACTATTTTCTTTATTCATTTGTCATGGCCCAATGAAAGAAGAAGAATGTTGCTTGTCTCCACAACTTTTCCATTTCATTAAGTTACAAATAAAAATCATCCAATTCTATAGCCAGGAGACTAATATCCTCTTGATATACCTTTAGTGAGATATGCCTAAAGAAATTGGATGAGGGTATAGCTATAATATAGCTTTTTGAACTCAGGAGTTTTTTGTTACACACATTTAAAATCTACCCCTTTTCCCATTTGATCATTATTTGCATACTAATGTTTTATATTCTAGATCATTTGATTAAAAGTTGTAAGTCCATCGAAATGTATTCATGATTTGGCAGGCATATTTTGATGTGAATGAAGCTTCTATATCTTCAAGAAAGACCTTTCTTACAGTTGACAATGAGGTAGTGCAAAATGTTATATGTTGAAAAAATATTTGTTCCTAGTGTTTGACTTATTATCTTCAATTTATTGGTTATATCCTTGTTTCCACTTCTTGGATATTAAATTACTTTTTCACATTTTATGCTCATGTTTCTTGGGCTATATTAATCTCATTTTTTTTGTTTTGCTCGACATATCTTAGTCAATTGTTGTCACTATCTTTTAAATCAATGGTTGAAAATTCTTCATTAGCATCATAATGTGGAGGCAAATATCTGCAACTGTTTTAGTGCCCTAGTTATATTTTTCACCATTGTATAAGCACTTTCCTAAACCAACCCCATTATAGTTAGAACTAGATTCCCATAATCTAGCTATGTTAGCATGATCAACAAGATCCAATGTTTCTTGATGAGAATAAATTAACAACGCCATATTTAGGGATCTCGTCTAGTCAGTCTCATTCATGGATGATGTAGTGTAATTCCATTACCTTTTTCTGAATTTGGATTATAACAAAAGGAGCCTTCAATTGGGTTCAAGATGTTGTATCCATGCAATGTATTTGAAACTATGAGTCCTTGAACCTGCAGACCATTGTGCCATTGTAATATATATTGCAAATTATTGTTCTTACATTTTTTGTTTCTAGTTATGGTTAAAATTATTGAATTTTTAGCATCTTACTCTCATTGCCGAGAGTTGCATATTCTTCAAACACGAACTATGGAAAATTGATATGTACCTTCGAAGCCTCAATATTCTTTGAGATTATCTCACCCTTAACAAGCTATTTCTTTATCCAAGAGTTCTAGTAAGTTTAAATATCATTATATATTCTTTTAGGTGGATGTAATTCTATGCATGCCCACCTGCACATATTTAATCCATTAAAATATATCTTAATGTCAATCCTTTAATGCACCACCACGAACTAATAAATCGATGAAACTTAAACCAACCTATTTCTGAAAATGGTATGTATATGAATGATAACTGTTTATTCATTTGGACTAAAACTACCTCACTTGATATCAACTCTTAAGTAGTTGATCCATCATAATCTGTACCTCTTTCCACAATGAATGTTGAAGACCTACCATGAAAGTAAATATGAATTGATGTACAATAATGTTAAAAAAACCATAGTTTTGGTTGTTGTTAGGCATCTTATTGTTGGGTAAGGAGGGTTTATAGCAATAGGAATTGTTGGTCCCACATTTGTTCAACCAATATTTGCACAAGGATGGAGTTTTAGGAGTCTCTCGATTTATTGGAGATTTGACAAAGAGCCATGGCCTTACCTTCTCCACACCAGAGGAACCCTTGGAGTGGACTCACCATGCAGAGCCTTGAAAATATATTTTCCCTGCTAGACTCACTATGTAGAGCCCCAAAAAGATATTTTTTGGGCTATTGATGTGATGATTAACTAAATAAACTTTACTAACTACATTCAATGGTTATGTGATTAA
This sequence comes from Pinus tabuliformis, assembly GCA_031772625.1. Lineage (NCBI taxonomy): Eukaryota > Viridiplantae > Streptophyta > Pinopsida > Pinales > Pinaceae > Pinus > Pinus tabuliformis. The sequence goes on from CM062808.1 coordinate 784,711,382, forward strand.
ACCCCATGACAGGAGAATAACAATGTTCAAAGCTGATGAGTGAAGCCCAATAAATGCCATATGGCTAGAGCTAGATCCTTCGAAGGAGAGTCCCAAAACTGACCCTATCTTCGTGACTCATCATTCTGACTCATGGTTAAGGCTGCGTCCACACTTATGTTGAGCAGGATATTGAAAAGGATCTATTAGATTTTCCATAACATCAAATAAACAAATCACGTTTAAACATAGTAGCAGATTATGGAAGTGGGATTGAGAAAGCATTAAAGAGTTACCACATGTAACATCCCTCACTAGGGATTCCTTGAAAAACCTCAAGAACACTAGAGATTTTTCTTTTATATAAATAAAATCTTTAGAGGGCACTCAAATATCACTACCTCTAGACAAAAAATGACATCAACCATATATATAAGTAATTAAAAGAAATAAAAAACTTTCAATAGAGAAACAAATTCATTAAGAGTTTATTAATTCATTATAGTTCATAGTCTCTCTTTAGAGTTTGGAATTTAATTTGTGAGACATGAATATGGGAGTATTTTTCTTATTAGTTCATGTCATCTATGACATGGGACTATAGTAATCCATTATATTAGTTAGCATTAGTACTTGTGCATATTAATCCAAAGTTTTTATGAACTTTACGTTGTTCATAAAATGACCGTTGTTGTCAACCTATGAATTTATCAATTTAACTTTGAGGACCAATAATATAACTGATGGTCTTATTTGGCCTCTTCCCAAGGTAGACAAACCATATCATTGATATTATTCATACAATATCTCTATTCCATGCATTTATTTTATTCTTATTTCCAAGATTTGAAACTAATGCTAACATTAGTTTATAAACATTAAACACTACCTATAACCATGGAAATGTTGATTGTAACCATGGAAACATTGAAGAGGGGTAGATGGCTGTGTGCATGTTGGTGTAGTGTATAAAGAACGAGACACTTGTTATTCTTCTTATTCTTCTCCTGAGAAAAATCAGCAGCTACCTTGAGATTTAGTTGCAGCTCTAGACTTCTTAACAGGATGCATAGCGTCTCCTCTACTTTAGCTTGGAAACCAAACTTCAACTCTAAATGTTTTAGCTTGACAACCCAAATTCAACTCCAAGGCAACTGATTTGATCTCTGACAATGGAGTTGTGCTTAGTGCTAGTGCCAGTGGGATCTAAGACTCATCCAAGCTACCTAATGTCTACATCTGAGATTTGGTCAATGCATCTCACATAAAACTACAAACATTCAAGGGAAGACAACGTCTAGAGCCATGATCTATAGATATTTCATTTGGAAGTATGTGATGGTGGAGTTGAAAGGATCGGTAGAAATGTCATTTGGAGGTACCGAGTATGCTGAGAAAAATGTTGTTATGAAACCAACTCATAAAAAGATAGAAAAGATAGATCAACACCTTAGAAATAAGCCTCTTCGAGGGGGCAAACTCCTTTACATTACACAAATGAACAATTCTTGGATGATACAAATGACAAGACCTCCTTTCTGTATATAGGAGTCTAAGGGGTCATAATATAATTAGAGCCGACATAACAATAATAATGTAAGGGCACACTAATAACAAAATGGGGACTACATGGGAACAACAATATAATAAGGGGGTTGTACTAATAACAATAAGGGGTTACACTAGTAGTATAGGGACCTAACATGCCCCTCTCCTTCAAAGAGTGTTGTTCTCAATGCTTGAGTAGTTCTTGATGCTTCTGTATAAAATTCTTGTCCTCCCATGTGGAATCTTCAGCGGTTAAGTTCTTCCACTTCATGAGATACTCTAAAATTGATTGATTTCATAGCTATCGAGTTCTTGTTTTTGTGACTACGCAAGGTTCCAATATGATTTTTCCTTCCTTGTCAAGTTCTGACAATATTGTTTGAACTGGGATCTTCTGCAACTTTTGAATGAGTGGCCACACTTCTTCGTCCTTCTTCCATTCATCCCTTGCTTCTTTTATCCAATCTAGTTGGATAATAGAAATAACACAAAACAATGCTTCCACATCCTCATCCTTTCTTAAGAGTGCATCTGCAACAACATTTTGCTTCCCTTTTTTGTAGATGATTTCAAAGTCATAACCCAACATATTTGTGACCCATCTTTTATGTTCTTCTAAAGATAATCTTTGTTCTAAAAAGTATTTAAGACTATCATGATCCATTTTTACCTTGAAGTGTCTTTCCATTAGGTAAGGTTGCCATTTCTTAAGTGCATGTAGTATTGCCAACATTTCCTTCTCATAAATAGCTTTCTTGAGGGACATTTTTTTGTATGGATGTAACCATAAAAATAACCAATCACCTACATCAAAACTTCTTTCATTGCGATGCTAATTTGCTTGTTGTTTTATTCGATTTTGCACCAAAGTGGCATTATCATTTAAAAGTTGGAGAACTTGTTTTTGATGCTCGATGTGATCTTTCACTGTTTGAGTATTTTTCTTCTTGATATGTCCTTCTATCTTGAGAGTTTGAGGAGTGGTAATTTCTTCCAATGCATTACAAGATATGGTTGGATTCATTTCTTGATGCTCAATGTGATATTTCACTTCTTGAACATTTTTCTTCTTGATATGTCCTTCTATCTTGATAGTTTGAGGAGTGGTAATTCCAGAAAATGCATTACAAGATATGGTCGGATTCATTTCTTCTTTCTTGATGTGATCTTTCACTTCGTGAACCTTTTTCTTCTTGATATGTCCTTCTATCTTAAGAGTTTTAGGAGTGGTAATTATTTCCTATGCTTTACAAGCTATGGTTGGATTCATTTCTTCTTTCTCCGGGGTTGGTTCCTCATGTATATCCTATTCTTTTGATGTTTCTTGATGCTTTTCTTCCTCCTCTCCACAATCAATGTAAAATAATTTCTTCTCAGGACACTTATGACCTTTAATGTATTTGTTATCACAATTGTAACAGAGCCATTTTTCTCTTCTTTATTCCAATTGTTGTGGTGTCAACCTTGTAGGTTGTGGAAGGCTAGGAGAAACAACACTTCCATCTTTATATTTGTGAGGGATAGAATTCCTTGTTGCCATAATTTCTTTTTCCACTTTTCTTTCCAACCTAAATGCCTTCTCCAATGAATCAGGTTCCCAAAGATGAACCTCATGTTGAATGTTATCCTTTAACGTCCCTATGGAGACATCAATCCTCCACTTCTCTGGAATATCATTTTCCCTTATATTTAATTTTTGGAAGTCCTCAATAGACTCTGTCATTGAACACTTTTGTTTGAGATTTATGAATTGGCTAAAGAAGGTGTTGTGCTTTGTATCCTCATAATGTGCTATCATTTCCTCCGTGAAAATTGACGACGTAACAAGTGATTTACGAGAACAAAGCCCTTTATACCATAAAAATTGATCTGGTTCGAAATATGAAAATGCGATAGGTAACTTTTGTAACTGTTGCACCTCATGTAACCAAAATATTTCTCCATCTACAGTATCCAATTTACCAGATCCTTTCCATCAAACTTCCTCATATCACATTTTCTTGATTTTAGGAGCTCGATCTTGAAACGATTGTAACTCTGTAATTTCAGATCTCCAAGTTCTGAAATTGCGTCCTATAGTAGCAATCTGAGTCCTCTTTCTAAACCCTCAAGTCTGATGAAGATTGGATTCTGCAAGGAAGAGTTATGTCAAATCTCCCACGATGACTTGATTATAGACCGGTTCAATAGAGCGAATTTGTATGAAGTGCCACGTGTCATTGTTTCAACCTTAGGATTTGAAACTGATACATAGAAAACAACAGTGCGTCCTATTTCTGCAACTTCTTACAAAATTTCAATTTGATGCTTAGAGAGAAAGTTATGACGATTTTCCCAAGGTCACCTTTTTAGGATGTAATTTGGGAGCCTGCAGAAGCCTTAAATGTCTTGGACTGTATCTTTGAAAATATAGCGAAACAAGATCTGAAATTCAGGCCCGAGATTCCCCACAATTTTTGCTCATATGGATTTTAATTTTAGTGTCTGAACCTTCGTAGAAAACAAATTATAACACAAATTCCACGATGACCTGTTTGAGATGAAATTATATAGCTTGTGAAAACCCTAACTTCCTCAGCTCATATCTCCAGAAATATAGCGAGAAAAGATCTGAAATTCAGACTTGAGGTGCAAACCGATTTCTCCTCAAATGGGTTTTTGTTTTAGCTTATAAAACTTTGTAGCGAAAACGTTATAGCAAAAATTCCACGATGACCTATTTGGAGCAAAACAACCCTAGAATCCAAAGTTTTGATACCAAATGTTATGAAACCAGCTCACAAAACGATAGAAAAGATAGATCAACGCCTCAGAAATAAGCCTCTTTGAGGGGGAAACCTCCTTTACATTACACAAATGAACAATTATTGGATGATACAAATGACAAGACCTCATTTCTATATATAGGAGTCTAAGGGGTCATAATATAATCAGAGCTGACGTAATAATAATAATGTAAGGGCACAATAATAACAATAGCGGGCTTCTATGGGGCACAATAATAACAATATGGGGACTACATGGACACGACAATATAATAAGGGGTTTGTACTAACAACAATAAGGGGTTACACTAGTACTATAAGGACCTAACAAATGTCATATTTTGATTCTAGAAATTTCATTTGGAGGTACCGAGTATGCTGAGAAAAATGTCATATTTTGATTCTTATAACACTTATCTTTTGAGTAGAGCACTTACTGGAATAAAATACCATTGTAGGGATATTCCATTCTAGTTAAACAAGCTATATGTTGTAGAAATGTCTAGCTAGACTGGACAACACCTTTTTCACACTCATCAACTCTCCAGTTTTATTAACCCAACAAGGTTATCTTCATGAAATCAAACTGTAAAACAAAATTATATCTAATCCAATCATGTAAGGAATCAAAGACTATATGCAAATCTCTAAACCTGTCCTATTGGAGGTGTCAATCCTAATTTCATGCATATTTTGGACTCATGACTAAATCACATGTTGATTAGTCCACTGATATATCAAACTTATACTCATGCAAGTGAATTGGAATAGACTGGAGGTCATGCAAATGATGAAATAAAGGTGTCTGGGGTGGTGGGTTCCATGCACCAGTCCTATCTCATGTTGTTGTTTTTGGTACTTTCAGTATCATTTTAATGAAATGAAACACTAACCTTCAAATAATCAAAATAACCATTTGCGATGTCAACCTTGTCAATGTTATGACTTCATATATACTCTTATCACCTGCTTATGTCTTCTCTTCATTGTTACAATGCAATAAATTTAGTGTTTAGTTACAAGTGATCACCATAACAAAAACCATAGCAACTTTTAACCTTTAAGCCTAATTTTTTCCCACAGTAGGACAATGTTGTAATCTGCTTTAATGTCATCGGTAACAAACCCAACACATTGAGTGTTACCCAAGCGATAGGGTCAGCTTCTTTGGAAATACACAACAAGAGAGAGAGATATTATCACTTTAAAAGTGAACTTCCTTGCGATAATGGCTATAGGTATCACTTGAGATGAACCCAAGGAGAGAGATATATATTTATCCCTTTAAAAGTTAAATTCCCTACAATAATGGCTACAAGTATCACATAAAGTTCCATTTATCCAATGATATAGGGTATAGTGTCACATAGACTATGTGATGTAGGGTATTGTGTCACATGGAATAAGTGTTTTCCAATGATAAGGGGGTTGGAGATCTTTCTTCATTACATCAAAAATTCCTTCTCTAGTGACATATGATAGAGATTGACATATTTCCCTCTCAAAGAAGATAACTGAGCATTATACACTAGACCCATCAAAGTTGAGCTCAAGTCCATACTATTGATCAATACACCATAGGAGAAATCCTTGGCAATCATGGTCAATTAAGAGACTATTGATCAGTACACCATATGAGAAATCCTTGGTGATCTTTGTTAGTTAAGAGGCTAGATTTTTCTAGACTCATATGTAGGCTTTTCATGTGAGCTATAGGTTCTTTTTTAGGAGAGTAGAATGGGTTGTGTAAGATATGTGTCATAGTTGACTTTGCCAACCAAGAAATATGTCATTTTTGGCCCAAGGAAATCGTGTTATTTATGGAAACTCACTCCCTTTAAATCACGAGTGTCATTGATAAAATATAAACTTTCACAGGAGTAAATGCCTTCCCAAATAACTTCATTCAAAAGTTTCAAAAAATGGCTTCCACTCATTCTAGTTAGTATTATCCCACTTGTGTATCTTTTCATAACGCAGATGAGGGTGTAGGGTGTAACCATATACGCTATAGCCCTCAACCATTGTTTCTCAAGGTCCATTTCACAGGAGTAAAATGGTGGCATATATCCATGTTTTCGTGGTGTCTATAAAAAAAGGCAGACTAGGTATTCATATTACTTTTGGTACTTGTAGTATATATGTTGTTGTTTTTGGTACTTGCAACATCATTTTAATGAAATGAAACAATAACCATCAAATTTTCAAAATAACCATTTGCGATGTCATGAGAAACAATCTTGAAATAGGTTTCAAATGGGAGATTTTCCATGCGTTGTTGGTAGTTGGGCCATGGTTTTGAATATTTGATGGTTTTTACAACTTCTTATAGGGATTTCTTCTAGCATTGCTAGAATTTGTTCCTTGCTATGATTTCTTCTAGATTTTAGATAGACTATGTAATAACACAACATTCAATTATAATTTCCTTTAATGGTCCTAAATTATTCTTTTGGTGGCATCCATGCTTATTTGGTTTAGTTTGGTTATGAGTCGCACATGCATGCTTGGAATATGGCACGGGGGTGATTGGTTGAAGAGAAATTTGATTCATCCAATTTATGGTTGGGTGGAACATGGAAGTCCCAAACATAGTTGGTCTATTCATTCATTAATAAGAGTTTCTTCTCCTTGGTATTTCATATATTTTAATTTTCTTAAATATATTTTAATGTGATTATTATTTCTTATATATATATATATATATATATATGATTCTAGTATTTTATAATTTTTAGTATTATATATATATATATATCTCACAGGTCAAATCAGAATTTGGTGTATTGGTGTATGATTTCATTATTTGTGGGAAAATAGATTCACCTCACTAGAATGATTTGACTATAAATGTCTATTAAAATGTAGTTATAGTATATTGAATATGTAATTGCTTAAAAAAAAATAAACACATGTGATTTAACTATTAAGTCTACTTATAATATATTGAACTAATTTTTATTTTTATAATTATTTTTTAATTTGAGTTCTTTAAAATAACATATTTTTTATATATATTATCTTTTTAAAGTTTTAGTAAATATTAGTTTATTAATTATGATTAGATTATGTTGTTTTTATTATATATATATATATATATATATATATATATATATAAATTTTGTCATTATTGATTATTACAATGTATCACACTAGAATTTTTAATTAAAATAATTTTAGTATGAAGAATAATAACCCAATTATGGATTTCCATGTAAATAGTAAATGATGGACAAGGTGAGAGAAATGTATGAGGATGGAAGGAAGAGTAGCATATTTAGAGAGTAGTTGAATTCCATGAAGGAAGAGAAGTCGTTTCTTTCTAACAGACTGCAGGAAATGGAGAGGAACCTTCATATTGCAAATATGAACCTAAAGGGGATGCATGAGTTGGAGTCACAACTCTTTGTTGCCCAAGAAGCCTTGGACAAGTATCAGCTTGAAGAAGAGATAAGTCATTCCAGTTTGTCTTCAAATTCTTCTAAGAATTCTTATATTGGTTCTTTTGAAAAACATACTAGAGGCATAGGTTCCAAGCTAATGTCCAAGATGGGCTATGAAGGAAAGGGCTTGGGAAATCATGCACACGGTATTGTTGAACTGATAATGGTTAAGGAAAGGCCTAAGTATTTGGGTCTTGGCTATGGACAATCTTATGGAGAGAGTTCCAAAGCTGCCATGAAGGCCATTGAAACAGTCCCAAGAAGGAGTTTCATTTCATGTCCTCTACCTCAGAAGTGTGAAGGTTGTATTCAGGAGGAATGCAATGGCTTGAAACATCATTTGTAGGATGCAGGTGTTTAGAAGCACACACCTGAACCAGAGAGTTGTGGAAACTTGAACAACCTTGAAGATATTGATGGCATTCCAAAGGGAGCCACTTCTTCATTTGCTTCACCTCCTCATGAAGGCAATAAAGGTGAAAGAGGTAGGTATAAATCTGGTTCTAAGCATCTTGCTTTTGATTTTGCAAAGCATGGTAAATTTCCACATAAGCATGGGAAAAGAATTGCATGTTCCTTTTGTGGTTTAGATAACCATCATGTTTCTAGATGTTGGAAGAGAATGGCCACATACAGGAAACGTTTGAAGGAAAAGAAGCAAAAAGCCAAAGGTCCATTGGACAAGGCAAATCATGCTGCCAAGAGGATGCACATGTGTTGCACTTACTGCCATAAGCAAAGGGCATCTTGCTTAAAGGTGTTGGACTCTGAATCCAATAATGCTTCCACAAATGCTAAAGAAAGTTGAAAGAGAAGATGGCAAAAATGAAAATGAAGTTTCCATGAATGATGGGTTTCAAAATGATTCACATGTTGATGCTGATGTGCTGACAAAGACAAGTTCTTTGAAATGGATTGGTAAAAAATGGTTAGAGTTCTTTTCCAATGAAGGTTGCATGTCTGTTAATGCATCTATTTGCATTTCTTTGTTGATGAGATGCAAGTTGCAGGTTTCTACCAAGATGGTGAATGGAAAAAGGTTGAGTAGGAGACTCACTTTGTTGTTGCAACATTATATGTCATTTCAGCTTCGAAAGTATAATGTCCTTAAGTGAAAGTTGAAGGATGAAATGCATGCATGAGAATGATGTGCATGAACACATGGATATTGATGTTTTCCTTGTATTTGAACATTTTGTCAAATAGATACAAATGAAATTTTTGTGGAGCAGGTGTACTTCACATTTGTTTGAGCCAGCTGGGATCAATGATCAAGGCATGGAAGTTCAAACTACTTTTTGTGACCATCTAAGCAGGAGTTCTGCAAGAAGTTAAAGAAGAAGGTAGCTCTTCCCAGGAAGACCAGCCCATCCAAGAAGGGAAGTGGTAAAAAACTTTGGTTCAGAGGCACTATGCAAGGCAAGTGAAGGGAGGCTGAAAGAAGAGGGTGAGTCACTCTCATTTACTGTTCAGATCAGTATAGCAGTCTTTTGGAGACCAAAAGCTCTTTTAGTGGGAAGGCGTGATCCAAAATTGATTTTGGATAGACTCCTAAGTCTAGTATTCCTCACTGAGGAAAATGAAAGTCCAAGGAAGTTCTTGGAAATAACCCCATTGCAGAGATCGTCTCGTCCCAAATCTACTGCAACTAGAATGGTAAAAAATGGACTTAGGATGCAAAAGTTATTACAGAAAGAAGATGCCTTTGTTCCTTAGAAAAAGAGGAAAAATCCTTTAAAAATGGCCTAAAAGGCTTTATGAATAAAATCGCATTGGAGGAGGTCAAAGGAAAATTTAAGCAGAAAATGGGAAGCACCCCCAATCGCCAATCCTCGACATATTGGGTCAGAGGTAGATATGCAATATAACATAGGGACCGGGCCATGCGATACTGTGATCACTGGAACCGGCGGATCGACAGTGGCCCATAGCATAGAACATAAGGAAAGGACCGGGCTGAGCGATGTTGTGATCACCAGTATTGGTGGATTGCAATCGAGAATGCCATGAGGCAAAGGTAGGACCCTGGGTCAGGCGATATCGTGATCGCCGATATCGGCATCAGAGGTTCGCATCGACATAGGCCACACCATATGGCTTACCTCGGGTCCACGTGATATTGTGATGCGATGATCAATACAATGGAGTGGGTATATATATATATATATATATATATATATATATATATATATATATATATATATATATATATATATATATATATATATATATATATATATATATATATATATATATATATATATATATATGCGATGCGATGAAACGAGACCGGAAAGGGTTTTTAAATTCCACTGCATAATTTTCTTAAGTCCGATATGAGCCATATTATCAGGATTTTCAAATTTTTAATGTATTTTTATAAATACAAGGGGAAACGTGGCACAAGGGCATTGCGACATGCGCTAGTGATTACAAGCGGACCTGATGGAAAATAAGGTAGAATTCATAATATTTGAAGTCTGATAAATAGTGATTTGGCGGATTTTTCCCGTGTTTTACACTGTTTCTCTGTGTAAACAAAGAACACTATTTTTTGGGCTTTTCAACGCAACGAAGGTCCTTTCCGTTGCAGAACAAGTGGCCACCATCCTTGAAGGCGTTTGGCAATGATTTCTAACACTCAGAGGGGGATTCAAGTGGACATAGGCCGGGAGCCAGTGAGCCCAAGAAGGGGAAACGAATAGACAATGCCAATTGGCTTTAAAAGCCATGAATGTCAAAGACAGAAGGTTGTTAGAGTTGTTGCTGAAAACTGAGCATGGGCAGTGTAGAGACAGGAGCGCAGAAGGCTAAGCCAAAGCAAGAAGCTAAGGCGAAAGAGAGCAGCGCAAAAATCAAAATCTGAAGCACAGAGTAGCCAAGGGATTCACCTGGAGGTCAAGTAAAAAGCCATAGAGTTGTACATTGCTCAGAGCCAAAGAAGAAGGAACCAAAGAGCCAAAGCTAGAGCCAGAGCCAGAGCCAAGAGCTAGAGCCAAGAGCCAGAGCGAGAGACGAGAGCCAGAAAGCTGAGAGGTTTAAGAGCTGGGGATAAAATGGTGTATAAACCCATTGTTTTTGTGTAAAAAAGTGGAGTTGATCCAAGAGCTTGTAAAAGGACTTTACCGTAATCCCAGAGATCCTAATCGAGTTGACTAGAGCTCAAAGAGACATAGGCCAAGAGTTTTGGGTGAACTCCAAATTAAATTACTGTCTAATGTGCATTGTCTCTACTGCATTATTTATTGTTGTATGTATTTATATATTAGTTTAAGCACATTAAATTACAACACATAAATAGTTTTAATAAACAACACCAGCATATACCTTCTTTTCAAGCACATATTTAATTTCGCACTGGTTAATCATAAAGACTTGGGAATATTTAAAGCTTTGGAAGTGGGAGAGGTTCTTATAAGTTAGACAAGAAACCTAAGTGCCCCATTTTTAGATCAATCTTTGAGGCGAATATGGGAGCCATACTTCCTCTTAAAGGGTAAAGAACCAATTCTTCTAGCACTCTATCTCCCATCATCCCCCAATTCAATATGCTTCTGGAGATCCTTCTCCTCCAAGGTAGTGAAAAATTCATTATTTGCTGTTATATGGTAAGAGGCACCAGAATCTAGGTATTGATCACTCCCTCTTACTATGTTGGTCAAGCAAGAAAGGAGGGTGAAATTTATCTTAAATTTGGAATCCAAGGCATCTCCTTCTGCTCCTGCTGTAGGCTCCTTGCTAGATTTCCTTTGTGGACACTTTGTTGCATAGTGTATGAATTCATGGCAGTGAAAACATTTTATCTTACTTATATCCTTCTTGTTGCAATTGTTCTAGCTAGACATAGCCTCACCTTGGGACTTCTTTCCCTTGGCCTTCATTCCTTTTCCAACTATAGAAAATTCCTCTTCCTCTTCTTTGGATCTTACTCCATCTCTGATATTTCTCCTAAATTCTTCTTGAACCAAATCGAGCCACAAACTTTCCCAATTCGGTAAATTTTCCCTTCCATTCATAGTGTCTTGGTAACTGTGTCAGGATTTTGGAAGGCCTAGAAGAGCTAGGGTCACCAAGTCATCTTCTGCTACATCCACCCCAACCCCTCCAAGCAAGTCTTGAACTTGACTAAACCTAGATAGAGAGTGTAGAATAGTGTCATTTTTTGCATCCTAATATTTCGAAGTTTGTCTTTCAAGGCAAATTTTCTATGGTCACTATTATTTTTGAATAGCTTAGTCATTTCTTTCCACATAGCAAATGGTGTCTCTTTTCCATGGAGATTTGAGACTATGTGGTCTCTCACACCCTCGAGGATGATCCTCTTGGCTCTAGCAAATCCTTCTTCCACTGGGCTAATTTTTGTGCATCAGACTCTAGGGTTTTACAATGTCATTTTTAACATATTCTAACACACCATTATCATCAAGCACTACTTCCATATGGTCCTTCCAGGCTATAAAATTTGAGAAATCCTCCAAGGAATACTCCAATCTTAGTTTTTTGAAAGTCATTCTCCCAAATCTGAAGAAAAAACGACTAAATTAAAGCTACAATTCCAAATTCCTGAAGAAACAATTCAAAACAATGGTCTCTAATGTGATTTCAGGGCTCTGATACCATGTAGAAATTTGATAGAAATTGCAACTGCTCAATATTTCAAAAAGAAAAACACGAGACATAATTCTACTCTATTGATCTGCAAAATGGAAATCACAATTTAGAACAACATGCGTAGACATGCAACAAGCAAAACCACAAATACACAGTGATTTCTAGGGGAGCCCAACTAGGAACAACCCCTCAAGCCTCTTTTCATTAATTAGTTGAAATGAGAAACTATTACAATTGCTTGCTCCAGCTCTGAGCACAACTTGCAAAAGAATAATTGTTCTCCTGCAGACTAAGGACCTCTAGCCAACACTTAGCTACTTTATGCCTCTATCAGCCTCCTATTTCCTTCTGCAATACTTGAGGAAATTAGCACCTAAAATATAGGAATTTCCTCCTATTTTCTTGCGCAATTCCCAAGGATTGATTGCTCGACTCATGCAACACCTGTGCACTCAAAACTAGTATACAACTCATGTTACATTGCCTTCTCATCTACACTTCAAATGAAGAATTTGAATTCCATGCATGTACTAGCTATTTTCGGTTGATTGATTAGTTAACTAATAAATCTTTGAGTTATATTGTTGTCCCATTGCACATCTGAGCTTCAACTGAGTCCAACAATAGTTAGAGGTTAGTTAATTGATACAACTAAAATTAACTAAACTAGATTGCTAAAATTTAGCAATCACACATGCATAAATGAACTCCAAGCCCTCTAACTCAAATTTACTGAGCTAAGTAAGTGACAAGGCCATGTCACTCGAGATAATTGCCTCCAAGCTGTCTGCTAATGCAAGATTTCAATTTTACTCAATTTGACTAAGAAAAAAGTCAAATTGAGCTTTCTTGCTACATTTTTTAAACACTCAAAATAGTTTGCATGCCCAAATCTATCTAAGCAAATAATTTGTCACCCAAAGACATTGTTAGTTTTGGAAGATTCAAGAAATATCACATCTTTAAATAATATAAATTTATTATTTACTTCATCATAGATACGATATGATTTAGAGGTATCTGAGTGCCCCATGATGATACATTTTTTACTCCTTGAACCAAGTTTGTTTATATGTTCCTTAGGTATCAAGGCATAGCAAGTGGAACCAAAAGCCATGAGATGCCTCATTGAAGGAATTTGGCCATACCACATTTCACAGGGAGTCTTGTTTTTGAGAGAAAGAGATGTACACATATTCTTAATATAGACAACACATAGAACTATATCATCCCAAAAGATCAACTTCACATTTTTTAAAAACATCATTGAACATACCATATTCTAAATTATCATGTTCATTCTTTCAACTACAACATTCTGTTGGAAACTATAAGGAACTATTTTTTAATGTTTTATCCCATGCTGGAAAAAAAGGTTTTAAAATTCATTTAAAGTATATTATTTTTTATTATTAGTACGAATAGAGCCAATATGAGATTGTGTATCATTTTCAATCCATGTATCAAAGTTTTTGAAATTTTGAAAGGCTTCAGATTGGTTCTTCAATAGATATACCCAACACATTATGTTGTAGTCATCAATAAAAGTCATCATGTATTTATTACCATTTGCATAAGGAACAAGCATAGGGAAACACAAGTTAGAATGAATCAATTCAAGCTTTCTATGTTCTCTATAATAAGTATCATGAAAATCTTGTTTGTTGTGCTTTCCTAAGGTACAAGCACCACATTGCTTAAGTTTCCTAGGAATGGTTGGAAAACTAGTAACACCATTTCTCTTCAATAAATGCAAATTTTCATAGTTCATATGTCCAAATCCAACATTCCATAAGAGACTAGATGGTATTGTACATTCATCATATTGAGAACTGTACAGAAAACTTTGTGCACAAGCAGAGCTTCCTTGCAGCTTCAACAATCTTTCTTATTTTATCCCAGTCATGACAAGTGAGTTGTCTAATGCTTTTCAGACCTTAACCTTGCCATCAAACATATGGATGGAATGTCCTTGCTAGTGGATGTGAACCAAAGACTGCCGCTTATATTATTCCACATGAAACCCGAAATTTTAAGTTGCCGTAAATTTACAATTTCTGGAGCTAGATTTCCTGTTAGGTTCATGGTTATGAAACTAGCCATTTGAAAGATTTGCACTATATCATATCACTTCTATCCAAGGTATGTTACAATGGATCACCTTTCCCCTAGTTTTTAGGTTTCCATGTGGGTCTCCAAGACTCGCCTTAAAATTTTTTAAGGGCAACAACTTCATCGGGATCTGTACTTTGAGCTGCAAAAAATAAGAGAGGACGATAACTATAGATGAAAATCCAAACTAGAATATCTAGGGAAGCTTTGCTGAGCTCGAGGTGTTGCTTCCACCTAGCATCTAAATAACCATGTTGGGCTCAAACATTTCCTTTGATCTGTACCTTCAATGGCACCTTCAATGACATATGCTTTCCATCCCTTTTGTTATTTACGTCCCCATGCCTTGCTTCGGATTGTTTGTTGTATTTTTATGGTTTTCTGAGTGAAGAGACCTCCCATACGAATTTTGGGTGCATTGTGATGGCTCAAACTCAAAAAAATAATCCTATTATAAATTTTCAAACATCCACCATGCCACATAATTAATGAATTCTGGCATCAGAGCGTCTTAGTGCTATCGTGCCAAGGGACCACTAATGTAAATGTAGCGTAGTTCGTGGTAGCTTTAGGGAATCCTAAAAAAGTAGATGAGATGAAAAATAAGATATTATGCCATAGTGACACTTTTGTGTGAAAAATAAATGAATAGAAACATTAATTCATAAGAAGAGTTTCGGCATAAATCACATGTGGAAAACCTTTGTTGACGCGTTTTGAACCAACTGTTCATTTTCAGGACAAGTTGAGGATTCAGATCATCACTGCAAAATAAATAGGGAGAGAAGATCTTCCAAATGGCTAGGTTGACTAGATTGACCATCAACGGCTATATAATGGCTAGATTATATAATTTTAATAAGTCAAAGGTAAAAAATTCTAATAATATTCTAATTTTAGTGAACAATAACTAATTATAATATATTATATGTTAGAATGTTATATTTATTTAATTAAAATATTTTCATTAGGTTATTAAATTAAATTTTTTAATTGCTTTTTAAATTTATTTAATCATATAAATACTAGGGATACGTGAAGGGGTTTTATTTTTATTTTTATTATATATTAGAATGTTATAATATTAATTGTATTTATATATTGAATTACTTAGTTCTAATTTACTTTAATCCATTGAAAAAAAAGCGCGGGGGGAGGGGGGGGTTTATAAATCAGAAAGTCAATTTATTCTTTTTTAATCATTTAAACCACTAGGGATAGTAGAGGGTTTTTTAATAATAAGGATTTAATGGGATTAATAAATTATTATTGAGTATTGGTTAAAATTAATTTTATTTATTTATATTTTATTCATAGGTCAAGGAAGAAGCTTAATAACAAATAATATGAAGAAAATTTTGTTAAGGAAATAGTAATAAAAATTAGAACGAGCGAGATATTTTAAATAGAAGAAGGACAAGAACAGGACAATTAGTAAAAAACTAAAACCAAAGGAGAAACCTTAGGAGGATGGAAAGGGCAGCACTAGGAAGAAAGGGGAAACCTTGAAAACTAAAAAGGGGGGGGGGAGGGGGAACAGGAGGGTAATACTAAGAATGAAGGGCAGGGATCCAACAACTACTGATCTTCCAGCTATCATCTCTATTGAGATTATTAGTCCTTTTTTCAATTTCAATCGCCTCCCTGAATTTATGGTGATGGAACTGCACAACCTTGGTAATAAAGACTCTGATTCCTTCATTAATGAGCTTAAGGACATAAATCTTGACCCTGAAGACATCCTCGTCATCTTCGATGTGGTCTCCCTTTACACTTGCATTCCTATAAAGGAGGCCTTGGAAGTGATCTATCTCCTAACAGATCCTGATACCACTTGGCTGCTTGAGATTTGTCTCACTTATACTTTTTTTTGTTTCGAGGGTGAATTCTTTGAGCAGACCTATGGTGTTGCCATGGGCTCACCCCTTTCCCCTATTGTTGCAAATATTTTTATGGAGGATTTCAAAGCCAAAGCTTTAGCCTTGGCCCGTCTCCTTCCCAAGCTATGGAAAATATATGTGGATGACACTAATATCATCTGGTCCCATGGCCAAGAGGAGTTGGATCTCTTCTTCAATCACCTCAATTGTTAATCTTTTGCCATTAAGTTCACCATGGAAAAAGAAGTCAATCACTGCCTCCCCTTCCTGGATATTCTTATTTCAAAAAACCTGGATGGTTCCCTCTCCCACTTAGTGTTCTGGAAGAAAGCACATACTGAGTAGTATCTTCATGCCGATTCCCATCATTTCCCCGTTCAAAAATTGGCTGTTCTTAACACCCTGGCTACTTGTGCCCTTAGGATTTTTGATAGTAAGAGCTTCGATAAAGAGAAATCCCATCTCCTTAATTTCTTTGTGGAGAATGGCTATAGTAGGCGCTTAGGTCAGAAGGCTTTCCTTAAATCATCTAAAAATTCTTTTATTAAAAAGGTACCTAAAGAACGCCTGCTAGGTGTCCATCTTCACTATGTCCAAGGAACCACGGACAAGATTGCTCAGATCCTTAAGAAGTATAATATTCCCTCAACCTTTAGGCCCCTCAATACCATTCGTAAATCCCTCCATTCAGTGAAATATCCCATTGACCCTAAGGACATGAATGGCGTCTACTTGATCCCTTATTCTTGTGGGACCTTCTATATCGGGGAAATAGGGTGCTCTATCCATCAAATGATCAGCGAACATGCAGCCGACCTAAGACATGGGAGAACCAAGTCTTTAGCATTAGCGGAGCATGTGGAAAAGACCAAGCATCATGCATGTATTGAGGAGGCCAAGGTTATTACCAAGGTTGCGTAGTTCCATCACCGTAAATTCAAGGAGGTGATTGAAATTGAAAAAAGGCCTAACAATCTCAATAGAGATGATGGCTGGAAGATCAGTAGTTGTTGGATCCCTTCCCTTTCTTCTTAGTCTTACCTTCCTTTTCCCCCTTTCCCCCCCACCTTTTTTAGTTTTTGAGGTTTCCCCTTTCTTCCTAGTGTTGCCCTTTCCATCCTTCTAAGGTTTCTCCTTTGGTTTTAGTTTTTTACTAATTGTCCTGTTCTTGTCCTTCTTGTATTTAAAATCTGTCGCTCGTTCTAATTTTTATTACTATTTCCTTATCAAAAATTTCTTGATATTATTTTTTATTAAGCTTCTTCCTTGAACTATGAATAAAATATAAATAAATAAAATTAATTTTAACCAATACTCAATAATAATTTATTAATCCCATTAAATCCTTATAATAAAAAAACCCTCTACTATCCCTAGCAGTTTAAATGATTAAATAAATTAATAAAGAATAAATTGACTTTCTGATTTATAAACCCCCCCCCTCCCCCGCCTTTTTTCCAATGGATTAAATTAAATTAGAACTAAGTAATTCAATATATAAATAAAATTAATATTATAACTTTCTAATATATAATAAAAATAAAAATAAAACCCCTTCACGTATCCCTAGTATTTAATTGATTAAATAAATTAAGAAAGGAATTAAATAATTTAATTTAATAACCTAATGAAAATATTTTAATTAAATAAATATAACATTCTAATATATAATATATTATAGTTAGGAAAATTAGTGAGGAGAGCTCTGGCGTAGGCGGACGGAGCAGTCAGGGAGAAAGGTAGGGTTTTGACAGAGCCTGCAGGCGGCAGACCTGTCGAACCAACTCTCATCAGTACCACCAGAACGACAGGGGGTTGGTGGAAACCCCACTCGAACCGGCCTCATGGTTCCCCCAATGGGGGAGGGCCATGAGCCTCCCCCTTCACCAAATGCGAAGTCGCAACGCGCAGACGACTGGGAAAATCCAAACGGAGAAAGCAATGGACCTGCGAATAATCATCAGCAAATGCATCAAGAATCCGAGACAGAGGTCAGACAGAAAGTAAGTTCCTCCACGTATAAATCTGTAGCTGCAAATAGACCTAAGGTTTTCTTTCCCAGTGAAAGAATCAACGCCCGTATACAATACATGCGGGATCATGCTTTGATTGGCAAGTTCATAGGGATCTGGCCAACAGAGCGCGCTCTAAGAGCTTGGATCGGTGCGGTCTGGCGTCCAAAAGGAGATATATCTCTGCACCTAGGAGCAAAGGGCTTTTTCACTGCTGTCTTTAACTGCCTAGAGGACAGAACCAGAATCCTGGAGGAAGGCCCATATTTCTTCAACTCAGCCGGCCTGTTTCTCAAGGGATGGGTGGAAAGGTTCAACCCAGATAAGGAAGATCTAAGCTATGCGCCAGTGTGGATAAGGCTTTACTCTCTGCCTTTGGAATTTTGGGAGGAAACCTCACTAAAGGAAATAGGAAATGCTATTGGTGAATTTGTTAGGGTAGCAGAGGAGACAAGACTCTGTAAACACACCTCATATGCCCGGCTTTGTGTCTATATGGATCTCAAACAGCCTTTACCAGATTCGGTAAGCTTCTTTCATGAAGATTCAGAATGGGTTCAAGTCATAGATTATGAACAGGTCCCTTTCCGATGCAGGCGATGCCATGACATTGGACATCTTTATCGAGACTGTCCTCTCAACAAAACTCCATCCTCTCCAGATAAACCGAATCCCCAATCCACTGATGGATTCACAAAAGTCGCCAACAGAAGAAGAGGAAACCGAAAGACCAACAACATACCCAAGGCACATCTAAACAATAAGATACCAATGAGCAATCGATTTGAAGCTCTAAACAAATCGGATGTGAGAGGATCGGAAGAAGACCGGGAAACGGAAGAAGATCTCCAGTACCAGCAAGAGGGAGAAACGTCTATGCAAGGAGGACAAAAGAACGCCAGTCAAAAGAACAGAGCGGAGCCAAGTCAAAGCATATCAACGCACATTGAGAAAATGGATACGGAAACCCCCCAGTCAGATGGGAAAGCCTTGATTAGAAATGAAGACATTCCTCAGTCTCCCCAAATCATGGATGAAGATCAAACACCCCTGGACATAGGGGAGCTGGATATCACAGGGCTGGAGGAAGCATGCAGAACAAAGAACTTTGAGCAAATCCCGGAAAAAGAGGTTGACAATCTGGTGGAAGTGCTTGGCAGAGCGCAAAAAAAGTACTCGCTAGGAGTCCAGATCGGGAGTCCTTGGGATGGCAAATTTATCACCAAAGACAGCAAAAAAAGGGGAAGGAAAACTACCCTAGAACGAACAATCCAGGTAGGAGAAATTCTGGTAGAATCAGGGCAATATGCCAAATTGTCAAAGTATTTTGCAAAAAACCCCCACCCTTCTCAATGAAGCTCATATCTTGGAATATTAGAGGGCTTAATAGCCCCAGTAAAGGAAGAATCTTAAAAAACATGTTAAAGCAAGAAAAACCTAGCATCCTCTTTTTGTAGGAGACGAAATGTAGCTCCACAGTACTGGAAAAAATAGCCGCAAAAGCCTGGCCAGGGGGGCTGGTTACAGCAGTAGATGCACAAGGTGCCTCAGGAGGCTTAGCCATTCTATGGGACGCCCGGATCATCACTCTCAGCAATATTCAAGCAAATAAAAACTTTCTTCAAGCCACATTCCATCTCTCAGGTACGAATGCCCATGGATTATTAACAAATGTGTATTTCCCTCAGGAGACAGCTCAGAAAAATCAACTGCTTAATACTCTATCAGACCTCAATAAGGATAGATCTCTCCCACTTTGGATTTCGGGTGGTGATTTTAACATGATTGCCAATATGACAGAAAAAAAAGGAGGCAGAAACAATACAAATGCTGATGACGGCCTTCTAAAGAGTTACATCAATAACAACTGGCTCATGGACATCCCAACGAACAATGGCCTCTTCACATGGACAAACAAAAGAACAGGTATTCATCAAATCGCTTCACGCCTTGATCGCTTTTTAATTTCAGACAATGCTTCCCAAGCAGGTGGAGAATTCACAGCTTCCATCCTCCCGTACTCCGGGTCGGATCATTGGCCTATCGAGCTGCAGTGGAGCAGGCCAGGACAGAATAATAGACGTCCATTCCGCTTTGAGGAATTCTGGTTTGCTCACCCGGAATTCGAACAGATGATCAGAACAACCTGGAAAAATCTCAATATTACTGAAGGCACAAAGATGGCGATATTCCAACAAAAATTAAAAAATCTCAAACAAGCCATCAAAAAATGGAACCATAGAACCTTTGGTAATATATTTGAAGACCAAGCCATCCTTAATACTGAAATGAAGAAAATTCAACAAACTATCATTACTGAGGGTCGTACAGAGGAACTTTCCAGACAGGAGCAAGATATTGAATCAAAAATTCTGGAACGCGCCAAGCAGGAGGAAATTCTATGGAGGCAGAAATCCAGAATACGATGGCTCAAAGAGGGGGAAAAGAACACGAAATTTTTCCACAAGACCACTGTCCAAAGGCGAATGATTAACCAAATCACACATGTTAACAATGAGCAAGGAGAGCGGATCGAAACGCATGAGAGCATAGAGAAAGAATTCACGAGCTATTTCAAAAAAGCCCTTCAAGAGCCCGACATCAACAGAATTCCGGCAATCAACAAAATAGCACAGAACATACCCAAGGTCATAACGGAGGAACACAACAGCCTGCTAATCAAACCTATCACTCCACAGGAAGTAGAAGAAGCGGTGAAGCAAATGAAGGAAGGTAAAGCTCCTGGACCGGATGGCTTTACAGCAAACTTCTTCCACAAATTTTGGGACATGATCAGTACGGAAGTGTGGCAGGTGGTAGAGGAATCAAGAGCTCTCAGATGGATGTATCCGAGACTAAATGCCACATTTATCACTCTAGTCCCTAAAGAAGAACGCTCAAACTCCCCGGACAAATACAGACCTATAGCACTGTGCAACATGATATACAAAATCACTTCAAAGGTCATAGCCAACCGGCTCAAACCGCTCCTTCCTTTCATCATATCTCCGGAACAATCGGGATATGTCGAAGGGCGTCAAATAACAGATGGCATTATACTCACCCATGAGTTGATCCATTCCCTTAAAGTGACCAAGAAACCAGGTATGTTGCTCAAATTGGATCTTTCCAAGGCTTTTGATAGCCTCAGTTGGGTTTACATTCATAAAATTCTAACTGCATTTGGTTTCGCTCCCTCCTGGGTCCGATGGATCTACAGCTTAATATCCTCTGCTTTTTTCTCTGTTCTAATCAATGGTATCCCCTCAGCCACTTTTCGACCTTCAAGAGGAATTAGGCAGGGTGACCCCCTATCACCCTTTCTCTTCATTATCATGGCTGAAGGTTTAGGTAGAAGCATCAAAGCGGCAAAGCTTCATAGA
Source organism: Pinus tabuliformis (assembly GCA_031772625.1). NCBI lineage: Eukaryota > Viridiplantae > Streptophyta > Pinopsida > Pinales > Pinaceae > Pinus > Pinus tabuliformis. Next base: position 784,733,115 of record CM062808.1, read on the forward strand.
AGATTAAAGGGGCTTGCCTTTCACAACTCTCTGAGTCATACCCATCCGCAATTCATAGATGACAATATGCTATACGCCCATCCCTCTGTCCAAGAAGCTCGCCATATCAAATCTATCCTTAACAACTTCTCTGATGCCTCCGGCGCTCTCATCAATCGAATCAAATCCCAAATTTTTTTCTTCCACACCCCCGCTACCACCCAAAAAGCCATTAAGCGTATTCTAGGCTTCCCTTCAGCTATTCTGCCTTCCAAATACCTTGGAGCCCCGCTGATGAGTTCTGCCCTCAAGCATTCTTCCTGGAAGCATCTCTTAGAAAAGCTTGAAGCTCGTCTGTTCCTCTGGACCAATCGATCCCTGAATATGGCAGGAAGAATAATTCTTACAAAATCGGTGCTACAATCAATGCCTTTATACCTCTTCTCCATCCTCGCTGCCCCCAAATGGGTCCTTAAGGAAATCAGGAACCTTCAAAGGAGATTTTTGTGGGGAGGTTCAGGTCAAAACAGAAAATGGGCTCTTCTCAAATGGGAAAAAGTGTGTCTGCCAAAGTATGCAGGAGGGATAGGCCTCAGAGATCCTGATCACAGTAATCAAGCTATGGGAGCGAAAATCTGGTGGCGTTGGTTGGCTTATCCCAATACTCCCTGGGCTTCTCTCTGGACTGCCAAGTATGCAGGTAACCACCCAATGGAGGAAAGATTGCGCATGACCGAAATATGCTCAGGTTCGGTCATCTGGAATGCCGCAATTCAGCACCGTTCCCTCATACAAAATCACTGCTTTTGGGAAATTAATAATGGCAATACGGCCCGCTTCTGGGAAGACTCATGGCAGCAAATGCCAAAACTCAAGGACATTCTTCAGGATTTGCCAATAAATGAGCGGAGAGCTCTCCAGGAGGCCAAAGTTCACCAATGCTGGATTCCTGACGCTACACAGGAACACCGTCAATGGAAAGACACAACTCTGCTCCTCCCGCATAGTGATGAACCTATCCAGCAGCTACTCAAAACTGAGCTTCAAAAAAGGCAGATAAGAATCTCGGCTGATCCGGATATTCTCAGATGGGGCTATAAAGAAAAAGGAGTTTTTTCCACCAAGGAGGCTTACAGCATAATTACACAGGACCAAACACATAAAGACAGCTTATGGGACAAAGTCTGGCATATATTGAACTGGCCGAAGGTTTCTACCTTCCTCTGGCTTCTATGCCATAACCGCATCCTCACCTGGGATAATCTCAGAAAGAGAAGTTTCTCAGGACCTTCCATTTGCTTTATGTGTCGAAGGGAGGAAGAATCAGCTCTTCATCTAATGCAAAATTGTCCAACTGGAAATACATTATGGGAGAAAATTGCTTTCAGATGTCAAAAAGAAAGAAGGACACACCATGATCTCAAAGGCACCATTAACAAAGGAACTCCTGGCCCATTCCAAAGCCCTATTCTCAATGCATTATGGATACTCCTTCCGGGGCTCCTGATGTGGAATTTATGGAAAGAACGTAATAGGAGGATTTTCAAAGATCAAACAATGCCATTGGAGAAACTTTGGACCCTTTTCCATCAAAATGTTATGGAAACTCTCTCTCTCAAAGATTGGAAATCTGAAGATTTCCCCACTCTTCCTCAGGAAAAAGCGATTTGGGATAATTGGCAAATGAACTTGCATTACCCCCCACCTACTGATACACATCCAGCAAGCAGCAAAAAGGATTCAGGTTCTTGGAACCCACCCCCAGCAGGCATAATTCAACTCAATTTTGACGGCGCTTCTAAAGGTAACCCTGGGCAAGGGGGTTATGGAGGTGTTTTCAGGAACTACAAGGGGCACCCTCTAGGTATCTTCATGGGAACTATAGGCTGGGACACTAACAACTCCGCAGAATTAGAAGGACTTTGGCGAGGTCTCAGAATGGCGCACACCAGAAACTTCTTTCCCCTGATTGTTGAGGGAGATTCGCAGATCCTCATCCGAACAGCCACAAAGCTCCAGAATAGATCGCCTGTTCATAAATTAAGTAGCAGTTGGCGATTGTCCCAGAGGTTGGAATTAATAACTCATTGGCTCTCACAGCATCACGCCATTACCTTCAAGCACACAAGACGCGAAGGAAACAAGATGGCGGATCTCTTAGCCAATCTCGGAGTGGAAGCAAAAGAAATTCACTATGAAGGAACCATTGATAGCCTTCCTTCTAAAGAACAGATCGATAGACTGCAAGCTATGATCAATCAGGAAACATCTCTGATTAAGGATATGCACCCGGATGCGGGTGTCCACACTTGTAATTAAGAGCCCCATGATACAGCCACATGGAGGCAGAAGGAGGAGCCAGCCCATGCGCGTGGAGGGAGGTGGTTATATTAAGTTTTTAAGCTGTAGGACGACAGCATTAACTTCAACACAGAGCCGACGGGACACTGCCTTCAGGCAAACGCAGAAGAGGAGTGGTGAGGCATTTATGCCTGGTATGTGGGCGCAGAGTTCTAAGGAGAGCAGGGGAGGCGCCAAAAGCCTCTCACACGCAGCAATTATGGTCATTCTCCTATTAATTGAGACCAGTAACCGATATCTGGCTCATCGATGGCAGTTTCATAACCTTGGGCATTACAGTGAAGTTGGCTCTCAAGTTTTGGGCAAAATGCCGCGGGATAGAGGCATCCCCAGAAGAGGGGGAAGATCCGGCGTGAGAGTTAGCTCGGAAAGGGCCAGTGTGCAGCCCGTTTCTCCTGTCAACGAAGCGCCCCCTTCTCCTTCTGCCACAGACAATTCTGAGCAGGAATGTTGGCTCCCACAGGGAACTTATCAGTCCTTCTGTTTTCGATTCCCAAGTCGCCTGGTTCACCCAGAGGTAGTGGTGAATTTCTCTGTTTTCATAACGGAGGAGGACCCTAGCTGCATCAATTCGGGTTCCCCCTCCAGAGCTCATGACAGTGATGTTTTCGTCGGGGATATGGAGGGTAAAGTCTACAGAACACGCCGCGATTCTGAGAAGTTTGCTCCGAGTGTACTCGCCCAGCCGGCAGAACATAGGGAGGATTCGGGCAACGATCTGTCCATCCAGGAAATCATGCAATTGCCAGATTTGAATGCTGTGGCAGAAGTCTCAGGCACCCAAGCTCCTCCTGATCCTGAAGACGGGATGGTCATCTGGGTAGATTCTCCTAGCCACGGTGACAGCGTCCAGACGGATTCGACTAGCCAGCATACTTAGTTCACTTCGGTCTGCAATCTTCTGTCTTTTGTCTTAATGTTTTCGTATCTAGTGTCTCTCTCTGATTTCCTCAATTTTCAGGCTCTCTACAGTTACTGCTGCTGGCTTTATGCCATAACAGCCAGCTTTTTTTGCTCTACCCTTTATACTGTAACATGGCACTATCCTGTTAGTTGCCATAGTATCTATGCCAGTAGGAGTCTAGGTTCTATAATTTCAAGAAATCATGTGAAAGAATGGAGTTTTTGGTACCCAGCAAAGGCGGATAGACAGAATAGTCAAGCCTTCTCAGTTCGCGGACTGGCCTAGGCCTCCTTGTAATTTCTTCAGCTCTGTACATACTTTTCTCTTTTTAATATAGAAGTAGCATTTACTTAGAAAAAAAAATATATAATATATTATAAATAGTTATTATTCACTAAAATTAGAATATTATTAGAAGTTTTTACCTTTGACTTATTAACATTATATAATCCAGCCGTTATATAGCTGTTGATGGTCAACCTAGTCAACCTAGCCATTTGGAAGATCTACTCTCGTTATTTATTTTGCAGCCATGATCTGACTCCTCAACTTGTCCTGACGATGAACCACACTAGTTGGTTCGAAATGCATCGACAAACGTTTTCCACATGTGATTTACACCGAAACTCTTCTTATAAATGTTATGGATCAAAAAAGCCTCAATTCAATAACATTAATTCATTTGAGGAGCCTGAACAATAAATGATCCCAATTAAGATGTTATTTTATATTGGTTGATGAAACATGCTTGACTTTGGAGGCAAACTCAACATTTCGGTGCTTTCATGGATTTATTAATTACAATCAATTTTGATTACACCTAATGCTCGAGGGGTGATGCACTCATAGAGTGAGTCCCTTGAAACATTTATAGTGGTTGGACTACAAGTTACCACGATCTATCGTTTCGAATACCCATGGGAATGAAAGCCTTGCAAAAAATCCTAATGTGCATGCCAAGATGAGGAATCAATCATGAACCGAGGGTCCTATGACATGCAACAATTTCTTCCATGATGACTGACAATGTCGATGGGAACACACTCTCAATGGGATGCGAATTAGGTCAAAACTGAGGGGATCACCTTTTCCCATTTAGGGTTTCACCCAAACCTCAAACTGTCCATCATTTGAAAAGCCAAATTGCATGTATGTTTGCTCAGATGGGCTCCAAAATCATGAGACTCTTGACACATTAATAAAGCCATCAACCTTTGAAACCCTAATGCGGTCCTAAGGTGTATGTATGAGATAAAACATGGCGTACGGATGCAATGAATGAAATGTGAGTGGGCACACAAAATGGGGTAGGGTAGGCAAATTCGCAAGGAGAGAAACCAATTGAGGGCCCTATCAAAACCATAAAATCTTGGGGCGAGTGGTGGGGTACCCAAAATTTTGGATATGCCCAAATATTTTGGTGTTGTTGTAGTTGCCACAACAAAACCCAAGGGAATAATAAACCCAAGGGATTAATATTAAAATCCCAAGGGAATATGAACCCAAGCGAATAATATTAAACCTAAGGGACAAATATTATAAACCCAAGGTATATAAACCCTAAGATAAATATTATAAATGCTAAAATAAAGATCGTTGACAATGGTTGACCATAGTTGATTTTCATATTGAGACAATCCTTGTCAAAATGAGATGTTCGACCACGGTTGACTATGCTTAACCAACGTTGATTTTCATATCAACACAATCTTTGTGTCAATGTGACGTTCGACAATGGTTGACCATTATTGACCATGGATGGGCATGTTTGATTTTATAAAACATGGTTGAGCATGGTCGATCAAGGTTGACCATGCTTGAACATGCTTGAACATGGTTGATGTTGATTATCATATTGAGACAATGTTTGTCAATGCGACGTAAATTATAAACCCAAGGTATAGAAATCTTAAGATAAATGTTATAAACCATAAAATAAACTTGGATGAGCATGGTTTGTTTCCATATTGAGACAATATTTGTCACAATGCAACGTTGGACCATGGCTGACCATGTTTGGCCGTGATTAATTTTCATATTGAGACAATCTATCCAATGCGAAGTTGGACTATGGTGGACCAAAATTGATTTTCATATTGAGACAATCATTGTCACAATGTGACAACCGACCATGGTTGACCATGGTTGGTTATTATTGACCATGGTTGACCATGATTGATGTTATAAACCCAAGGGAATAATACACCCAAGGCATTGATATTATAAACCCAAGGGAATAATAAACCAAAGGGATTAATATTAAAACCAAAAGGGATTATGAACCCAAGGGAATAATATTAAACCCAAGGGGAAAATATTATAAACCCTAAGATAAATATTATAAACACTAAAATAAACATTGTTCTCAATGGTTAATTTTCATATTGAGATAATCTTTGTCACAATGCGACATTGGACCATGGTTGACCATTCTTAACCATGGTTGATTTTCAGATCATCATAATCTTTGTGACAATACGAACTTCAACCATAGTTAACCATGATTGACCATTGATGCTCATGTTTGATTTTATAAAAAATGGTTGACCGTGGTTCTCCAAGGTTGACCATGATTTACCATGGTTGATGATGATTATCATATTGAGACAATCTTTGTCATAATGAGACGTAAACTATAAACCCAAGGTATATAAACTCTAAGATAAATATTATAAACCCTAAAAAAAACATGGTTGATCATGGTTGATATTCATATTGACACAATCCTTGTCACAATGTGACGTTGGACCATGCATGACCATGATTGATTTTCATATCGAGACAATCTATAGAAATGTGACATTGGATTATGGTTGACCATGGTTGATTTTCATATTAAGACAATCATTTTCACAATGTGACATTTGACCATGGTTGGCTATGATTAACCATGGTTGACCATGATTGATATTATAGACCCAAGGGAATAATAAACCCAAGGGAGTAATAAACCCAAGGGATTAGTACTAAAACCCTAAGGGATTATGAACCCAAGGGAATATTTTAAACTAAGGGGCTAATATTATAAAGTGAAGGTATATAAACCCTAAGATAAATATTATAAACACTAAGAACAACATGGTTGACAATGGTTGACCATGGTTTATTTTCATATTGAAACAATCTTTCTCACAATGCGACATTGGACCATGGTTGACCTTGGTTAACCATGGTTGATTTTCATAAAAACAAAATCTTTGTGGCAATGTGATGTTCAACCATGGTTGACGATGATTATCATATTGAGACAATCTTTGTCATAATGCAATGTTGGAGGATGGTTGAGGAAATGATTGATTTACATATTAATACAATCTTTGTCACAACGCGACGTTGGGCCATGGTTGACCACAATTGATTTTATAAAACGTGATTAACCACTATTGATCATGGTTGAATAATATTAAACCCATGTGACGAACATTATAAACCAAAGGTATCTAAACCCTAAGTTAAATATTATAAACACTAAAATAAATATGGTTGACCATGTTTGACCATGGTTAAGACAATTATTGATTATAGACATTAAAATAAACATGGTTGGTTGTGCTTGATTTTCATATTGAGGTAACACTTGTCACAATGTGACATTGGACCATGCTTGACCATGACCGATTTTCGTATCGACAAAATATTTGTCATAATGCGACATTGGACCATGGTTGAGCATGGTTGATTTTCATATTGAGACAATATTTTTCACAATGTGATTTTGGACCATGTAAACATTTAAAGTCAAACATGTAAACTCTTATCATTAAATAGATAAAATCACAAACCTACACAGTTGGAAAATTCATTCAATGAAATTTGAAAAATTCTGAAACTTGCACAGTTGCCAAATGCATTCGATGAAATTTGAAGTCAGGGTAATAATAGCTACGAAATAACATTTCCCACTTTTGAATATACTAGCTTCATTTGTATTGAGTGGTCAAGTGTTCGCAAATGATTATGTCTACTTAAATCTTGAGGTATAGAAGACTCTCAAAGCTATCATTTGTATTTTTTAATTAAATCTAATTTTTATTATGTATTTTTATGGTTCTAAAACCACAAGGTTTTATAGATAACTAATGTAATTTTGGGATCTTAAATTGATATATATATATATATATATGGTTACAAAACAAAAATAAATTGTTTTGTATTTTAATATATATAGAAAATGGAAAAAAAAATGAGCGTATTATAAATCTTTTAAAATAAAAAAAGTGAAAGGTTTATTTCTAATAAGATTAGAAATTTTGATAATTATGCAAAATCTCATATTTATTATTTCCAATATTCATCATCCTAACTTTTAGCTAAGTATTAGGTTATAAAATTTAAAATTAATAATCATTATACAAAAACACTTTTACAAAGTTCTCTTTCACAAATTGTTATATATCTTATCAACTAAAATAAAAATTATTATAATATTTAGTTTCTCTATTTTACAAATATATCCCAGATATACATAGATTTAGTGCTATTATTAAATATTAATTTTCAAAAAAATTATTAAATTAAAATATTTCTCATATACCCACTCAAAAAAATTAGCATAAAAAAATAATTTCCCTATTAAATTATTTGATATTAAAATTTAAAAACAATATAAATTGTTAATGAAAAAGCCATCTTTTTCATTGTAAAATCCCCACACCAATGTTCCCTTCAATAAAAAGTAATCACATCACCATCACTTATATTGTTTTTAAATAAAATAATTAATAAAAAAAAATTAAATTACTGTTGAAGTCCCTAATTTCAATATAACATTGTCCCCTAGAGAGCAACCATGCACCATTAAAGTCAATCGAAAGGTAATCAATTATATACATTTTCTATTATATTCTCGAAATATTCAATAATTAATAATAATATAAAAGAAATTAATTATTATGTCACCACTGTTCACATTATTTTCATTATCTTTAACATTTATATTCAATTTTTAAAAGTTATATTTTATACTATTTATTCATATTCTCTTTCTTCGGTGTCAAAAAAGCGAAATGTTCACTCTGAGGCCATCTCAATTGAAACACACAATTATCTAAAAATATTACTCATCATCCAATTATAATTAATATAAAAAAAAATCATTAATTTTAAAAAATTTAAACTAATCAAATATACATAATTTATATTATTTAGAGGAATATATATTTTAAATCATAATATGAAAAACATAAACATATTAATTTAAAATATAAAAACGTTCAGAAACATGTTAATTTAAATTTTAAAAACCTTAAATAAAATCAGATTTAAGGAGCACTTTGCTGCATTCTGCCACATGCAATCTAACCAGTATACAAGGAACGTCGCACTTTGAATAATAATGAAGGAAAGCATGAATTGGAAACTTTTGTTTAATCAGTTAAACAAATTAATGAATAATGGGTTAGGCCACATCTTTCTCATAGTAATGAAGTCCTTTTCTTAAGTATTAAGTATTTGAATTTACAAATGATACGCCAAATTTTACACACGTTTATTTACTACTCAAGTTGAAAATTGCTTTAAAAAAATTTGGTGACTGTATGAGGTAGGTTACATGAAGATATATAAACCTAAACCTCGACAATGGAATTATAATTGATTGTTAGTAATTCCATCCCCATTTTTGTAACCAAAATAAAAAATCAGGAGAAGTATAAAAATGCTATAACATCCCAATAGTTCCAAGTATGTGAAAGCCTTTCCCCATAAGAAAACTATGGAAAGGCTGCAAAAAGAACACTGTTTTTATTAAGGTAAAATCAATTTAATCATCTCAGTCCCCAATGCTTGAACTTTCATATCTTAATGCCTGAGATATACGCATCGTAATGCCAATTCAATTCTAATTGGCATCGTTCATTTGAGCTTTGGAATTATACTGTCAAACTCGTAATATAATAATCAGAAAACCATTGTAATAAAATAATCAGACTCGTGCTATAACAGACATATAGTAATAATTTCACATTAAAACATACAGTAAAATTATTACATATAGCAAACCTCCATAATCTCATATGGATTTTCATTTGGTAGTGTTTTCGACAACTGTGATTTCAATGACTCGCTTTGTCTTGTGCGTAACAAAAAAAAAAAATAATAAATATTATAATAATGTATTTGGAACGACAATTTATCCATTTCATTCCACACGAACTTATTTTAGATGAGTTGCCTCTCTCCTCAAGGTGGCCACATTACACATTCAATTCGGTGGTCATTTTACATTACAATCTGGACATTAACCCATTTCGTCTACAATCGTTCGCGCTGGCTCAGATTTCGATGCCCTAATCTTTGCGACTGTTTACAGGAGAACAGTACTCCACTGGCTCAGGCTATGCCTCTGCAGCGAATTTGTGCTTCCGAACGGTGTGTATTTCAATTGCAGCTATGCGTTATTTTTAAGGATGCAATTGGTGGATGTCGTTTCAGTGAACGAAGAAGTGGTAATAGAGAGATTCATAGGACTCTAATGGAATTACTCAATCAGCTGGATGGGTTTCATCAACTGGGAAAAGTATATCATAATATTCGAAGGTGTGTTTTTATTGGATGATTGAAATTTACCACTTCACAATGTATTTTCATATACTATATATGTGATTTAAGATGGTTTCAATTTCTTTATGTTTTTTTTTTTCATTATATCTGGAAACTCTGCATTATTAATGTATTTTGGTTTAGGTAAAAATGATCATGGCCACCAGTCGACTCTACGTTCTAGACCCTACCTTGCTTCGACCAGGTCATTTGGATCAGAAAATTGAAATTATGTTATCAAATGATCAAGGATAGAAGTTTTGAAAATACATGTTGTAGGAGTTGAAAACATGAAGGTATAGATTATGAAGTTGGAGTAAAGCTAGCTAGGGTGTTCCTCTATTTGTTTCATATTTTTTATCTGAAATTTTCTTTTACATAAGCTTCTCTATCTTACAATGTTTACTGAATTGAAAATTATTTTTGTAATATGTACAAGGATTCAATGGAGCAGACCTTCGGAATGTTTGCATAGTAGATGGCATGTCAACCATCCTAGCAGAGCATGATTATGTAATTCACGAGGATTTTATGAAGGTGATTTTCTTTTGCTTTAGAAAGTTGTCAAATTTTTCCCTTTAATCTATTTGTTATTCATCTTTAGAATTTCAGGTTGTTCGAAAATTAAATGAAGCAAACAAACTGGAGTTGAGTTCACACCACAATGCATACTTTGGAAAAGACTAGTAAAATGATGAAGAAATAACAAATCTGCACCAATCTGCGTACGTCCAACCCTCAACCGTGACCATAAAACAGTTCTCAACCGTGACCATAAAACAGTCCTCTACCGAGAGTATAAAACAGTCCTCAACCGAGACCAAATATCACATAAGCCAAGCTCCACCATACGAAGTCCTCTTCACATTATGCGCATGAGGAATGCGCATTACCCAAGTGAACCTTCGCACTTTTTCCCTTTACCTTATGCGAAGGAATGTTGAGCGAATGTCCATGGAGAGAATGAGCTCCATCTCTCTCCATTTATACGCATGCTTCACTATGTTTTAAGAGGGGTTCCTCAATTCATGGCCGACTCCTCTTTTGAACACATAAGCCCACGTATTTGCTTTAATTTACATTATTTAATTCTCATTAATTCCACATATTTTCATATATGTGTCCTTCTCTCCAACCCAAATTCAACTCCAAGGCAACTGATTTGATCTCTGACAATGGAGTTGTGCTTAGTGCTAGTGCCAGTGGGATCTAAGACTCATCCAAGCTACCTAATGTCTACATCTGAGATTTGGTCAATGCATCTCACATAAAACTACAAACATTGAAGGGAAGACAACGTCTAGAGCCATGATCTGCAGATATCTCATTTGGAATTATGTGATGGTGGAGTTGAAAGGATCGGTAGAAATGTCATTTGGAGGTACCGAGTATGCTGAGAAAAATGTTGTTATGAAACCAACTCATAAGAAGATAGAAAAGATAGATCAACACCTTAGAAATAAGCCTCTTCGAGGGGGCAAACTCTTTTACATTACACAAATGAACAATTCTTGGATGATACAAATGACAAGACCTCCTTTCTATATATAGGAGTCTAAGGGGTCATAATATAATTAGAGCCGACATAACAATAATAATGTAAGGGCACACTAATAACAACATGGGGACTACATGGGAACAACAATATAATAAGGGGGTTGTACTAATAACAATAAGGGGTTACATTAGTAGTATAGGGACCTAACATGCCCCTCTCCTTCAAAAAGTGTTGTCCTCAACGCTTGAGTAGTTCTTGATGCTTTTGTATAAAATTCTTGTCCTCCCATGTGGAATCTTCAGCGGTTAAGTTCTTCCACTTCATGAGATACTCTAAAATTGATTGATTTCATAGCTATCGAGTTCTTGTTTTTGTGACTACTCCAGGTTCCAATATGATTTTTCCTTCCTCGTCAAGTTCTGACAATATTGTTTGAACTGGGATCTTCTGCAACTTTTGAATGAGTGGCCACACTTCTTCATCCTTCTTCCATTCATCCCTTGCTTCTTTTATCCAATCTAGTTGGATAATAGAAATAACACAAAACAATGCTTCCACATCCTCATCCTTTCTTAAGAGTGCATCTGCAACAACATTTTGCTTCCCTTTTTTGTAGATGATTTCAAAGTCATAACCCAACATATTTGTGACCCATCTTTTATGTTCTTCTAAAGATAATCTTTGTTCTAAAAAGTATTTAAGACTATCATGATCCATTTTTACCTTGAAGTGTCTTTCCATTAGGTAAGGTTGCCATTTCTTAAGTGCATGTAGTATTGCCAACATTTCCTTCTCATAAATAGCTTTCTTGAGGGACATTTTTTTGTATGGATGTAACCATAAAAATAACCAATCACCTACATCAAAACTTCTTTCATTGCGATGCTGATTTGCTTGTTGTTTTATTCGATTTTGCACCAAAGTGGCGTTATCATTTAAAAGTTGGAGAACTTGTTTTTGATGCTCGATGTGATCTTTCACTGTTTGAGTATTTTTCTTCTTGATATGTCCTTCTATCTTGAGAGTTTGAGGAGTGGTAATTTCTTCCAATGCATTACAAGATATGGTCGGATTCATTTCTTCTTTCTTGATGTGATCCTTCACTTCGTGAACCTTTTTCTTCTTGATATGTCCTTCTATCTTAAGAGTTTTAGGAGTGGTAATTATTTCCCATGCTTTACAAGCTATGGTTGGATTCATTTATTCTTTCTCCGGGGTTGGTTCCTCATGTATATCCTATTCTTTTGATGTTTCTTGATGCTTTTCTTCCTCCTCTCCACAATCAATGTAAAATAATTTCTTCTCAGCACACTTATGACCTTTAATGTATTTGTTATCACAATTGTAACAGAGCCATTTTTCTCTTCTTTATTCCAATTGTTGTGGTGTCAACCTTGTAGGTTGTGGAAGGCTAGGAGAAACAACACTTCCATCTTTATATTTGTGAGGGATAGAATTCCTTGTTGCCATAATTTCTTTTTCCACTTTTCTTTCCAACCTAAATGCCTTCTCCAATGAATCAGGTTCCCAAAGACGAACCTCATGTTGAATGTTATCCTTTAACGTCCCTATGGAGACATCAATTCTCCACTTCTCTGGAATATCATTTTCCCTTATATTTAATTTTTGGAAGTCCTCAATAGACTCTGTCATTGAACACTTTTGTTTGAGATTTATGAATTGGCTAAAGAAGGTGTTGTGCTTTGTATCCTCATAATGTGTTATCATTTCCTCCGTGAAAATTGACGACGTAACAAGTGATTTACGAGAACAAAGCCCTTTATACCATAAAAATTGATCTGGTTCGAAATATGAAAATGCGATAGGTAACTTTTGTAACTGTTGCACCTCATGTAACCAAAATATTTCTCCATCTACAGTATCCAATTTACCAGATCCTTTCCATCAAACTTCCTCATATCACATTTTCTTGATTTTAGGAGCTCGATCTTGAAACGATTGTAACTCTGTAATTTCAGATCTCCAAGTTCTGAAATTGCGTCCTATAGTAGCAATCTGAGTCCTCTTTCTAAACCCTCAAGTCTGATGAAGATTGGATTCTGCAAGGAAGAGTTATGTCAAATCTCCCACGATGACTTGATTATAGACCGGTTCAATAGAGCAAATTTGTATGAAGTGCCACGTGTCATTGTTTCAACCTTAGGATTTGAAACTGATACATAGAAAACAACAGTGCGTCCTATTTCTGCAACTTCTTACAAAATTTCAATTTGATGCTTAGAGAGAAAGTTATGACGATTTTCCCAAGGTCACCTTTTTAGGATGTAATTTGGGAGCCTGCAGAAGCCTTAAATGTCTTGGACTGTATCTTTGAAAATATAGCGAAACAAGAACTGAAATTCAGGCCCGAGATTCCCCACAATTTTTGCTCATATGGATTTTAATTTTAGTGTCTGAACCTTCGTAGAAAACAAATTATAACACAAATTCCACGATGACCTGTTTGAGATGAAATTATATAGCTTGCGAAAACCCTAACTTCCTCAGCTCATATCTCCAGAAATATAGCGAGAAAAGATCTGAAATTCAGACTTGAGGTGCAAACCGATTTCTCCTCAAATGGGTTTTTGTTTTAGCTTATAAAACTTTGTAGCGAAAACGTTATAGCAAAAATTCCACGATGACCTATTTTGAGCAAAATAACCCTAGAATCCAAAGTTTTGATACCAAATGTTATGAAACCAGCTCACAAAACGATAGAAAAGATAGATCAACGCCTCAGAAATAAGCCTCTTTGAGGGGGAAACCTCCTTTACATTACACAAATGAACAATTATTGGATGATACAAATGACAAGACCTCATTTCTATATATAGGAGTCTAAGGGGTCATAATATAATCAGAGCTGACGTAATAATAATAATGTAAGGGCACAATAATAACAATAGTGGGCTTCTATGGGGCATAATAATAACAATATGGGGACTACATGGACACAACAATATAATAAGGGGTTTGTACTAATAACAATAAGGGGTTACACTAGTACGATAAGGACCTAACAAATGTCATATTTTGATTCTAGCAATTTCATTTGGAGGTACCGAGTATGCTGAGAAAAATGTCATATTTTGATTCTTATAACACTTATCTTTTGAGTAGAGCACTTACTGGAATAAAATACCATTGTAGGGATATTCCATTCTAGTTAAACAAGCTATATGTTGTAGAAATGTCTAGCTAGACTGGACAACACCTTTTTCACACTTATCAACTCTCCAGTTTTATTAACCCAACAAGGTTATCTTCATGAAATCAAACTGTAAAACAAAATTAAATCTAATCCAATCATGTAAGGAATCAAAGACTATATGCAAATCTCTAAACCTGTCCTATTGGAGGTGTCAATCCTAATTTCATGCATATTTTGGACTCATGACTAAATCACATGTTGATTAGTCCACTGATATATCAAACTTATACTCATGCAAGTGAATTGGAATAGACTGGAGGTCATGCAAATGATGAAATAAAGGTGTCTGGGGTGGTGGGTTCCATGCACCAGTCCTATCTCATGTTGTTGTTTTTGGTACTTTCAGTATCATTTTAATGAAATGAAACACTAACCTTCAAATAATCAAAATAACCATTTGCGATGTCAACCTTGTCAATGTTATGACTTCATATATACTCTTATCACCTGCTTATGTCTTCTCTTCATTGTTACAATGCAATAAATTTAGTGTTTAGTTACAAGTGATCACCATAACAAAAACCATAGCAACTTTTAACCTTTAAGCCTAATTTTTTCCCACAGTAGGACAATGTTGTAATCTGCTTTAATGTCATCGGTAACAAACCCAACACATTGAGTGTTACCCAAGCGGTAGGGTCAACTTCTTTGGAAATACACAACAAGAGAGAGATATATTATCACTTTAAAAGTGAACTTCCTTGCGATAATGGCTATAGGTATCACTTGAGATGAACCCAAGGAGAGAGAGATATATTTATCCCTTTAAAAGTTAAATTCCCTACAATAATAGCTACAAGTATCACATAAAGTTCCATTTATCCAATGATATAGGGTATAGTGTCACATAGACCATGTGATGTAGGGTATTGTGTCACATGGAATAAGTGTTTTCCAATGATAAGGGGGTTGGAGATCTTTCTTCATTACATCAAAAATTCCTTCTCTAGTGACATATGATAGAGATTGACATATTTCCCTCTCAAAGAAGATAACTGAGCATTATACACTAGACCCATCAAAGTTGAGCTCAAGTCCATACTATTGATCAATACACCATAGGAGAAATCCTTGGCAATCATGGTCAATTAAGAGACTATTGATCAATACACCATATGAGAAATCCTTGGTGATCTTTGTTAGTTAAGAGGCTAGATTTTTCTAGACTCATATGTAGGCTTTTCATGTGAGCTATAGGTTCTTTTCTAGGAGAGTAGAATGGGTTGTGTAAGATATGTGTCATAGTTGACTTTGCCAACCAAGAAATATGTCATTTTTGGCCCAAGGAAATCGTGTTATTTATGCAAACTCACTCCCTTTAAATCACGAGTGTCATTGATAAAATATAAACTTTCACAGGAGTAAATGCCTTCCCAAATAACTTCATTCAAAAGTTTCAAAAAATGGCTTCCACTCATTCTAGTCAGTATTATCCCACTTGTGTATCTTTTCATAACGCAGATGAGGGTGTAGGGTGTAACCATATACGCTATAGCCCTCAACCATTGTTTCTCAAGGTCCATTTCACAGGAGTAAAATGGTGGCATATATCCATGTTTTCGTGGTGTCTATAAAAAAAGGCAGACTAGGTATTCATATTACTTTTGGTACTTGTAGTATATATGTTGTTGTTTTTGGTACTTGCAACATCATTTTAATGAAATGAAACAATAACCATCAAATTTTCAAAATAACCATTTGCGATGTCATGAGAAACAATCTTGAAATAGGTTTCAAATGGGAGATTTTCCATGCGTTGTTGGTAGTTGGGCCATGTTTTTGAATATTTGATGGTTTTTACAACTTCTTATAGGGATTTCTTCTAGCATTGCTAGAATTTGTTCCTTGCTACAATTTCTTCTAGATTTTAGATAGACTATGTAATAACACAACATTCAATTATAATTTCCTTTAATGGTCCTAAATTATTCTTTTGGTGGCATCCATGCTTATTTGGTTTAGTTTGGTTATGAGTCGCACATGCATGCTTGGAATATGGCACGGGGGTGATTGGTTGAAGAGAAATTTGATTCATCCAATTTATGGTTGGGTGGAACATGGAAGTCCCAAACATAGTTGGTCTATTCATTCATTAATAAGAGTTTCTTCTCCTTGGTATTTCATATATTTTAATTTTCTTAAATATATTTTTATGTGATTATTATTTCTTATATATATATATATATATATATATATATGATTCTAGTATTTTATAATTTTTAGTATTATATATATATATATATATATATATATATATATATATATATATCTCAGGTCAAATCAGAATTTGGTGTATTGGTGTATGATTTCATTATTTGTGGGAAAATAGATTCACCTCACTAGAATGATTTGACTATAAATGTCTATTAAAATGTAGTTATAGTATATTGAATATGTAATTGCTTAAAAAAAAATAAACACATGTGATTTAACTATTAAGTCTACTTATAATATATTGAACTAATTTTTATTTTTATAATTATTTTTTAATTTGAGTTCTTTAAAATAACATATTTTTTATATATATTATCTTTTTAAAGTTTTAGTAAATATTAGTTTATAAAACATATTATTTTTTAAAGTTTTAGTAAATATTAGTTTATTAATTATGATTAGATTATGTTGTTTTTATTTTATATATATATGTATATATATATAAATTTTGTCATTATTGATTATTACAATGTATCACACTAGAATTTTTAATTAAAATAATTTTAGTCCATGAAGAATAATAACCCAATTATGGATTTCCATGTAAATAATAAGATCCCAACTTTAATCCTTAAAAAAGTTTACGGCAAAATAAATAAATTTAAAACAAATTAAAACTTTAAGTAGTATTAAAAACAATCCAGTTAACAAGAAAATGGCTTAATTTAATTAACCAAAACGCCCGAGGCAATCTATAACAGGCTGGCACCAATAAGAGACACAAACAGAATCGAAAATACGCATCATATACTATACAAAAAATACAAATAAGAAATACACCATAAACCTTTGAAAAAAAGTAGGTTGTCGCTAAGTGAAAAGGAGAATCTTAATGTCCCTGCAACTTATACCGCAGGTAAAGTATGGTTATTACACTTTGACAACTCCAGGAAACGAAAAGGTGATAACTTATACAGCAAGTATGGTCATTGCCCTTTCACAACCCCACGCATGCACCACTATGTAACTCGGCAAAACGTTCTAATGACCCACGATAGTGTTACGTATACTATCGTCTTACGAGAAACGTATACGTATTGAACTTCGTTTACTGCCAATAACTAAGCGCTGAATAACAACCGCTGTGCTGTGAGTATACATTGTTTTATCTTGGGATAACCTTAATAGATAAATAATCAAAACCATCGCATTTAAGCTAATTTTACATCTGGACGGCGCGGGGTGGACTACTTGCGCATATATATTAATGTTTAGTTACTTCTTTGAAACTACTTTTACTTCCTTGTACCTCTCAACATTCGAGAGGTTGTGATGTTCAGATATGTTTCAACCATCTTTGTTCCTTGACCTCTCAACATTTGAGAGGATACGATGTTCACTGATACACGTTTGACCTCCCACTTGTGTAGGGTTTCATTATTGGATATCAATCTCAGGGTGTCGTTACTCTTTCCACCTCTGATTTAATAGAACCGACAAAGCTCTCACGTCGCATCTGTCTGACGGCGTGACAAAGCTCTTTCATCACATCTGTCTGACGGCGGACAAGATTGATGACATCAATCGTAATGGAATGAATTGCCAAGGAAGGAGGAATTAATATCGTGCATCCATGCATCGCCATCTAGGATGACGTGGAACACATTCAATGGAGTTGGTATTCCCTGTTCCACTAGGAAAGTAAATCGGGCTGGATAATGCCGGAGATGGTGCCGCTGGTACCGCCACTACTGTTATTTTCTTGGAAGCATATTTTTCCCACATGCCCCTGCTTCACTCCTCCGGCTATAAGAGGGCGTGCACTCCTCTTCCTGACGTCCTCTCCTCTTCCATTTAACTCGCTTTCCATTCACTCATTCCATAATTACTTACGTCTGTATCTTAGGCCATGGAGAATCCTGAATCCTCTTCAACAAGGGGCTGGTGGCTCTACGCCATTTTTCTTACAAAGAATGGAGTACCTGACCATGTATTACATTCCACGGACCATGTTTCTGCAGTGGGGCAGTGGTCACTCTATATAGCACTGCTTATTGTTGCTGTTTGTGGTGCAATGGTCTCTTGGTTCAGCCCTGGAGGATGTGCATGGGCTGCTGCGAGACACAAGAAAGCCATCGCCATTCCTGGCCCCAAAGGATGGCCCGTTATCGGAAGCCTCATGGACATGAGCGTCGGACTTGCTCACCGAAATCTTGAGTATCTGGCTCGTCTCCATGGTGCCAAGAAAATCATGGCCTTTAGCTTGGGCTCAACGCCAGCCGTGATTACATCGGATCCTGACGTGGCCAGAGACCTGCTCAGCTCCTCTCACTTTGCAGACCGACCACTCAAACAATCCGCTCAGCAGTTAATGTTCGGCAGGGCGATGGGGTTTGCGCCCAACGGTGACTATTGGCGACTCCTGCGAAGAATTTCTGCTACTCATCTCTTCTCTCCACGCCGAATTGCGGCCCACGAAGTCGGTCGTCAGGTGGACTGCACGACCATGCTTTCCGACATAAGGGATGAGTCTGATATTAATGGCGGCGCCGTCACGCTCCGTCGACATCTCCAGAAAGCGGCCCTTAATAATATAATGGGAAGTGTCTTCGGTCGACGTTCGGTGGATGCCGAGACTGAGAAGAATCTTCGCGAGATGGTGAATGAGGGATTCGAGCTTCTTGGAGCATTCAACTGGGCTGATCATCTCCCATGGCTACGAGTACTCGATCCACTCAGAATCCACAGCCGCTGCGCTCGTCTTGTTCCGCGTGTTACATCGTTTGTCAAGAACATCATCGACGAGCATCGACAGAGGGACGACACGGCCGACTCAGACTTTGTGGATGTCCTCCTTTCGCTCCGAGGAGACGACAAGCTCGACGACGACGATATGATCGCAGTTCTATGGGTAACATAATTAAGCACGACACAACTATTATTTTAGTGCTAAAATTAAAAGTTTTAGTGTTAGAACTAAAAAATTCCGTCTCTTATTTTGTTTTGATGCAGGAAATGATATTCCGCGGCACAGACACAACGGCTTTACTTACAGAATGGGCGACGGCAGAGCTGTTGCTCAATCCGCAAGTGCAAAGCAAACTTCAGGCAGAGCTGGACGCGGTTGTCGGGCGCAACAGAAACGTAACAGAAGACGACATCGAGAAGCTCCCGTATCTTCAAGCGGTAGTGAAAGAGTCTCTGCGGATGCACCCACCAGGGCCTCTCTTATCATGGGCCCGCCTCTGCACGGAGGATTGGTTCATGGCGAACGGGATGTGCGTTCCGGCCGGCACGACGGCGATGGTGAACATGTGGTCTATTACCCACGATCCGGAGATCTGGGAACGTCCCCATCAATTCCGTCCACAGAGGTTTCTCCCGTCGGAAGGCGGACAACATGTGGATGTCCGAGGAAACGACCTGCGGCTTGCACCCTTTGGTGCTGGTCGTCGCGTATGCCTGTTGAAAATATAATTTCAACGCGCTATGTATACAGCCTAAAACCACCAATCAAAACCACAAAACTGCCCAGGATCATATCGCACCACCATCCATGAAAAGTGGTTTCCGTATGGTTGTGCTCCGATGCGTTTTGGTGAAGGCACGTGGGTCTCACCTGACGTACTCAACTTTGACCCATCGGGAGATATCGTTCACTCATGTGAGGGCTTCCGATATCCTTCTCGTCCGTAGGATCTGCTCCCGTATTTTCGTCCGTTGATCCATTGAACCTGCATACAAACCAAGGTCAAATCATATTTTGCGTGGAGTAAATTAAAAGCATGGTTGACCATACGTTTTAATTAATGAACTGTCATATGCGTAGGTGAAGTTTTAATGTTTCTTTTATGCGGGAGGTATGGGCATAAATTTTATGTGTGTTATATTTTAAATCGAGCGTTGACCATATGCAGTGTAAAAAAAAAGAAAGGCCACGGTAATATTTTTTTTGTATTATGTTTTATATGGCGAGCAAAAACATATATGCTCGGGTCTTGCTCATTGTAATTTTTTTTTTGAAAGTGGAAACACACTGCAGTGTGTAGAAAAACAAGAACAGGGCGTGAATTTTTTTTTGGTATGTATTGCACACGGGAGTAAAGAGAAAACTGGTTTTTACGGCAGTAAGAAGAACCAGAGGGTGTATGCACAGCAGTGCACAAATATGTTGTAATGTTTTTGTGTGGGCATTGAAAAACAGAGGTGAAGAAAACCATGTATGGTTTTGCAAGTGCATAAAGAAAATGGTGGAGCGTAAGTTGTTTTACACACCAGTGAATGTAAATTTTGTTTTACAGCAGTAAGCTCATGTAAACTTTTGTTACAGCAGTAAGTTGTTTTTCACAGCAGTGAATATGAAAATGATTTTACAGTGGTAAATCCCTCTCAGAAAAAGAGGATGTATTAGTTTCTTCTGTTTTAATGAATAGAAATCTTTTATGGTGGTGAAATCCTCTGTTACTCAGTGAATTTTTTTTAAGCTGTCTATGTATAAAAATCCTGTGGAGGTAAAACAGAGCATTGCCTCTGTGTTTAGTTTGAATCTTGGTTTTGGTATTTTCCCCATTAAAAATTCCCAACAGTGGTTTCAGAGCTAGTCCAGGCTCTTTGAAGACTCAAAGAAGCTGAAGGAAGGTGTGGTTGCAGCAGTCAAAACTTCTCAGGCAGACAGAAGACTCAGACAGCGAAGGATTCAGGTATTCCCCAAAAGCATTTCTCTTGTTATTGCTGAAGACAGTCAGTTTTAAAAAAAATCACAGTCAAGGGTTTAAAACCATAGTTCAAGATGCAAGGAATGGCAAGCACAAGCATGGGTATGTTCAACACCCAGCTCCCACACTTTAATGGGAAGAACTATGACTACTGGTCTATAACCATGAGAGCTTTGTTCATCGCTCAAGATATATGGGAACTAGTAGAATATGGGTTTGAGGAACCAGCAGATGAAACTGAGTTCAATGCATTAACTCAGGGAGAGAAGGATCAGTTGAAGCTCAATAGGAAGAAGGATGCAAAGGCCATTGTCTTGTTGTATCAAGGAGTGGACCAGAGTATATTCCCAAGGATAGCAGCAGCTACAACATCACATGAAGCATGGCAAACTCTCAAGACAGCCTATCAAGGCATGGAGAGAGTGAAGACAGCAAAATTGCAAATGCTGAGAAAGGATTTTGAAAACTTGAACATGAAGGAGTCAGATAACATTGACTCATTCTTCACTCATATGATTGGAGTAGTCACACAAATGAGAACTCATGGAGAAACAATTGAAGATAGAAGAATAGTGGAGAAAATATTGAGAGTCTTACCCTCAAGGTTCGATGCCATAGTCACAACCATTGAAGAGACAAAGGATCTCTCAAAATATTCAGTTGATGAGCTACATGCATCACTGATAACACATGAGCAGAGGTTGAGTAGGAATGAAAACTCATCTCTAGAGCAAGCCTTCAAGACCCAGATGTCCTTTGGAAGAGGAAGAGGTCAAGGAAGAGGAAACAGAAGAGGAAGAGGCAGAAGCCAGAACAGAGGAGGAAGGAACAGCTCATCAAATGCACAAGGAAGAGGCAGCAATCCAAATCAGAACCAAGGTCAAGGCAACAGCCAACAAAGAGATCAACATCATGCTCAAGGACAGAGGTATGATAAATCTAATGTTCAATGCTATTATTGCAAAAAGTATGGACATTATGCTAGTGATTGTAGAAAGAAACAACATGATATGAACAACAGACAAAATGCAAATGTTACAAGAGAAAACAACAGTCAAGAAAATGTCCTATTAGCTTGTAACATGGCTGAAACACATAGTGAGGACATATGGTTTTTAGACTCAGGTTGCAGCAACCATATGACCGGAAACATAGCCTTCTTTTCTGCCCTAGATAAAAATGTGAAATCAGAAGTCACACTAGGAACTGATAGTAAAGTGTCTGTTATGGGAAAAGGAGAAATAAAAATACTTTCAAAGCAAGGAGAAAGGAAAACCATAGCAGATGTATACTATGTCCCCGGAATGAGATGTAATCTCTTGAGTATTGGACAGCTTGTCCATAAGGGGTACAATGTTTTCTTTAAAAATGATGTGTGCACCATCATGGACATACCACCCAGCAAAAGATGCATTGCTGAAGTGAAGATGTCAAGGAACAGGATGTTCCCTCTCCGGATCAGGGCAGACATGAAGAACAAAAGGGAAATGGCAGCAGTCACCCAAGAGGCCTTCCAAAGCGTGCCAAAGGATGAGAACTGGTTATGGCACTTGAGATTCGGACATCTCAATTTTGGAGGTCTGAATTTGTTGAGTAGGAAAGGAATGGTGAAAGGATTGCCATTGATAGAAAAGCCGGACAGCCTATGTGAAGGTTGCATTTTGGGAAAACAACACAGAGAAAGTTTTCCATCAGGGAAAAGCATAAGGGCAAAGGCACCCTTAGAGATTATCCATTCAGATTTATGTGGGCCAATGCAAGCTCCATCATTAGCTGGCAGCCAATATTTCCTAACATTCATTGATGATTTTACAAGAAAGACATGGATATATTTCCTCAAGAACAAAAGTGAAGTGTTTGTGAAATTCCAAAATTTCAAAGCACTTGTGGAGAACCAAAGCGGGCTGCACATAAAAGTATTGAGAACTGATAGAGGAGGTGAGTATATCTCCAATGAATTCCTAAAGTTTTGTAGAGAAAATGGAATACATAAACAGTTCACAACTCGGTACACCCCACAGCAAAATGGAGTTGCTGAAAGGAAGAACAGGACCATCATGGATATGGCGAGGAGCATGCTAAAGGCAAAGCATTTGCCAAATGAGTATTGGGCTGAAGCTGTACATTGTGCAGTTTATATATTGAACAGGTGTCCTACAAAAGCAGTCATGAACAAAGTGCCAGAAGAGGCATGGAGTGGGAGAAAGCAAGGAGTCACCCACATGAGAGTTTTTGGATGTGTGGCCTATGCACACATTCCAGATCAGCTAAGGAGGAAGTTGGACAGCAAAGGGGAGAAATGCATCTTCATTGGATACAGTGATGAATCCAAAGCCTACAGGCTGTACATTCCATCTACCAAGAAGTTCTTTGTCAGCAGGGATGTTCAATTCATAGAAGAGGAAGCTTGGGATGGAAGCATAGAGAAGACAGTTAATGTTAAACACTGTTTGTCTCATGATGAAGATGAAGAGGAAGTGGCTGAAATGAATCCCCAAATAGCAGCGCCAACACAAGGACAGCAAGGTACACCATTGAGGATCAACGAGAGTGCTTCTCCAAGCACACCACAAGGAGGAAATTCAAGTGCATCTTCAAGCACTTGCACACCAAGTGAACGAGGTAAGAAGTTTAGAAATCTAAGTGAAATTTATGAAGAAGGAATGAATTCCTTATTTGCCTTGTATTGTCATGTTGATGATCCTATTCATTTCGAGGAAGCAATTAAAGATAGGAAATGGATAGAAGCTATGGATGAGGAGATGAATGCCATAGAGAGAAACAAAACATGGGATTTGGTTGAGCTACCAAAAGGCAAAGAAGTCATTGGTGTGAAATGGGTCTACAAGACCAAAAGCAATGCTGAAGGCAAGATTGAAAGGCACAAGGCAAGGCTGGTTGTCAAAGGGTACAAGCAGCAGTATGGTAGAGATTATGAGGAGACTTTCGCACCGGTTGCAAGAATGGAAACTGTGAGAACAGTGCTGTCCATAGCAGCTCAAAACAAATGGAAAGTCTACCAAATGGATGTGAAATCAGCATTCCTAAATGGAGTGTTAATGGAAGAGGTCTATGTGGAACAGCCTCTCGGATATGAGAAGAAAGGTGAAGAGCACAAAGTGTGCAAATTGAAGAAAGCTCTTTATGGGCTGAAGCAAGCGCCAAGAGCATGGTACAGCAGGATAGATTCTTATCTATTGGATAATGAATTTGACAAGTGTGAAGGAGAACCCACCGTCTACATCAAAGAAAAGGATGGTAAGATTTTGATTGTGGTCTTATATGTTGATGATGTTATTTTCACAAGTAATGATGATCAGCTCATTAAGAATTTTAAATCAGTCATGAAGGATGAATTTGAAATGACTGATATGGGTTTCTTGAGATACTTCTTAGGCATAGAAGTAGAGCAAAATGAAAAAGGAATTTTTATATCTCAAGCAAGATATGTAAATCAAATTTTGGGCAGATTTAAGATGGAAGAATGCAAGGCAGCAATCACTCCCACAGTAATGGGATTAAAGCTCAGCAGAGAGGACAGCAGCAAGGATTTTGATCCTAGCCTCTACAAAAGTATTGTAGGCAGCCTTATGTATTTAACAGCTACTAGGCCTGATTTAATGTATGTTGTTAGTTTGATTTCCAGATTCATGGAGAGGCCAAAGGAGGCACATTGGCAGGCAGCAAAGAGAATCTTGAGGTATGTCAAAGGCACTAAAATGTTTGGAATTCTATATCATGCCTCAGAACATTCAGATTTGGTTGGTTACACTGATAGCGATTGGGCTGGAAGTGTAGATGATCGGAAGAGCACTTCCGGTTATGTTTTTCATATGGGTTCAGGAGCCATTTCATGGGCTTCTAAGAAGCAGTCCATTGTAGCATTGTCTACAGCAGAGGCTGAATATGTGGCAGCTACAGCAGCAGCGTGTCAAGCAGTGTGGATGAGAAGAATGTTGAGAAGCTTAGGCCAAGAGCAGGCAAAAGCGACAGTGATATTTTGTGACAATAGCTCAGCTATTGCATTGTCAAAGAATTCAGTGTTTCACAAGAGAACGAAGCACATTGATACAAGGTTTCACTACATCAGAGAATTGGTGAACAATGGAGAAATTGTCCTAGAACACTGCAGGACTCAAGAACAAGTTGCGGACATCTTGACAAAGCCACTGGATCAGAAAAGCTTTGAATTTTTGAGGAAGTGTTTGGGTATGACCGAATGCCCAGCAGTTGAAATTAAAGGGGAGTGTTGAAAATATAATTTCAACGCGCTATGTATGCAGCCTAAAACCACCAATCAAAACCACAAAACTGCCCAGGATCATATCGCACCACCATCCATGAAAAGTGGTTTCCGTATGGTTGTGCTCCGATGCGTTTTGGTGAAGGCACGTGGGTCTCACCTGACGTACTCAACTTTGACCCATCGGGAGATATCGTTCACTCATGTGAGGGCTTCCGATATCCTTCTCGTCCGTAGGATCTGCTCCCGTATTTTCGTCCGTTGATCCATTGAAGCTGCATACAAACCAAGGTCAAATCATATTTTGCGTGGAGTAAATTAAAAGCATGGTTGACCATACGTTTTAATTAATGAACTGTCATATGCGTAGGTGAAGTTTTAATGTTTCTTTTATGCGGGAGGTATGGGCATAAATTTTATGTGTGTTATATTTTAAATCGAGCGTTGACCATATGCAGTGTAAAAAAAAAGAAAGGCCACGGTAATATTTTTTTTGTATTATGTTTTATATGGCGAGCAAAAACATATATGCTCGGGTCTTGCTCATTGTAATTTTTTTTTTGAAAGGGGAAACACACTGCAGTGTGTAGAAAAACAAGAACAGGGCGTGAATTTTTTTTTGGTATGTATTGCACACGGGAGTAAAGAGAAAACTGGTTTTTACGGCAGTAAGAAGAACCAGAGGGTGTATGCACAGCAGTGCACAAATATGTTGTAATGTTTTTGTGTGGGCATTGAAAAACAGAGGTGAAGGAAAACCATGTATGGTTTTGCAAGTGCATAAAGAAAATGGTGGAGCGTAAGTTGTTTTACACACCAGTGAATGTAAATTTTGTTTTACAGCAGTAAGCTCATGTAAACTTTTGTTACAGCAGTAAGTTGTTTTTCACAGCAGTGAATATGAAAATGATTTTACAGTGGTAAATCCCTCTCAGAAAAAGAGGATGTATTAGTTTCTTTTGTTTTAATGAATAGAAATCTTTTATGGTGGTGAAATCCTCTGTTACTCAGTGAATTTTTTTTAAGCTGTCTGTGTATAAAAATCCTGTGGAGGTAAAACAGAGCATTGCCTCTGTGTTTAGTTTGAATCTTGGTTTTGGTATTTTCCCCATTAAAAATTCCCAACAATGCCCGGGCAAGGCTCTGGGTCTTCGGACCGTTCAGCTGTGGGTGGCGAAACTGTTTCATCATTTCACATGGGTGCCTTCTCCTAAACATCGGGTGGACCTGACAGAGAAGCTTAAACTATCATGTGAAATGGCAACGCCCCTTACAGCCATATCTGTGAGTAGGATCCCACTTCCTTCAACTTAACAACAATTCCGTGCCGCTATAGTGTGTCCTAATTCGCTCATCTCGATGAAGAATAACAATCAGAATAAAATGATAACGCCCAGTATATTTGACTTCCGCTGGATTTAGAAACGCATATCTCGATGAAGTGGGTTTCGTTTTGTAATAGTACTGTTATTTGATTGTTATCTTTATTTCACTCATAAATTATGAAATTATAATATGTTATCTTTAAATTAATAAAATAATATAAAAATACAATTATCCATTATTTGTGTTTTTTAAAATTGAATTTCATTAATTGCAAAGAAGCCAGTTATATCAGGAAATCAGATATATCAAAGTATATTTGTTATATTTATGGTTTCAAATGCTAGGATAATCCATGAGTTCTTTTTCTTCTTTTTTTTGGGACATTTATATGTCATAGTGAGTAATCCATCACAACTAAGGATAATGTTGTTTTTTAATTTTTTTGAGAAAGTACCATAGCAATCGGATCAGCCGAATTTGATAGTTCTTTCTCGCTATTTAAATAATCAGACTCATGGTTGTGCTTCGGCTACTAATTACATGTGCAATTATGACTAAAGTTCTCTTTGAAGCCTCCTAATTACAGGAACAATTATTGCTAAACTTCTCTCATTCTCCTTTGCCAAAATACTTTGCTCTACTGTGGGGTGAATTAATGCTACTAGGGGTTGCCTTGTAACTTGAGAGGCTTAGTTGTTACGAGATGTATTCTGTTTTTGGGAGTTGTTCTTCTTTTGACTTGCAAAAATCTTGGTATTTGATGTTACCATCAAATCTCTCCATCCACGGTAGCTTCGCTTCGGATCCTCGTTACAAAATGCTCCTTTTGAAGAGGGGTGTGCATTCTCAAGGTGCCCAAGCTATTTGCAAATTCTACACCTAAAAGTCGTGTTTTCACAGTCCAATGGTCGGGTATACTCCTTATCCTCCCACTTGAGGGTGATTTTATCTAGTAGACCTTCACTGAAGTCCACTTCCATGCATACGCAGATGAAACTTAGAAATGTTTTGTCAATATTACTTATCTACTTTGATGAAGCAACCTATAGAGTCACCAACATCTTCTTGGATCTCTCGCCAGCTCCATTGAAGAGGAAAGTTTGGAAGTCTAACCCAAATAGGAATATGCAAGGTCTTCATGGTAGGAGGATTAAACTCAAAAAGCCATGTTGAATGAAGAGACCATCCCAGCCCCAAAACCAGGGCCCCTAACCAAAAATATTATTTTGGTCTTCCAGATCTTTGAAGAAAACCACAAAATATCCTTTCAAGCAAAATAACAAATCTATATTTTGGGACCATTTTTGGTAGGCCTAATCCTAGAGGGTATATGTCGAGGGTCAAAATCCATTAAAAAAACATATAATCCCTCGACTTTTAAAATATGTTCTTCTCTTATTAATGATGTCATTCACCTCTAGCAATCAGTTATCCAAGTAATGTTCCACCATAAAATCCTGACCTGGGAGCTCCTTAGGAGTTTGAGAAGTGAGATTCGGCTTTTGGGATTCCTTAAAAGACACGGGCCTTAAAAAAGAAGATGCCCTTTTTCCCCTGGCACCTCCTTTTAGAACAACAACTAAGAAGACAGTAGGATCCTTTTTAATTCCATAATCTTTGAGACCATTTTCCATCCTCAGTACCATTCGTTCATAGAGGAGCCTAATCACTCCCACAAGGATTCTTGTAATCTGATGAATTTTGTCATCTACCAAAACTACAACGTTTCTCACTTTTACCTTGATGCACATAGATTATCTAGATAAGAACTTAACAAAAATGGGAAATGTTTGAAGATCCCCAACCCTAAATGCTTACTTTACATGTTCCAAACAAGCAACCAGGCACCTCAAGGGAGACATATCGCCCCTGGGAAGCCACACAGGCTTGAGACTTTTGTAAAATAATTTGCAATCGTTGTGAAAACCCATATTAACTTCTCTTTCTGACATTTCACCAAATACTCTGTCGACATCAAATTGATAGTAAAGTTTTCCTAAAATTGAAAGTTTACATCAATATTGAATAACCTGTTTAATTTTCATGGTTATGATTTTAAAGTAGGCAAAATTTGAAATTTGCACTAAATTAGGGAAGAGGCAATTTTGATAAATGAGATACATTATCAATTTAAAAGTAAGATTATAGAAATCTATTATTAATGTTGTATTAACCAATAATTTTATTATAATTTTTTGCATTTACTATATATATATATATATATATATATATATATATTGAATAATAGATTTGAAGTGTTCTTGGGTGATTAAATAAATCTTTAGTTATTTTTTGGTTTTTTTATTTATTTATTATAACTTTGTCGATTTTTCTAATTTTTTTTACTTTATAGCTTATAAAAGGTTGATTAAGTAATTTTTAAAACCGAAAAACATAAAAACATTGTCTCTATTACAACATTTAATGTAATTAGACCTAATGAACTTCAATTGATAATATATATTTATAATCAACTATAATATAATAGTAGCAATACATTAAATGTAAACCCCGTGGATTAGCCCAATTGGTCGAATCCTCATCATTAAAGAACCTTTGCTATTGGTAAGTCATGGTTTCAATTCTCTCTACACCCTCGGGATGAGGCTCCAAGGTTGAGCTGATAGGAAGTGAATCCTTTAGGTCGATCTCTCCGACACAAATATTCCTTTGTGGTTGAGCTGATAGGAAGTGGTCCCTTTGAGTGGATCTTCCTCGTAAAAATATTTTGCGGATGTAGTGGTCACCAATCTCCAGGGTTTGTGAACTAGATAGAAAAAACAATACATTAGTTATTAATATATGTCTTTAATTATGTTGATAGACATGTCTATTTTACAATATTAATTCCACAATTTTCATTTAGTTATTAATAATTATTAGGTGGATGGTAGGAATTTAACCTCCATAGAATATTTTTGAATATTCTTAATAGTATACACAAACCAAATACTCAGATTTATTTCCAAAGTAGTTATGTCTTTTTCCTTTTAATTAAATTCTTTAATTAAAATAAATGTCATATGAACAAGTGCTATATGAAATTAGTTATGGATTTTTTTGCATGTGCTATTGAGAAGAAATGGTATTGTAACAAAGCCTCTTTACAAATTAAGAATTTCTAAGACAAAATAGACATGAATATCTATGGTTTACAATCTCGCTACATGCTTTTCTAAATGTATATATCTTTAACTTATATTTAATTATTTTTCTCATTTCTTTGTGATTTTTTTCCACTAAAAGAAAATATTACATCGTTGTTCATAGTTTTCACAAAAGTACATTGTCCTCACTCAGACTTGATTTGTTTGTTGGTATGTTAACTTCCAATTTTTTTACATCCAACAACATGGATGGCACAACCAAGCATATGGTATATCTAGAAGATAAAAAAAGCAACATAAACATATAAAAACGAACAACCATTTATGATTCAGAAGATGTCACAAGAGTAGGGTTGTTTGACCTAGTACCCATGGGCATCAAAAACCTAAGTTGACACTGTATGTGTTGTTCCATATGCCTCATGTGAGCTTCTAGACTATATAGGCTATCTTGTATTCTCCATTATTTCCTTGAATATCATTAAGGAAATGATTTCATTTCTATCATCATTCTTCTCCTTGCCAACTTGCCCTAGAAAAAAATTTAACTGCCAAGGAAAAGCAACCGTATTTATTTACTAATTTCTCTTGCCCCATTTGTACCCAAAATCTGGGAACCATTGAGAAAATTATTCCAAAAGCTCAAAATCTAAGACTATCTATTTGTCCCTATGAAAATTTCTTTAGAGCCTTTAAATATCAGCCTATGTGAATGGAGGGATCATATCTTAGTAAAGAACTATCGCATTCCAAGAAAGAGATTTGGAACGAGACTTTCTAAACTAGCTACACTCCCCAACACTTGGAAACAAAAGCCACATTGACACGACATGATAAACCAAATAATCCGCAACACTATTTCGACTCCGAGAAGGCCACATATGAACTTACCTTGAAACCTAATGAAGTCAAACTTCTTAAGAACAGAAAGTTGTAGACTCTTCTTGCTTCCACAAAACCATATTTTAGATATAACAATCAAAATTCTTGCCACATAATTGAAAAAAAAAATGTAATACCAACAAACCAAAACCAACACTATGCAATAAGGGTGAACAGTTGATAGGAAATTATCCCAGGAAAATAAATATAATTCAAATGTAAAGGAGCATTTAAAATACAACCAACCAAGGTATCCACTAACTCTACGAGAGAAGGGATGAAAGGACCCAATATCACCCAGAAAATGAAAATAATGAGATAAAAAGAGGCACAAATCCAGGAACATGTTGTTACCTGAGAACATGACCAAGAACAAAGGAGGATGCTTATTTGCAAGCCAACTTTGAAACACTGCACTGAAGTGGCCCTCTAAATAAGGGTAGGATCTGTGCAACTAACATCAGCGTGATTTAAACTGACATTATTTTTATTATGATCATCCCTCAAGCAAGAACCATTTATAAGAAAGACCTTAGATGGTAATATTTTTCCTTCAAGAGCAAGCACTAAAGTATCCACTACCAAGGAAAAGAGAGTTGATATGGTAGCCCATTTTGTTATTGGGGCAAATGTATCCTCATAATCGACCCCTTGCTCTTGTCCAAAACCTTTTTCTAGGGGGCTACCTTTACGCTTTTCAATGAGACTTCTTATTTATACTTTTTCTTGAAGACCCACTTGTAACATATCTATTTGGTTCCCAAAGGATAATCCATCAACATCCAGGTTACATTCTTTATCATAGCATCATACTCTTTTTACATTGCTTCTTTCCATTTAGCATGAGAAATAACTTATTTGAAGGAAGTTGGTTCAAAAACTATAGACATATTTAATTCACAATCATAAGCAACACCCATATAAACTGGTGAATCATAATTGTCTACATAACATCCATTTTTTCTAGTAGAGATTCTTGATCCTATCTTTCCAATCTCATAAGGACTAACACTTTTAGATTTCTTAGAAAGCCACTTTGGAGCACCTTTATGAGATATACTAGGATGCTCAATTGAATAATATGGGGATGAATCAAGATTTATCCTTCCAATTCTCTCAAACACATCACTCAAAGTGTCTTCTTGATCAATTGTTTGAGATTCATGAGATGGAGAGAGTGCTTGAGAAGGAGTTTCCATAGATTGATATAAGATATGGATTCCCCCTTTAGGATGTGGAATCTTATAATCAAATTCATGAATGTAGAAATCTGATATAAATTTCAATTGCTCAAGATTTCAAATTGAAAAACAAGAGACGAAATTCTACTCTACTAATTTGTGGAATAGAAATCACAATTTAGAACAATGTGCATAAACATGTAACAAGAAAAACCACAAATACACAATGGTTTCAAGGGGAACCCAACTGGGAAAACCCATCAAGCATTTTTGCATTAATTACTTGAATTGATAAACTATTACAATTTCTTGCTCGATCTCTGAGCACAACCTGAAAAATAATTTTTTTTCTCCTACTGAATAAGGACCTATCGCCAACACTTAGCCACTTTATGCCTCTATCATCCTCCTATTTCATCGTAGAATCCTTGAGGAAATTATATCCTAAAATATAGGAATCGCCTCCTCTTTTCCTGCAAAATTCCTAAGGATTGATCTCCTTACTCATGCAAAACCTGTACACTCAAAACTACTATACAACGCATGTTACACTACCTTCTCATCTCCACTTTAGTTGAGCAATTCGAAATCCATGCATGCATTAGCTGTTTTGGGCTAATTGATCAATTAACTAATAGATCTTTGAGTTAGACTGTTAGGCCCCTATAATACTAGTGTAAACCCTTATTGTTATTAGTACAACCCCCTCATTATATTGTTGTACCCATGTAGTCCCCATATTGTTATTATTGTGCCCCATAGAAGCCCACTATTGTTATTATTGTGCCCTTACATTATTATTGTTATGTCGGCTCTGATTATATTATGACCCCTTAGACTCCTATATATAGAAATGAGGTATTGTCATTTGTATCATCGAAGAATTTTTGCTTTGTGTAATGTAAAGGAGGTTGCCCCCTCAAAGAGGCTTATTTCTAAGGTGTTGATCTATCTTTTCTATCTTTTTGTGAGCTGGTTTCAAAACATTTGGTATCAGAGCTTTGGATTCTAGGGTTTTACCACTCCAAATATGTCATCGTGGAATTTTCACTATAACTCTTTCGCTACAAAGTATAAGAAGCTAAAAAATCAACCCATTTGAGAAGAAATAGGTCTAAACCGTGTGTCTGAATCTGAGATCTTGTCTCACTATACTTTTGGATTTATGATCTGACGAAGTTAGGGATTTTGCAAGCTCCAAAATTTCATCTCAAACAGGTCATCGTGAACTTTTCGCTATAATATTTGTTCTACGAAGGTTCAGACTTTGAAATTAAAACCCATTTGAAGCAAAATCTTGGTGAATCTCAGGTTTGAATTTCAAATCTTCTCTCGCTACATTTTCGGAGATATAATATGAGAGATTTAGGGTTTCTACAGGCTCTCGAATTACATCCTAAACAGGTGACCATGGGAAAATCGTCAAAACTTTCTCTCTGACCATCAAATTGAAATTTCGTAAGAAGTTACAGAAACAGGATGGACTATAGTTTTTTGTGTATCGGTTTTAGGTCCTAAGGTTGAAACAGTGACACGAGGCACTTCGTACAAGTTCGATCTACTGAACCAGTCTATAATCAGGTCATCGTGGGAGATTTGACATAACACTTCCTTACAAAATCCAATCTTGATCATACTTTTGGGGTTAGAAATAGGACTCAGAGGGATATTATAGACCTAAATTTAAGAACTTAAATATCCTAAAGTACAGAGTTATAGTCGTTTCAAGTTCGATCTCCTAAAATTAAAAAAAAAAATGAGATGAGGAATTTTGATGGCAAGGATCCGGTAAATTGGATACTACAGATGGAGAAATATTTTGATCTACATGGTGTACCACTGTTATAAAAGGTATGTATTGCATCTAATTATTTACAACCGAATCTATTTTTATGGTATCAGAGCTTTGGATTCTAGGGTTTTGCTGTTCCAAATAGGTCATCGTGGTATTTTCGCTATACATTTTGTTTTGCGTTGTTTCAGAAGCTAAACAAAAAACCCATTTGAGACAACATCGTGCTAAACCTCGGTTCTGAATTTCAAAATTTGGCTCGCTATATTTTTAGAGATACGATTTGAGGAAGTTAGGGTTTTTGTAAGCTCCAGAATTTCATCTAAAACAGGTCATTGTGGAATTTTCGCTATAACATTTTTGCTATGAAGTTTCAGAAGCTCAAAACAAAACCCATTTGATAATAAGTCAGTCTAAACCTTGGGTCTGAATTTTAGATCTTGTTTCACTATATTCTCTGAGATAAATTCTAAGACATTGAGGGTTTCTAGAGGCTCCCGAATTACATCCCAAACATGTGACTTGGGGAAAATTGTCTTAATTTACTCTCTTAGCATTGGATTGAAATTTCATAAGAAGTTATAGAAAGAGGACAGATTGTAGCTTTCTGTGTATCTTTTTCAGATCCGAAGGTCGAAACAGTGACGCGTGGCACTTCATACAAGTTCGCTCTTCTAAAAAGGTATATAATCAGGTCGTCTTAGGAGA
Source organism: Pinus tabuliformis (assembly GCA_031772625.1). Taxonomy (NCBI): domain Eukaryota; kingdom Viridiplantae; phylum Streptophyta; class Pinopsida; order Pinales; family Pinaceae; genus Pinus; species Pinus tabuliformis. Next base: position 784,767,719 of record CM062808.1, read on the forward strand.
TTGTGCATAAATTTTTCTTGGAGAATCCAATTTCGATAAGACTGGTGGCATTGGAAAGAGGATGAAGAGGGCTACTATAGGTTGTGCTTTCAAACTTGGAATATCCGCAATTACAAAGTTATAGTCGTTTCAAGATCGAACTCCTGAAATCAAGAAAAGGTGATATGAAAAAGTTTAATGGCAAGGATCTGGTAAATTGGTTACTACAGATGGAGCAATATTTTGATCTACATGAGGTGAAACTGTTACAAAAGGTACATATTTCATCTTCATATTTAGAACCAGATCAATTTTTATGGTATAAAGGGCTTTGTTCTCGTAAACCACTTATTACGTGGTCAATTTTCATGGAGGAAATGATAGCACATTATGAGGATACAAAGAGCAACACCTTATTTAGCCTATTAATAAATCTAAAAAAAAAAGTGTTAAATGGCAGAGAACATTGAGGACTTTCAAAAATTGAATATAAGGGAAAATGATATTCTAGAGAGGCAGAGGATTGATGTCTCCATAGGGAATTTAAAGGATAACATTCAACATGAGGTTCGTCATTGGGAACCTGATTAATTGGAGAGGGCAATAAAAGTTCAAAGAAAAATTTTGGCCACAAGGAAGTCTACCCCTCACAACTATAAAGATGGAAGCATTGTTTCTCCTATCCTTCCATAACCTACAAAGTTGACACCACAACAATTGGAAGAAAAAAGAGCAAAAGGGCTCTGTTACAATTGTGATAAAAAATACACTAAAGGTCATAAGTGTGCTGAGAAGAAATTATTTTACATATATTATGAAGAGGGGGAAGAAAAGGATCAAGAAACATCAAAAGAAGAGGATATACACTTAGGACCAACCCCAGAGAAAGAAGAAATGAATGAGGTGCTCTGATACCAAATGTTATGAAACCGGCTCACAAAAAGATAGGAAAGATAGATGAACGCCTTAGAAATAAGCCTCTTTGAGGGGGCAACCTCCTTTACATTACACAAGTTAATAATTCTTGGATGATACAAATGACAAGAGCTCCTTTCTATATATAGGAGTCTAAGGGGTCATAATATAATCAGAGCCGACATAACAATAATAATCTAAGGGCACACTAATAAAAATAATGGGCTTCTGTGGGGCACAATAATAACAATATGGGGACTACATGGGCACAACAATATAATAAGGGGGTTGTACTAATAAAAATAAGAGTTTACACTAGTAGTATAGGGGCCTAACATGCCCCTCTCCTTCAAAAAGTGTTTTCCTCAATGCTTGAGTAGTTCTTGATGCTTCTGTATAAAATTTGTGTCCTCCCATGTGGAATCTTCAGCGGGTAAGTTCTTCCACTTGATGAGATACTCTGAAATTGATTGATTTCGTAGCTGTCGAGTTCTTGTTTCTATGACTCCTCTAGGTTCCAATATGATTTTTCCTTCCTCTTCAAGTTCTGGCAATATTGTTTGAATTGGGATCTTCTGCAACTTTTGAATGAGTGGCCACACTTCTTCGTCCTTCTTCCATTCATCCCTTTCCTCATTTATCCAATCTGGTTGGATAATTGAAATAGCACAAAACAATGCTTCCATATCCTCATCCTTTCTTGAGAGTGCATCTGAAACAAAATTTTTCTTCCCTTTTCTGTAGATGGTGTCAAAGTCATAACCCAACATATTTGTGACACATTTTTTTTGTTCTTCTAAAGATAATATTTGTTCTAAAAATTATTTAAGACTATCATGATCCATTTTTACCTTGAAGTGTCTTCCCATTAGGTAAGGTTGCCATTTCTTAAGTGCATGTAATATTTCCAACATTTCCTTCTCATAAATTGCTTGATTGAGATGTAGTTGTAAAAATACCCTACATATCATAGAATTCTATCCCATAGGTCAGTTACGTGAATACAATTGAAAATAATTAAACTAGATTGCTAAAATTTGGCAACCACATAAGTGTTGGCTTGAGTTTTGACTTGTCTGTGAAGTAGACTACTCCATCAACATTATCAGTGAATTCCTCAAAGAAATATATTCTAAAATTCATGTGGAAAGTTGCAACTAAATAAAGCAACAATGCATCTTTCCATGAAGCAAGTGAAGCGTTGAACAAGTCTTCAGTTATTCTGATATTGAAATGTGTCACAACATAATGAGAAGATTCAGGTGCTTTACCTTTCCCTTGATATGGTGATTTTTATTTCTCTTCATCCCTTTAATCTCTGAACTTTTCGCAAGAGAGCTTACATGTGGAAGCATCATGTCCATTTTTGTTACACCATATGCAATGAAGATTAAGTATTGCTCCTTGGCAATGTTCCCCCCCTGCCTCTATTATTATCCCTTCCACATCGTCTTCGACCACCCCTTCCTCTAGAGTAATCATGTGCATGGTTCTTCCCTTTCTATGCAAGGCTCACAACTTCTTGAGAATACTAAGAAATTGTCTTCTTCTTACCCAAAATCTTTCTCTCTTTCAGCAAACTTCTCCACAAGAGAGTAAAAAGAAATATCTTTGAGTTTGCCACTAGCTTTTAATGACTCAAAATAATGAGAATAAGTGGGATATAGTGCCTTGACAAAATTTATGAGAGGAAAATCCATTTTAACACTGATAGCTTCTATAGCGTGCATAATGACTCTTATTTCAGAGGCATAGTCAAGGGATCATCATCTTTCAATTCTAAATTAAAAAGTTTGACCATAAGTTGGACTACTTCAAGCTCAGAGTGTAAGTGATATAAATATTTTAGCTTCTTTAAGGCTTCAAAAGAATTTGTAAATGACGTAATATAATGAATCGTCGATTCAGTGTCTTATGCTACAGTCAAGGTATAGGCCTTGTTGTTCTTGTTCTCCCATAGTGTAATATCCTTGTCTGAAGTGGGATTTTCATGATGATTGACAACTTCTCCTTCACATACTCCTTTCCATAACTCATTAAAAATTAGGGTATAGAGAGAACTACCCCAACTATGGAAATGAGTGAATGCATCATTAAGAAAAATAACTATCTTCTTTTAATTTCCAAAACAATCACAACTTTCTGCATTCTATATGACAAACATCAAACTAATATGACAACTAACAAACCAAGCCACATATAAATTAAAGTATATGGAGAGAAACATCAATATATTCAACTAAACACATATAATACCAGTGCCATATCAATATATTGAGCATACAATGTACAACTTAACGCATATACCATACACAAATATGATTGAGAACTTAATGCATAACATATACCATACATTAATAAATGCATATAACATATATACAAACCATTACATGTTCTCCAATGCACATCGTATATCCATAACCTATCATTACATGGTCTTCAGCACACAATATTCACCATTTAAATGAACCATGCCCCATCCATCAAATGTGGGAGTTACCAATGCATAGCCATATTCCATAGTTCATGACCTTTGATAGCAAATATAATATATATGCCACGAAGAGGAGTCCTAAATGCAGATATTCATCACTAGTTCACAAGAAATTCATCAACTCATTGTATATATAATATATATATCCTCTTGTAGGAGAATGTGCATCATTGAAACCACAGTCATGACTTGCAGGGATTTGACTAGCGTACATGTATTCCCACGCATACAATCCAACTTGCACAATTCAATTCAGAGAAGGAATATTTTGAAATGTAACTGACGCACATATCAGGAGTGACCCACTATCAAACACACAAGAAAAAGGACAGAGGATAATGGTAGAGAATAGCAGGAGTTATAATGTGAAAAGATAAATTGGGATTGTATCTCTCCTTTCTCTTGGGAACCTTTATCCGTTCTAGTGAAAAATATATCAAAATTAAGGATAATGTTGCTTTTTTTTTTTTAATGAAGTACTTTAGCAACCGCATCAACTGAATTTGATGGTTCTTTCTCGTTATTTCAATAATCAAATTCATGGTTGCGATTTGGCTTGCTAATTACAGATGAAATTATGGCTAAATTTCTCTCTGAAGCCGGCTAATTACAAGTGCAATTATGGCTAAAGTTATCTCATTCTCCTTTTCCAAAATACTTTCCTCTACTCAGGAGTGAATTAATGGTAATAGGGTTGAATTGTAACTTAAGAGGCTTTGTTGCTACGAGATGTATTCTATTGTTGAGATTTGTTCTTCTTTTGACTTGCAAAAATCTTCATATTCGATGCTACCTTCAAATCTCTCCATCCACAGTAGCTTCTCATCTGATCTTGATTACAAAACACCCCTTTTGAAGGGGGACATGCATTCTCAAGGTGACCAAGATGTTGGAAAATTCTACACTTGAAAGTTGTGTTTTCATAGTCTAATGGTTGGGTATACTCCTTACCCTCCCACTTGAGGACGATTTTATCTAGTAAACCTTCACTGAAGTCCACTTCCATACATATGCAGATGAAACTTAGAAATTTTGTCAATCTTTCCTATCTACTTTGATGAAGTGACCTATAGAGTCACCAACATCCTCTAGGATTTCTTTCCAGCTCCATTAAAGAGGAAAGTTTGGAAGTTTAACCCAAATAGGGATAGGTAAGGTCTTCATGGTAAGAGCATTAAACTCTAAAAACCATGTTGAATGAAGAGACCAACCGAGCCCCAAAACTAGGGCCCCTAATAAAAAATATTATTTTGGACTTCTAGCTCTTTGAAGAAAACCACGAAATATCCTTTCAAGAAAAATAAAAAATCTATATTTTGGGACTAGTTTTGGTAGGCCTATCCTAGAGGGTAGATGTCAAGGGTCAAAATCCATTAAAACAACATATAATCCCTTGAATTTTAAAATATTTTGTTCTCTTATTAATGATGTCATTCAACTCTAGCAATCAAGTATCCAAGTAATGTTCCACCATAAAATCCTGACTTGATAGCTCCTTAGGAGTCTGAGAACTGAGATTCAGCTTTAGGGATTTCTTAAAAGACACGAGCCTTGAAAAAGAAGATGCATTTTTTCCCTTGGAACCTCCTTTTAGAACAACAACTAACAATACATTAGTGTCCTTTTTAATTCCATACTCTTTGAGACTATTTTCCATCCTCAGTAGCATTCGTTCATAGATGAGCCTAATCACTCCCACAAGGATTCTTGTAATCTAATGAATGTTGTCATCTACCGAAACTACAATGTCTGTCGCTTTTACCTTGATGCACATAGATTATCTAGAGAAGAACTTAACAAAAATGGGAAAGTTTTGAATATCCCCAACCATAAAACCTTACTTTACATGTTCCAAACAAGTAATTAGGCACCTCAAGGGAGACCTATCACCCCTGGGAAGCCACACGGGCTCAAGAATTTTGTAAAACAATTTGCAATCCTTATCAAACCCCAGATTAACATCTCTTTCTGACATTTCACCAAATACTTTGTCAACATCAAATTGATAGTAAAGTTTTCCTAAAATTGAAAGTTTACATCAATATTGAATAACGTGTTTAATTTTCATGGTTATGATTTTAAAGTAGGCAAAGTTTGAAATTTGCACTAAATTAGGGGAGAGGTGATTTTGATAAATGAGATACATTATGAAATTAAAAGTAAGATTATAGCAATCTATTATTTATGTTTTATTAATTAATAATTTTATTATATTTTTTGCATATATATATATATATATAAGAATTTTATTTATTAATTATGTTATTGAATAATAGATTTGAAGTGTTCTTGGGCGATTAAATAAATCTTTAGTTATTTTTTGTTTTTTTTATTATTATAACTTTGTCAAGTTTTATATTTTTTTTACTTTATAACTTATAAAAGGTTGATTAAGTATTTTAAAAGAAATAAAAACATTGTCTCTATTACAACATTTAATGTAATCAGACCCAATTAACTTTAATTGATAATATATATTTATAATCAACTATAATATAATAGTAATAATACATTAAATGTAAACCCCGTGGATTAGCCCAATTGGTTGAATCCTCGTCATTAAAGCACCTTTGCTATTTGTAAGTGATGGTTTCAATTCTCTCAACACCGTTGGGATGAGGCTCCATGGTTGAGATGATAGGAAGTGAATCCTTTAGGTGGATCTCCCTGGTACAAATATTCCTTTGTGGTTGAGCTGATAGGAAGCGGTCCCTTTCAGTGGATCTTCCTGGTACAAATATTTCACGGATGTAGTGGTCACCAATCTCCAGGGCTTGTCAACTACATAGTAGAAAACAATACATTATATATTAATATGTCTTTAATTATGTTGATAGACGTGCCTATTTTACAATAGGAATTATACAATTTTTATTTAATTATTAATAATTATTAGGTGGATGGTAGTAATTTAACCTCCATAGAATATTCTTAATAGCATACACAAACCAAAGGCTGAGATTTATTTCCAAAGTACATATGTTTTTTTCATTTTTAATTAAATTCATTAATTAAAAAAAATGTCATATGAACAAGTGTCATATGAAATTAGTTATGCATTTTTTGGCATGTGCTATTGATAAGCTATGGTATTATAACAAAAACCCTTTACAAATTAAGAATTTCTAAGACAAAATGGATATGAATATCTATGGTTTACAATCTTGCTACATGTTTTTCTAAATGTATATATATTTTACTTATATTTGATTTTTTTTTCATTTTATTGTGATTTTCTTCCACTAAAATAAAAGATTACATCATTCTTCATAGTTTTCACAAAAGTACATTGGCCTCACTCTCACTACTTTTGTTTGCTGGTATGTTAAATTCCAAGTTTTTTTACATCCAACAACATAGACTACACAACCAAGCATAAGGTATATCTGGAAGATAGAAAAAAACATAAACATATAAAAACGGACAACCATTTATGATTTAGAAGATTCCACAAGAGCAGGGTTGTTTGACCTACTACCTAGGGGTATCGAAAAACTAAGTTGACACTGTATGTGTTGTTCCATATGCCTCATGTGAGCTTCTAGAGTATATAGGATATCTTGTATTCTCTGTTATTTCCTTGAATATCATTAAGGAAATGATTTCATTTCTATCATCATGCTTCTCCTTGATAGCTTTATCTAGAAAAAAAATTAACTGCCAAGGAAGAATGACCATATTCATTTACCAATTTCTCTTGCCCTTGTTATGCCCAAAATCTAGGAACCATTGAGAAAATTATTCCAAAAGGTCAAGATCTAAGATTTCCTATTTGTCCCTATGAACATTTCTTTAGAGCCTTTAGATATTAGCCTATGTGAATGGAGGGATCATAGCTTAGTAAAGAATGGTCACCTCCCAAGCAAGAGCTTTGGAGCGAGACTTTCTAGACTAGCTACACTCCCCAAGACTTGGAAACAAAATCCACATTGACGAGGCATGATAAACCAAATAATCAAAAACACCATTTCGACTTCGAGAAGGCCACATATGCACTTACCTTGAAACCTAACAAAGTCAAGCTTCTTAAGAACAGAAAGGTGTAGACTCTCCTTGCATCCACAAAACCATATTTTAGATAAAACAATCAAAATCCCTACCACATAATTGAAAAAAAAAGTAATACCAACAAAAAAAAACCAACACCATGAAAGAAGGGTGAATAATTAATAGGAAATTATCCCAGGAACATAAATATAATTCAAATGTAAAGGATCATTTAAAATACAACCAACCAAGGTATCCACTAACTCTACCAGAGAAGGGATAAAAGGACCCAATATCACCTAGAAAATGAAAATAATGAGATAAAAAGATGCACAAATCTAGGAACGTGTTGTTGCCCCAAAACAAGACCAAGAACAAAGTAGGATGCCTATTTGCAGGCCAAATTTGAAACACTGAGCCGAAGTGGCCCTCTAAATAAGGGTAGGATTTGTGCAACCAACATAGGCGTGCTTTAAACCAACATTATTTTTATTATGAGCATCCCTCAAGAAAGAACCATTTATAATCAAGACCTTAGATGGTAATACTTTTCCTTCAAGAGGAAGCACTAACAGATAAATTTTAGTAACACTTATCCACTTTATGCTTTTCGCTACACATTCCCCCAGAACCAAGTTATTACCCTCATCTAGACCATAATTTGGGCTCGCAGAGATATCATAGAGACTCTCTTTTGGTTGATGCTCACTTTTCTCTAGATACATTGGTAGTAAAAAAATTCAAAGGATCGAGAGATTAAAAACTAACATCAAGTGTGCCATTATGACAGGTGACGACCTTCACACATATAGTACATTGAGGGGGTAGGCCAACCTACCCCCTCCTTAATGGTCTCAGGATTTGATAGGAGAAATCCTCCCTTGTGTGTTCCTACACCTCCATTGGGCTAATTCTTTTTATCATTAATAATAATAATAATGATAATAATTTTAAATAAATTTATAATTTAGTTATAATTTTTTTTTTTTTTTTTAACAACTTGAGATGTATGATGAAGTAAGTGTTTTAATCAATATTCTGGTTGTTTCCTATCAACATTTACTAGTTTCAATCTTGGTTTGAGTAATGTCATGAATTTTATTTTACATTAAGAGAAATCATGAATATATACAAGGAGATGGAGATTATTGGAATTTGTATTCCAATGTCTCTTTCTGCTCTATTTTTATATTTATAATATTTAAAACAATTTCCTAATCCCAAAGATTAGGTATCGACATTCCCTTTTAATATGAGGGGATGTTCGTGAGTCCAAGCATCATTCTGAATCTTTCAAACTTTTCTCTTCCAAGCGCTTTGGTGAAGAGGTCTGCAATCTGTTCATTTGTGGAAAAACAACGTAGGTGAATAGTTTTCGCCTCAACATGATGTATAATCAAATGATACTTTGTATTGATATTCTTACTTCGATCATGGAACTTTTGGTTCTTCGTCAACTTTATTTCAAAAGTTTTGTCAACCAAAAGAGAAGTAGAATTCACTTATTTCTCTTGCAAATCGTCCATAATTTTCCCAAGTCACACAATTTCCTTCCTTGCTTCTACAAATACCACATATTCTACCTTAGTTGTGGAATATGTTGGAACTAACTTTTCACATGACCTCCAAGAGACAACTCCTGATCCAAGACTGATAACATAACCTGAGGCAGATACTCCATTTTCTTTATCTCCATCAAAATTTGAATTAGAGTATCCAATGAAGATGAAGTCATCCAACAATGTACACTTGAGCCCAAAGTATTTAATTCCCTTCAAGTAGCTTAGAACTGTTTTTGCAGTAGACAAATAAACATCACAAGGCTTTGCATAAAGTTGGATAGGATTCCAACAACAAATGAAATGTCTAGTCTAGTAGTAGTCATGTAGTTGAGACATCATAAAAGGTGGTTGTAGTTTATTGAATCCTCAAATTCATTTCCTTCAATGGATGTGAGCTTTAAATTATTTTTCATTCGAGTGGTCAAAGGATTACACTAAGCCATTTCAAACTTGTTCAACAAATCTCCAATGTACTTATTTTGAGAGAGGAATATAAACTTCAGATTTTGGGTTACTTCAATACCAAGATAGTAGTGAACATATCCCAAATATTTCATTTCAAAACCTTTCCTCAATTCTTTCTTTATGGATGCAATGTAATTTTCATTGTTCCCTGTCATCAAAAGATCATCTACATACACCACAATATATACAATTGTTTTGCAGCTTTCTTGACAAACAAAGTTGCATCATCAATATCATAATGTTTGAAGTTTAGCTTCAGTTGATGCTCAGTAAATTTCTCATACCAGGATCATGGTGCTTATTTGAGGCCATAAAGGGTTTGACAAGCTTACATAATTTATGTTCCTTAACCTTCACAAAAAATCCTTTTGGTTGGGACATAAAAACATTCTCTTTCAGATTTCCATTCAAGAAAGTACTTTTTATGTCCATTTGATGGACTTTCCAATTTTTATGAGCTACCAAGGAAAAGAGAGTCCAGATGGTAGCCCATTTTGTTGTGGGGACAAAAGTATCCTCATAATCGACCTGCTGCTTTTGTCCAAAACCTTTTACTAGGAGGCTAGGTTTATGCTTGTCAAATGAGCCATCTTCTTTATACTTGTTCTTGAAGACCCACTTGTAGCATATCGATCTTGTTCCCAAAGTATAATCCATCAAATTCCAGGTTCCATTATTTCAGAGCATCATACTCTTTTTGCGTTTCTTATTGCCATTCAACATGAGAGGTAACTTCTTTGAAGGAAGTTGGTTCAAAATCTATAAGAAAATTTAATTCACAATCATAAAAAAACACCCATATAAACTGGTGAATCATAATCGTCTACATCACCTCCATTTTTTCTAGTAGAGCTTCTTGTTCCTGTCTTCCCAGCCTCATAAGGACTAACACATTTAGGTTTCTAGGAGAGCCACTTTGGAGCACCTTTATGAGATGGACTAGGATGCTCAATTGACTAAGTTGGGGATGAATCAAGATTTAGCCTTCCAATTCTCTCAAACACATCATTCAAAGTGTCTTTCTGATCAATTGTTTGAGCTTCATGAGAGGGAGAGAGTGCCTCAAAAGGAGGTTCCACAAATTGATCCAAGATAGGGATGCCCCCTTCAAGATGTGGAATCTCATAATCAAATTCATGAATGTAGAAATTTGATAGAAATTACAACTGCTCAACATTTCAAATTGAAAAACAAGAGACACAATTCTACTCTACTAATTTACGGAATGGAAATCAAAATTTAGAACAATGTGCATAGACATGTAACAAGAAAAACCACAAATACACAATGGTTTCTAGGGGAACCCAACTGTGGAAAACCCATCAAGCCTATTTGCATTAATTAGTTGAACTTTTAAACTATTAAAATTGTTTGCTCCATCTCTAAGCACAACCTGAAAAAGAATAATTGTTCTCCTACTAACTGAGGACCTCTGGCCAACACGTAGCCACTTTATGCCTCTAACAGCTCCCTATTTCCTAGTAGAATCCTTGAGGAAATTAGCTCCTAAAATATAGGAAACGCCTCCTCTTTTCTTGTGCAATTCCTAAGGATTGGTCTCCTTACTCATGCAAAACCAGTACACTCAGAACTAGTATACAACACATGCTACACTACCTTCTCATCTCCAATTTAGTTGAGGAATTCGAAATCCATGCATGAATTAGCTATTTTGGGGTGATTGATTAGTTAACTAATAGATCTTTGAGTTAGACTTCTATCCCATTGCACAACTAACCTTCAACTAACTCCTACAATACTTATAGGGAAGTTACTTGAATACAATGGAAAATAACTAAACTAGATTGCTAAAATTTAGCTACCACACATGCATAACTAAACTCCAAGCCCTCTAACTTGAATTTACTGAGCTAACTAAGCGACAAGGTCATGTCAGTCAATATAATTGCCTCCAAGTTGTCTGTTAATGTGGAATTTCGATTTTACTCAATTTGACTACGGAGAAAATCAAATTGATCTTTCTTGCTATAATATTTTCAACACTCTCTCTTAGCAAGAAACAGATTTTGGACCACCCCTATCTTGCACATGTGGAATGTACTGTAGCACTACATCTCATTTTTTTCTCCTACTACAACAATTGCAACTGAGAAGCATCCAAAAAAATAATGAATCAATTGAGTCTCTGCAACTGTCTACTAGGAAGACTGCACTGATGTTGATTCTGCAATATTCCTCTTGCACTTCTATCAACACTACTTTGTGCTCCTCAAAATCTAATTGCACCAATTGACATTGATCCTTATACTACTAAAAACTATGGACCGCTGTAGGAAGGTAATGATTCATGAGGAAAGTAAATGACAACTGCTCTCTTATGGATCATGTCCAATTCTTTGCAACTCTGGGACTAAGGCTCGACATCACCCCACCTCACGCCTAAAGGTATATTTGCATGCATGGAAAAATATATCTCTAGCTTGTAGATATTTTTCACTCTAACCTCAATATGTTTCACTTGCTTGGTGGCTACATGTTTCAGAAGGGCTTTCCCCTTACTGAAAATAACATCATAATCTCTATCCTCCAATACTGCTACAGAGATCAAGTTATTATTCATCCCAATTACAAACATAACATCTTTGATCCAAAATTGATTTTGGATAGACTCCTAATTCTAGTATTCCTCACTGAGGAAAATGAAAGTCCAAGGAAGTTCCTGGAAATAGCCCCATTGCAGATATTGTCTCGTCTTGAATCTGCTGCAACTCGAATGGGCAAAGATGGAATTAGGATGCAAAAGTTATTGCAGAAAGAAGATGCCTTTCTTCCTTAGAAAAAGAGGCAAAATCCTTTAAAAATGGCCTAAAAGGATTTATGAAGAAAATCGAATCGAAGGAGGTCAAAGGCGGATTTAAGCAGAAAAGGGGAAGCACCCCCAATCATTGATCCCTGACATATCGAGTTAGAGGTAGATATGCGATATAACATAGGGACCGGGCCGTGTGATACTGCGATCACCAAAATCGGCAGATCGGCAGCGGCCGATATCATAGGACATATGGAAAGGACCAGCTCGAGCGATGTTGCAATCATTGATATCAGCGAATCACAATCGACGATGCCATGAGGCAAAGGCGAGACCCCGGGCCAGGCGATATCGCGATCAACGATATCGGCATCAGCGGATTGCATCGGCATAGGCCACGCCATATGGCTTACCCCAGGTCGACGTGATATTGCGATGAGACGATCAATATAATAGAGTGGGTATATATATATATATATATATATATATATATATATATATATATATATATATATATATATATATATATATATATGTGATGCGATGAAACGGGACCCGAAAGGGTTTTTAAATGCCACTACATAATTTTCTTAAGTCCGATATGACCCATATTGTCAGGATTTTCAATGTTTTAATGTATTTTTATAAATACAAGGGGGAACGTGGCACAAGGGCATTATGAATTGTAATAACAATTAAAAGTAGACCCGATGGAAAAGAAGGCAGAATTCATAATATTTGAAGTCCAATAAACAATGATTTGGCAGATTTTTCTTGTGTTTTACAGTGTTTCTCCGTGTAAATAGAGAACACTATTTTTTGGGATTTTCAATGCAACGAAGGTCCTTTCCATTGCAGACAAGTGGCCACCATCCCTGAAGGCATTTGGAAATGATTTCTAACAGTCAGAGGGGGATTCGAGTGGACAGAGGCCGGAATCCAGTGAGCCCGAGAAGGGGAAATGAACAGAAAGTGCCAATTCACTTTAAAAGTCATGAATGTCAGAGGGAGAAGGTTATTAGAGTTGTTGCTGAAAATTGAGCATAGGCAGTGCTAAGATAGGAGTGCAGAAGGCTAAGCCAAAGCAGGAAGATAAGGTAAAAGAGAGCAGTGTAGAAAGCAAAAGCTGAAGTGCAGAGCAGCCAAGGGAGTCACTTGGAGGTCAAGTGAAAAACTAGAGAGCTATACATTGTTGAGAGCCATAGAAGTAGGAGCCGAAGAGCCAGAGCCAAAGCCAAGAGCCAGAGCCAAGAGTTAGAAAGAGAGCTGAGAGCTTCAAGAGCTAGGGATAAAATGGTGTATAAACCCATTTTTCTGTGTAAAATAGTCGATTTGAGCCAAGAGCTTGTAAAAATACTTTACCATAATCCTAGAGAGCCTAGTCGAGTTGACTAGAGCTCAAGGAGATATAGCCTAAGAGTTTTGGGTGAACTCCAAATTAAATTGCTGTCTAATGTGCATTGTCTCTGCTGCATTATTTACTATTGTATATATTTATATATCAGTTTAAGCACATTAAGTTACAACACATAAATAGTTTTAATAAAAAACACCAGCATATACCTTTTGTTCAAGCACATATTTAATTATGCACTGGTTAATCATAAAGACTTGGGAATATTTAAAGCTTTGGAAGTGGGAGAGATTCTTGTAAGTTAGACAAGAAACCTAAGTGCCCCATTTCCAGATCAGGTGGTACCAGAGCTTAAGATTGGTTAACCACACCTTTAAGAAGGTTATATCAGAATGCTTGATTGACAAAGCAAAGACTACTTGTCTAAAAGGTGTTTGAACAGCAAGAGGGTGATTGTATGCTTGTTTTGTAGACTCACTATTGTTTGAGTTTGTAGAAGTGAAGGGATAGCTCAGTCCAAGAAGGACAAATAGGAAGAAGGGCTGAAGGCATTCTTCTATCCCAAAGGACCTCAAGGAAATACTTGGAGCACAAGAGGTTTGTTTCAAAAGGTTGCTTAAATAAGCTCTTTATTAATCTTATTTGAAGTTCTTTGTTCATTGGCATAACGACAACTTCCTCAAGTGTATCCTCAAATTCTTTTTTCTTCTTCACAAGACACTTTGATGGAGACTTGAAGCAAGACTTGTTTATCATGATGGACAAGGTGAGAGAAATGTATGAGGATGGAAGGAAGAGTAGCATATTTAGAGAGTAGTTGAATTCCATGAAGGAAGAGAAGTCGTTTCTTTCTAACAGACTGCAGGAAATGGAGAGGAACCTTCATATTGCAAATATGAACCTAAAGGGGATGCATGAGTTGGAGTCACAACTCTTTGTTGCCCAAGAAGCCTTGGACAAGTATCAGCTTGAAGAAGAGATAAGTCATTCCAGTTTGTCTTCAAATTCTTCTAAGAATTCTTATATTGGTTCTTTTGAAAAACATACTAGAGGCATAGGTTCCAAGCTAATGTCCAAGATGGGCTATGAAGGAAAGGGCTTGGGAAATCATGCACAAGGTATTGTTGAACTGATAATGGTTAAGGAAAGGCCTAAGTATTTGGGTCTTCGCTACGGACAATCTTATGGAGAGAGTTCCAAAGCTGCCATGAAGGCCATTGAAACAGTCCCAAGAAGGAGTTTCATTTCATGTCCTCTACCTCAGAAGTGTGAAGGTTGTATTCAGGAGGAATGCAATGGCTTGAAACATCATTTGTAGGATGCAGGTGTTTAGAAGCACACACCTGAACCAGAGAGTTGTGGAAACTTGAACAACCTTGAAGATATTGATGGCATTCCAAAGGGAGCCACTTCTTCATTTGCTTCACCTCCTCATGAAGGCAATAAAGGTGAAAGAGGTAGGTATAAATCTGGTTCTAAGCATCTTGCTTTTGATTTTGCAAAGCATGGTAAATTTCCACATAAGCATGGGAAAAGAATTGCATGTTCCTTTTGTGGTTTAGATAACCATCATGTTTCTAGATGTTGGAAGAGAATGGCCACATACAGGAAACTTTTGAAGGAAAAGAAGCAAAAAGCCAAAGGTCCATTGGACAAGGCAAATCATGCTGCCAAGAGGATGCACATGTGTTGCACTTACTGCCATAAGCAAAGGGCATCTTGCTTAAAGGTGTTGGACTCTGAATCCAATAATGCTTCCACAAATGCTAAAGAAAGTTGAAAGAGAAGATGGCAGAAATGAAAATGAAGTTTCCATGAATGATGGGTTTCAAAATGATTCACATGTTGATGCTGATGTGCTGACAAAGACAAGTTCTTTGAAATGGATTGGTAAAAAATGGTTAGAGTTCTTTTCCAATGAAGGTTGCATGTCTGTTAATGCATCTATTTGCATTTCTTTGTTGATGAGATGCAAGTTGCAGGTTTCTACCAAGATGGTGAATGGAAAAAGGTTGAGTAGGAGACTCACTTTGTTGTTGCAACATTATATGTCATTTCAGCTTCGAAAGTATAATGTCCTTAAGTGAAAGTTGAAGGATGAAATGCATGCATGAGAATGATGTGCATGAACACATGGAAATTGATGTTTTCCTTGTATTTGAACATTTTGTCAAATAGATACAAATGAAATTTTTGTGGAGCAGGTGTACTTCACATTTGTTTGAGCCAGCTGGGATCAATGATCAAGGCATGGAAGTTCAAACTACTTTTTGTGACCATCTAAGCAGGAGTTCTGCAAGAAGTTAAAGAAGAAGGTAGCTCTTCCCAGGAAGACCAGCCCATCCAAGAAGGGAAGTGGTCAAAAACTTTGGTTCAGAGGCACTATGCAAGGCAAGTGAAGGGAGGCTGAAAGAAGAGGGTGAGTCACTCTCATTTACTGTTCAGATCAGTATAGCAGTCTTTTGGAGACCAAAAGCTCTTTTAGTGGGAAGGCGTGATCCAAAATTGATTTTGGATAGACTCCTAAGTCTAGTATTCCTCACTGAGGAAAATGAAAGTCCAAGGAAGTTCTTGGAAATAACCCCATTGCAGAGATCGTCTCGTCCCAAATCTACTGCAACTAGAATGGTAAAAAATGGACTTAGGATGCAAAAGTTATTACAGAAAGAAGATGCCTTTGTTCCTTAGAAAAAGAGGAAAAATCCTTTAAAAATGGCCTAAAAGGCTTTATGAATAAAATCGCATTGGAGGAGGTCAAAGGCAAATTTAAGCAGAAAATGGGAAGCACCCCCAATCGCCAATCCTCGACATATTGGGTCGGAGGTAGATATGCAATATAACATAGGGACCGGGCCATGCGATACTGTGATCACAGGAACCGGCGGATCGACAGTGGCCCATAGCATAGAACATAAGGAAAGGACCGGGCTGAGCGATGTTGTGATCACCAGTATTGGTGGATTGCAATCGAGAATGCCATGAGGCAAAGGTAGGACCCTGGGTCAGGCGATATCGTGATCGCCGATATCGGCATCAGAGGTTCGCATCGACATAGACCACACCATATGGCTTACCTCGGGTCCACGTGATATTGTGATTCGATGATCAATACAATGGAGTGGGTATATATATATATATATATCTATATATATATATATATATATATATATATATATATATATATATAGATATATATATATATATATATATATATATATATGCGATGCGATGAAACGAGACCGGAAAGGGTTTTTAAATTCCACTGCATAATTTTCTTAAGTTCGATATGAGCCATATTATCAGGATTTTCAAATTTTTAATGTATTTTTATAAATACAAGGGGAAACGTGGCACAAGGGCATTGCGACATGCGCTAGTGATTACAAGTGGACCTGATGGAAAATAAGGTGGAATTCATAATATTTGAAGTCTGATAAATAGTGATTTGGCGGATTTTTCCCGTGTTTTACACTGTTTCTCTGTGTAAACAAAGAACACTATTTTTTGGGCTTTTCAACGCAACGAAGGTCCTTTCCGTTGCAGAACAAGTGGCCACCATCCTTGAAGGCGTTTGGCAATGATTTCTAACACTCAGAGGGGGATTCAAGTGGACATAGGCCGGGAGCCAGTGAGCCCAAGAAGGGGAAACGAATAGACAATGCCAATTGGCTTTAAAAGCCATGAATGTCAAAGACAGAAGGTTGTTAGAGTTGTTGTTGAAAACTGAGCATGGGCAGTGTAGAGACAGGAGCGCAGAAGGCTAAGCCAAAGCAAGAAGCTAAGGCGAAAGAGAGCAGCGCAAAAATCAAAATCTGAAGCACAGAGTAGCCAAGGGATTCACCTGGAGGTCAAGTAAAAAGCCATAGAGTTGTACATTGCTCAGAGCCAAAGAAGAAGGAACCAAAGAGCCAAAGCCAGAGCCAGAGCCAGAGCCAAGAGCTAGAGCCAAGAGCCAGAGCGAGAGACGAGAGCCAGAAAGCTGAGAGGTTTAAGAGCTGGGGATAAAATGGTGTATAAACCCATTGCTTTTGTGTAAAAAAGTGGAGTTGATCCAAGAGCTTGTAAAAGGACTTTACCGTAATCCCAGAGATCCTAATCGAGTTGACTAGAGCTCAAAGAGACATAGGCCAAGAGTTTTGGGTGAACTCCAAATTAAATTACTGTCTAATGTGCATTGTCTCTACTGCATTATTTATTGTTGTATGTATTTATATATTAGTTTAAGCACATTAAATTACAACACATAAATAGTTTTAATAAACAACACCAGCATATACCTTCTTTTCAAGCACATATTTAATTCTGCACTGGTTAATCATAAAGACTTGGGAATATTTAAAGCTTTGGAAGTGGGAGAGGTTCTTATAAGTTAGACAAGAAACCTAAGTGCCCCATTTTTAGATCAATCTTTGAGGCGAATATGGGAGCCATACTTCCTCTTAAAGGGTAAAGAACCAATTCTTCTAGCACTCTATCTCCCATCATCCCCCAATTCAATATGCTTCTGGAGATCCTTCTCCTCCAAGGTAGTGAAAAATTCATTATTTGCTGTTATATGGTAAGAGGCACCAGAATCTAGGTATTGATCACTCCCTCTTACTATGTTGGTCAAGCAAGAAAGGAGGGTGAAATTTATCTTAAATTTGGAATCCAAGGCATCTCCTTCTGCTCCTGCTGTAGGCTCCTTGCTAGATTTCCTTTGTGGACACTTTGTTGCATAGTGTATGAATTCATGGCAGTGAAAACATTTTATCTTACTTATATCCTTCTTGTTGCAATTGTTCTAGCTAGACATAGCCTCACCTTGGGACTTCTTTCCCTTGGCCTTCATTCCTTTTCCAACTATAGAAAATTCCTCTTCCTCTTCTTTGGATCTTACTCCATCTCTGATATTTCTCCTAAATTCTTCTTGAACCAAATCGAGCCACAAACTTTCCCAATTCGGTAAATTTTCCCTTCCATTCATAGTGTCTTGGTAACTGTGTCAGGATTTTGGAAGGCCTAGAAGAGCTAGGGTCACCAAGTCATCTTCTGCTACATCCACCCCAACCCCTCCAAGCAAGTCTTGAACTTGACTAAACCTAGATAGAGAGTGTAGAATAGTGTCATTTTTTGCATCCTAATATTTCGAAGTTTGTCTTTCAAGGAAAATTTTCTATGGTCACTATTATTTTTGAATAGCTTAGTCATTTCTTTCCACATAGCAAATGGTGTCTCTTTTCCATGGAGATTTGAGACTATGTGGTCTCTCACACCCTCGAGGATGATCCTCTTGGCTCTAGCAAATCCTTCTTCCACTGGGCTAATTTTTGTGCATCAGACTCTAGGGTTTTACAATGTCATTTTTAACATATTCTAACACACCATTATCATCAAGCACTTCTTCCATATGGTCCTTCCAGGCTATAAAATTTGAGAAATCCTCCAAGGAATACTCCAATCTTAGTTTTTTGAAAGTCATTCTCCCAAATCTGAAGAAAAAACGACTAAATTAAAGCTACAATTCCAAATTCCTGAAGAAACAATTCAAAACAATGGTCTCTAATGTGATTTCAGGGCTCTGATACCATGTAGAAATTTGATAGAAATTGCAACTGCTCAATATTTCAAAAAGAAAAACACGAGACATAATTCTACTCTATTGATCTGCAAAATGGAAATCACAATTTAGAACAACATGCGTAGACATGCAACAAGCAAAACCACAAATACACAGTGATTTCTAGGGGAGCCCAACTAGGAACAACCCCTCAAGCCTCTTTTCATTAATTAGTTGAAATGAGAAACTATTACAATTGCTTGCTCCAGCTCTGAGCACAACTTGCAAAAGAATAATTGTTCTCCTGCAGACTAAGGACCTCTAGCCAACACTTAGCTACTTTATGCCTCTATCAGCCTCTTATTTCCTTCTGCAATACTTGAGGAAATTAGCACCTAAAATATAGGAATTTCCTCCTATTTTCTTGCGCAATTCCCAAGGATTGATTGCTCGACTCATGCAACACCTGTGCACTCAAAACTAGTATACAACTCATGTTACATTGCCTTCTCATCTACACTTCAAATGAAGAATTTGAATTCCATGCATGTACTAGCTATTTTCGGTTGATTGATTAGTTAACTAATAAATCTTTGAGTTATATTGTTGTCCCATTGCACATCTGAGCTTCAACTGAGTCCAACAATAGTTAGAGGTTAGTTAATTGATACAACTAAAATTAACTAAACTAGATTGCTAAAATTTAGCAATCACACATGCATAAATGAACTCCAAGCCCTCTAACTCAAATTTACTGAGCTAAGTAAGTGACAAGGCCATGTCACTCGAGATAATTGCCTCCAAGCTGTTTGCTAATGCAAGATTTCAATTTTACTCAATTTGACTAAGAAAAAAGTCAAATTGAGCTTTCTTGCTACATTTTTTAAACACTCAAAATAGTTTGCATGCCCAAATCTATCTAAGCAACTAATTTGTCACCCAAAGACATTGTTAGTTTTGGAAGATTCAAGAAATATCACATCTTTAAATAATATAAATTTATTATTTACTTCATCATAGATACGATATGATTTAGAGGTATCTGAGTGCCCCATGATGATACATTTTTTACTCCTTGAACCAAGTTTGTTTATATGTTCCTTAGGTATCAAGGCATAGCAAGTGGAACCAAAAGCCATGAGATGCCTCATCGAAGGAATTTGGCCATACCACATTTCACAGGGAGTCTTGTTTTTGAGAGAAAGAGATGTACACATATTCTTAATATAGACAACACATAGAACTATATCATCCCAAAAGATCAACTTCACATTTTTTAAAAACATCATTGAACATACCATATTCTAAATTATCATGTTCATTCTTTCAACTACAACATTCTGTTGGAAACTATAAGGAACTATTTTTTAATGTTTTATCCCATGCTGGAAAAAAAGGTTTTAAAATTCATTTAAAGTATATTATTTTTTATTATTAGTACGAATAGAGCCAATATGAGATTGTGTATCATTTTCAATCCATGTATCAAAGTTTTTGAAATTTTGAAAGGCTTCAGATTGGTTCTTCAATAGATATACCCAACACATTATGTTGTAGTCATCAATAAAAGTCATCATGTATTTATTACCATTTGCATAAGGAACAAGCATAGGGAAACACAAGTTAGAATGAATCAATTCAAGCTTTCTATGTTCTCTAGAATAAGAATCATGAAAATCTTGTTTGTTGTGCTTTCCTAAGGTACAAGCACCACATTGCTTAAGTTTCCTAGGAATGGTTGGAAAACTAGTAACACCATTTCTCTTCAATAAATGCAAATTTTCATAGTTCATATGTCCAAATCCAACATTCCATAAGAGACTAGATGGTATTGTACATTCATCATATTGAGAACTGTACAGAAAACTTTGTGCACAAGCAGAGCTTCCTTGCAGCTTCAACAGTCTTTCTTATTTTATCCCAGTCATGACACGTGAGTTGTCTAATGCTTTTCAGACCTTAACCTTGCCATCAAACATATGGATGGAATGTCCTTGCTAGTGGATGTGAACCAAAGACTGCCGCTTATATTATTCCACATGAAACCCGAAATTTTAAGTTGCCGTAAATTTACAATTTCTGGAGCTAGATTTCCTGTTAGGTTCATGGTTATGAAACTAGCCATTTGAAAGATTTGCACTATATCATATCACTTCTATCCAAGGTATGTTACAATGGATCACCTTTCCCCTAGTTTTTAGGTTTCCATGTGGGTCTCCAAGACTCGCCTTAAAAATTTTTAAGGGCAACAACTTCATCGGGATCTGTACTTTGAGCTGCAAAAAATAAGAGAGGACGATAACTATAGATGAAAATCCAAACTAGAATATCTAGGGAAGCTTTGCCGAGCTCGAGGTGTTGCTTCCACCTAGCATCTAAATAACCATGTTGGGCTCAAACATTTCCTTTGATCTGTACCTTCAATGGCACCTTCAATGACATATGCTTTCCATCCCTTTTGTTATTTACGTCCCCATGCTTGCTTCGGATTGTTTGTTGTATTTTTATGGTTTTCTGAGTGAAGAGACCTCCCATACGAATTTTGGGTGCATTGTGATGGCTCAAACTCAAAAAAATAATCCTATTATAAATTTTCAAACATCCACCATGCCACATAATTAATGAATTCTGGCATCAGAGCGTCTTAGTGCTATCGTGCCAAGGGACCACTAATGTAATATGTAGCGTAGTTCGTGGTACCTTTAGGGAATCCTAAAAAAGTAGATGAGATGAAAAATAAGATATTATGCCATAGTGACACTTTTGTGTGAAAAATAAATGAATAGAAACATTAATTCATAAGAAGAGTTTCGGCATAAATCACATGTGGAAAACCTTTGTTGACGCGTTTTGAACCAACTGTTCATTTTCAGGACAAGTTGAGGATTCAGATCATCACTGCAAAATAAATAGGGAGAGAAGATCTTCCAAACGGCTAGGTTGACTAGATTGACCATCAACGGCTATATAATGGCTAGATTATATAATTTTAATAAGTCAAAGGTAAAAAATTCTAATAATATTCTAATTTTAGTGAACAATAACTAATTATAATATATTATATGTTAGAATGTTATATTTATTTAATTAAAATATTTTCATTAGGTTATTAAATTAAATTTTTTAATTGCTTTTTTAATTTATTTAATCATATAAATACTAGGGATACGTGAAGGGGTTTTATTTTTATTTTTATTATATATTAGAATGTTATAATATTAATTGTATTTATATATTGAATTACTTAGTTCTAATTTACTTTAATCCATTGAAAAAAAAGCGCGGGGGGAGGGGGGGGTTTATAAATCAGAAAGTCAATTTATTCTTTTTTAATCATTTAAACCACTAGGGATAGTAGAGGGTTTTTTAATAATAAGGATTTAATGGGATTAATAAATTATTATTGAGTATTGGTTAAAATTAATTTTATTTATTTATATTTTATTCATAGGTCAAGGAAGAAGCTTAATAACAAATAACATGAAGAAAATTTTGTTAAGGAAATAGTAATAAAAATTAGAACGAGCGAGATATTTTAAATAGAAGAAGGACAAGAACAGGACAATTAGTAAAAAACTAAAACCAAAGGAGAAACCTTAGGAGGATGGAAAGGGCAGCACTAGGAAGAAAGGGGAAACCTTGAAAACTAAAAAGGGGGGGGGGGAGGGGGAACAGGAGGGTAATACTAAGAATGAAGGGCAGGGATCCAACAACTACTGATCTTCCAGCTATCATCTCTATTGAGATTATTAGTCCTTTTTTCAATTTCAATCGCCTCCCTGAATTTATGGTGATGGAACTGCACAACCTTGGTAATAAAGACTCTGATTCCTTCATTAATGAGCTTAAGGACATAAATCTTGACCCTGAAGACATCCTCGTCATCTTCGATGTGGTCTCCCTTTACACTTGCATTCCTATAAAGGAGGCCTTGGAAGTGATCTATCTCCTAACAGATCCTGATACCACTTGGCTGCTTGAGATTTGTCTCACTTATACTTTTTTTTTGTTTCGAGGGTGAATTCTTTGAGCAGACCTATGGTGTTGCCATGGGCTCACCCCTTTCCCCTATTGTTGCAAATATTTTTATGGAGGATTTCAAAGCCAAAGCTTTAGCCTTGGCCCGTCTCCTTCCCAAGCTATGGAAAATATATGTGGATGACACTAATATCATCTGGTCCCATTGCCAAGAGGAGTTGGATCTCTTCTTCAATCACCTCAATTGTTAATCTTTTGCCATTAAGTTCACCATGGAAAAAGAAGTCAATCACTGCCTCCCCTTCCTGGATATTCTTATTTCAAAAAACCTGGATGGTTCCCTCTCCCACTTAGTGTTCTGGAAGAAAGCACATACTGAGTAGTATCTTCATGCCGATTCCCATCATTTCCCCGTTCAAAAATTGGCTGTTCTTAACACCCTGGCTACTTGTGCCCTTAGGATTTTTGATAGTAAGAGCTTCGATAAAGAGAAATCCCATCTCCTTAATTTCTTTGTGGAGAATGGCTATAGTAGGCGCTTAGGTCAGAAGGCTTTCCTTAAATCATCTAAAAATTCTTTTATTAAAAAGGTACCTAAAGAACGCCTGCTAGGTGTCCATCTTCACTATGTCCAAGGAACCACGGACAAGATTGCTCAGATCCTTAAGAAGTATAATATTCCCTCAACCTTTAGGCCCCTCAATACCATTCGTAAATCCCTCCATTCAGTGAAATATCCCATTGACCCTAAGGACATGAATGGCGTCTACTTGATCCCTTATTCTTGTGGGACCTTCTATATCGGGGAAATAGGGTGCTCTATCCATCAAATGATCAGCGAACATGCAGCCGACCTAAGACATGGGAGAACCAAGTCTTTAGCATTAGCGGAGCATGTGGAAAAGACCAAGCATCATGCATGTATTGAGGAGGCCAAGGTTATTACCAAGGTTGCGTAGTTCCATCACCGTAAATTCAAGGAGGTGATTGAAATTGAAAAAAGGCCTAACAATCTCAATAGAGATGATGGCTGGAAGATCAGTAGTTGTTGGATCCCTTCCCTTTCTTCTTAGTCTTACCTTCCTTTTCCCCCTTTCCCCCCCACCTTTTTTAGTTTTTGAGGTTTCCCCTTTCTTCCTAGTGTTGCCCTTTCCATCCTTCTAAGGTTTCTCCTTTGGTTTTAGTTTTTTACTAATTGTCCTGTTCTTGTCCTTCTTGTATTTAAAATCTGTCGCTCGTTCTAATTTTTATTACTATTTCCTTATCAAAAATTTCTTGATATTATTTTTTATTAAGCTTCTTCCTTGAACTATGAATAAAATATAAATAAATAAAATTAATTTTAACCAATACTCAATAATAATTTATTAATCCCATTAAATCCTTATAATAAAAAAACCCTCTACTATCCCTAGCAGTTTAAATGATTAAATAAATTAATAAAGAATAAATTGACTTTCTGATTTATAAACCCCCCCCCCCCCCCCCCCCCCCGCCTTTTTTCCAATGGATTAAATTAAATTAGAACTAAGTAATTCAATATATAAATAAAATTAATATTATAACTTTCTAATATATAATAAAAATAAAAATAAAACCCCTTCACGTATCCCTAGTATTTAATTGATTAAATAAATTAAGAAAGGAATTAAATAATTTAATTTAATAACCTAATGAAAATATTTTAATTAAATAAATATAACATTCTAATATATAATATATTATAGTTAGGAAGGTTAGTGAGGAGAGCTCTGGCGTAGGCGGACGGAGCAGTCAGGAAGAAAAGTAGGGTTTTGACAGTGCCTGCAGGCGGCAGACCTGTTGAAACAACACTCATCAGTACCACCAGAACGACAGGGGGCTGGTGGAAACCCCACTCGAACCGGCCTCATGGTTCCCCCAATGGGGGAGGGCCATGAGCCTCCCCCTTCACCAAATGCGAAGTCGCAACGAGCAGAAGACTGGGAAAATCCAAACGGAGAAAGCAACGGACCTGCGAATAATCATCAGCAAATGCATCAAGAATCCGAGACAGAGGTCAGACAGAAAGTAAGTTCCTCCACCTATAAATCTGTAGCTGCAAATAGACCTAAGGTTTTCTTTCCCAGTGAAAGAATCAACGCCCGTATACAATACATGCGGGATCATGCTTTGATTGGCAAGTTCATAGGGATCTGGCCAACAGAGCGTGCTCTAAGAGCTTGGATCGGTGTGGTCTGGCGTCCAAAAGGAGATATATCCCTGCACCTAGGAGCAAAGGGCTTTTTTACTGCTGTCTTTAACTGCCTAGAGGACAGAACCAGAATCCTGGAGGAAGGCCCATATTTCTTCAACTCAGCCGGCCTGTTTCTCAAGGGATGGGTGGAGAGATTCAACCCAGATAAGGAAGATCTAAGCTATGCGCCAGTGTGGATAAGGCTTTACTCTTTGCCATTGGAATTTTGGGAGGAAACCTCGTTAAAGGAAATAGGAAATGCTATTGGTGAATTTGTTAGGGTAGCAGAGGAGACAAGACTCTGTAAACACACTTCCTACGCCCGGCTTTGTGTCTATATGGATCTCAAACAGCCTTTACCAGATTCGATAAGCTTCTTTCATGAAGATTCAGAATGGGTTCAGGTCATAGATTATGAACAGGTCCCTTTCCGATGCAGGCGATGCCATGACATTGGACATCTTTATCGAGACTGTCCTCTCAACAAAACTCAATCCTCTCCAGATAAACCGAATCCCCAATCCACTGATGGATTCACAAAAGTCGCCAACAGAAGAAGGGGAAATCGAAAGACCAACAATATACCCAAGGCACATCAAAATAATAAGATACCAATGAGCAATCGATTTGAAGCTCTAAATAAATCGGATGTAAGAAGATCGGAAGAAGACCAGGAAAAGGACGAAGATCTCCAGTACCAGCAAGAGGGAGAAACGTCTACGCAAGGAGGACAAAAGAACACTAGTCAAACGAACAGAGCGGAGCCAAGCCAAAGCTTAACAACGCACATTGAGAAAATGGATACGGAAACCCCCCAGTCAGATGGGAAAGCTTTGATGAGCAATGAAGATATACCTCAGTCTCCGCAAAAAATGGATGAAGATCAAACACCCCTGGACATAGGGGAGCTGGATATCACAGGGCTGGAGGAAGCATGCAGAACAAAGAACTTTGAGCAAATCTCGGAAAAAGAGGTTGACAATCTGGTGGAAGTGCTGAGCAGAGTGCAAAAAAAGTACTCGCTAGGAGTCCAGATCGGGAGTCCTTGGGATGGCAAATTTATCACCAAAGACAGCAAAAAAAGGGGAAGGAAAACTACCCTAGAACGAACAATCCAGGTAGGAGAAATTCTGGTAGAATCAGGGCAATATGCCAAATTGTCAAAGTATTTTGCAAAAAACCCCCACCCTTCTCAATGAAGCTCATATCTTGGAATATTAGAGGGCTTAATAGCCCCAGTAAAGGAAGAATCTTAAAAAACATGTTAAAGCAAGAAAAACCTAGCATCCTCTTTTTGTAGGAGACGAAATGTAGCTCCACAGTACTGGAAAAAATAGCCGCAAAAGCCTGGCCAGGGGGGCTGGTTACAGCAGTAGATGCACAAGGTGCCTCAGGAGGCTTAGCCATTCTATGGGACGCCCGGATCATCACTCTCAGCAATATACAAGCAAATAAAAACTTTCTTCAAGCCACATTCCATCTCTCAGGTACGAATGCCCACGGATTATTAACAAATGTGTATTTCCCTCAGGAGACAGCTCAGAAAAATCAAATGCTTAATACTCTATCAGACCTCAATAAGGATAGATCTCTCCCACTTTGGATTTCGGGTGGTGATTTTAACATGATTGCCAATATGACGGAAAAAAAAGGAGGCAGAAACAATACAAATGCTGATGACGGCCTTCTAAAGAGTTACATCAATAACAACTGGCTCATGGACATCCCAACGAACAATGGCCTCTTCACATGGACAAACAAAAGAACAGGTATTCATCAAATCGCTTCACGCCTTGATCGCTTTTTAATTTCAGACAATGCTTCCCAAGCAGGTGGAGAATTCACAGCTTCCATCCTCCCGTACTCCGGGTCGGATCATTGGCCTATCGAGCTGCAGTGGAGCAGGCCAGGACAGAATAATAGACGTCCATTCCGCTTTGAGGAATTCTGGTTTGCTCACCCGGAATTCGAACAGATGATCAGAACAACCTGGAAAAATCTCAATATTACTGAAGGCACAAAGATGGCGATATTCCAACAAAAATTAAAAAATCTCAAACAAGCCATCAAAAAATGGAACCATAGAACCTTTGGTAATATATTTGAAGACCAAGCCATCCTCAATACTGAAATGAAGAAAATTCAACAAACTATCATTACTGAGGGTCGTACAGAGGAACTTTCCAGACAGGAGCAAGATATTGAATCAAAAATTCTGGAACGCGCCAAGCAGGAGGAAATTCTATGGAGGCAGAAATCCAGAATACGATGGCTCAAAGAGGGGGAAAAGAACACGAAATTTTTCCACAAGACCACTGTCCAAAGGCGAATGATTAACCAAATCACACATGTTAACAATGAGCAAGGAGAGCGGATCGAAACGCATGAGGGCATAGAGAAAGAATTCACGAGCTATTTCAAAAAAGCCCTTCAAGAGCCCGACATCAACAGAATTCCGGCAATCAAAAAAATAGCACAGAACATACCCAAGGTCATAACGGAGGAACACAACAGCCTTCTAATCAAACCTATCACTCCACAGGAAGTAGAAGAAGCGGTGAAGCAAATGAAGGAAGGTAAAGCTCCTGGACCGGATGGCTTTACTGCAAACTTCTTCCACAAATTTTGGGACATGATTAGCACGGAAGTGTGGCAGGTGGTAGAGGAATCAAGAGCTCTCAGATGGATGTATCTGGGACTAAATGCCACATTTATCACTCTAGTTCCTAAAGAAGAACGTTCTAACTCCCCGGACAAATACAGACCCATAGCACTGTGCAACATGATATACAAAATTACTTCAAAGGTCATAGCCAACAGGCTCAAACCGCTCCTTCCTCTCATCATATCTCCGGAACAATCAGGATATGTAGAAGGGCGTCAAATAACAGATGGCATTATACTCACCCATGAGCTGATCCATTCCCTTAAGGTGACCAAGAAACTAGGTATGTTGCTCAAATTGGATCTTTCCAAAGCTTTTGATAGCCTCAGTTGGGTTTACATTCATAAAATTCTAACTGCATTTGGTTTCGCTCCCTCCTGGGTCCGATGGATCTATAGCTTAATATCCTCTGCTTTTTTCTCTGTTCTAATCAATGGTATCCCCTCAGCCACTTTTCGACCTTCAAGAGGAATTAGGCAGGGTGACCCCCTATCACCTTTTCTCTTCATTATCATGGCTGAAGGTTTAGGTAGAAGCATCAAAGCGGCTAAGCTCCATAGAAGATTAAAGGGGCTTGCCTTTCACAATTCTCTGAGTCATACCCATCAGCAATTCGTAGATGACAATATGCTATACGCCCATCCCTCTGTCCAAGAAGCTCGCCATATCAAATCTATCCTTAACAACTTCTCTGATGCCTCCGGCGCTCTCATCAATCGAATCAAATCCCAAATTTTTTTCTTCCACACCCCCGCTACCACCCAAAAAGCCATTAAGCGTATTCTAGGCTTCCCTTCAGCTATTCTGCCTTCCAAATACCTTGGAGCCCCGCTGATGAGTTCTTCCCTCAAGCATTCTTCCTGGAAGCATCTCTTAGAAAAGCTTGAAGCTCGTCTGTTCCTCTGGACCAATCGATCCCTGAATATGGCAGGAAGAATAATTCTTACAAAATCGGTGCTACAATCAATGCCTTTATACCTCTTCTCCATCCTCGCTGCCCCCAAATGGGTCCTTAAGGAAATCAGGAACCTTCAAAGGAGATTTTTGTGGGGAGGTTCAGGTCAAAACAGAAAATGGGCTCTTCTCAAATGGGAAAAAGTGTGTCTGCCAAAGTATGCAGGAGGGATAGGCCTCAGAGATCCTGATCACAGTAATCAAGCTATGGGAGCGAAAATCTGGTGGCGTTGGTTGGCTTATCCCAATACTCCCTGGGCTTCTCTCTGGACTGCCAAGTATGCAGGTAACCACCCAATGGAGGAAAGATTGCGCATGACCGAAATATGCTCAGGTTCGGTCATCTGGAATGCCGCAATTCAGCACCGTTCCCTCATACAAAATCACTGCTTTTGGGAAATTAATAATGGCAATACGGCCCGCTTCTGGGAAGACTCATGGCAGCAAATGCCAAAACTCAAGGACATTCTTCAGGATTTGCCAATAAATGAGCGGGGAGCTCTCCAGGAGGCCAAAGTTCACCAATGCTGGATTGCTGACGCTACACAGGAACACCGTCAATGGAAAGACACAACTCTGCTCCTCCCGCATAGTGATGAACCTATCCAGCAGCTACTCAAAACTGAGCTTCAAAAAAGGCAGATAAGAATCTCGGCTGATCCGGATATTCTCAGATGGGGCTATGAAGAAAAAGGAGTTTTTTCCACCAAGGAGGCTTACAGTATAATTACACAGGACCAAACACACAAAGACAGCTTATGGGAAAAAGTCTGGCATAAATTGAACTGGCCGAAGGTTTCTACCTTCCTCTGGCTTCTATGTCATAACCGAATCCTCACCTGGGATAATCTCAGAAAGAGAAGTTTCTCAGGACCTTCCATTTGCTTTATGTGTCGAAAGGAGGAAGAATCAGCTCTTCATCTGATGCAAAATTGTCCAATAGGAAATAAATTATGGGAGAAAATTGCTTTCAGATGTCAAAAAGAAAGAAGGACACACCATGACCTCAAAGGCACCATTAACAAAGGAACTCCTGGCCCATTCCAAAGCCCTATTCTCAATGCATTATGGATACTCCTTCCGGGGCTCCTGATGTGGAATTTATGGAAAGAACGTAATAGGAGGATTTTCAAAGATCAAACAATGCCATTGGAGAAACTTTGGACCCTTTTCCATCAAAATGTTATGGAAACTCTCTCTCTCAAAGATTGGAAACCTGAAGATTTCCCCACTCTTCCTCAGGAAAAAGCGATTTGGGATAATTGGCAAATGAACTTGCATTACCCCCCACCTACTGATACACATCCAGCAAGCAGCAAAAAGGATTCAGGTTCTTGGAACCCACCCCCAGCAGGCATGATTCAACTCAATTTTGACGGCGCTTCTAAAGGCAACCCTGGGCAAGCGGGTTATGGAGGTGTTTTCAGGAACTACAAGGGGCACCCTCTAGGTATCTTCATGGGAACTATAGGCTGGGACACTAACAACTCCGCAGAATTAGAAGGACTTTGGCGAGGTCTCAGAATGGCGCACACCAGAAACTTCTTTCCCCTGATTGTTGAGGGAGATTCGCAGATCCTCATCCGAACAGCCACAAAGCTCCAGAATGGATCGCCTGTTCATAAATTAAGTAGCAGTTGGCGATTGTCCCAGAGGTTGGAATCAATTGCTCATTGGCTCTCACAGCATCAAGCCATCACCTTCAAGCATACAAGACGCGAAGGAAACAAGATGGCGGATCTCTTAGCCAACATTGGAGTGGAAGCAAAAGAAAATCACTATGAAGGAACCATTGATAGCCTTCCTTCTAAAGAACAGATCGATAGACTGCAAGCTATGATCAATCAGGAAACATCTCTGATTAAGGATATGCACCCGGATGCGGGTGTCCACACTTGTAATTAAGAGCCCCATGATACAGCCACATGGAGGCAGAAGGAGGAGCCAGCCCATGCGCGTGGAGGGAGGTGGTTATATTAAGTTTTTAAGCTGTAGGACGACAGCATTAACTTCAACACAGAGCCGACGGGACACTGCCTTCAGGCAAACGCAGAAGAGGAGTGGTGAGGCATTTATGCCTGGTATGTGGGCGCAGAGTTCTAAGGAGAGCAGGGGAGGCGCCAAAAGCCTCTCACACGCAGCAATTATGGTCATTCTCCTATTAATTGAGACCAGTAACCGATATCTGGCTCATCGATGGCAGTTTCATAACCTTGGGCATTACAGTGAAGTTGGCTCTCAAGTTTTGGGCAAAATGCCGCGGGATAGAGGCATCCCCAGAAGAAGGGGAAGATCCGGCGTGAGAGTTAGCTCGGAAAGGGCCAGTGTGCAGCCCGTTTCTCCTGTCAACGAAGCGCCCCCTTCTCCTTCTGCCACAGACAATTCTGAGCAGGAATGTTGGCTCCCACAGGGAACTTATCAGTCCTTCTGTTTTCGATTCCCAAGTCGCCTGGTTCGCCCAGAGGTAGTGGTGAATTTCTCTGTTTTCATAACGGAGGAGGACCCTAGCTGCATCAATTCGGGTTCCCCCTCCAGAGCTCATGACAGTGATGTTTTCGTCGGGGATATGGAGGGTAAAGTCTACAGAACACGCCGCGATTCTGAGAAGTTTGCTCCGAGTGTACTCGCCTAGCCGGCAGAACATAGGGAGGATTCGGGCAACGATCTGTCCATCCAGGAAATCATGCAATTGCCAGATTTGAATGCTGTGGCAGAAGTCTCAGGCACCCAAGCTCCTCCTGATCCTGAAGACGGGATGGTCATCTGGGTAGATTCTCCTAGCCACGGTGACAGCGTCTAGACGGATTCGACTAGCCAGCATACTTAGTTCACTTCGGTCTGCAATCTTCTGTCTTTTGTCTTAATGTTTTCGTATCTAGTGTCTCTCTCTGATTTCCTCAATTTTCAGGCTCTCTACAGTTACTGCTGCTGGCTTTATGCCATAACAGCCAGCTTTTTTTGCTCTACCCTTTATACTGTAACATGGCACTATCCTGTTAGTTGCCATAGTATCTATGCCAGTAGGAGTCTAGGTTCTATAATTTCAAGAAATCATGTGAAAGAATGGAGTTTTTGGTACCCAGCAAAGGCGGATAGACAGAATAGTCAAGCCTTCTCAGTTCGCGGACTGGCCTAGGCCTCCTTGTAATTTCTTCAGCTCTGTACATACTTTTCTCTTTTTAATATAGAAGTAGCATTTACTTAGAAAAAAAAATATATAATATATTATAAATAGTTATTATTCACTAAAATTAGAATATTATTAGAAGTTTTTACCTTTGACTTATTAACATTATATAATCCAGCCGTTATATAGCTGTTGATGGTCAACCTAGTCAACCTAGCCATTTGGAAGATCTACTCTCGTTATTTATTTTGCAGCCATGATCTGACTCCTCAACTTGTCCTGACGATGAACCACACTAGTTGGTTCGAAATGCATCGACAAACGTTTTCCACATGTGATTTACACCGAAACTCTTCTTATAAATGTTATGGATCAAAAAAGCCTCAATTCAATAACATTAATTCATTTGAGGAGCCTGAACAATAAATGATCCCAATTAAGATGTTATTTTATATTGGTTGATGAAACATGCTTAACTTTGGAGGCAAACTCAACATTTCGGTGCTTTCATGGATTTATTAATTACAATCAATTTTGATTACACCTAATGCTCGAGGGGTGATGCACTCATAGAGTGAGTCCCTTGAAACATTTATAGTGGTTGGACTACAAGTTACCACGATCTATCGTTTCGAATACCCATGGGAATGAAAGCCTTGCAAAAAATCCTAATGTGCATACCAAGATGAGGAATCAATCATGAACATAGGGTCCTATGACATGCAACAACTTCTTCCATGATGACTGACAACATCGATGGGAACACACTCTCAATGGGATGCGAATTAGGTCAAAACTGAGGGGATCACCTTTTCCCATTTAGGGTTTCACCCAAACCTCAAACTGTCCATCATAAGGAAAGCCAAATTGCATGTATGTTTCCTCAGATGGGCTCCAAAATCATGAGACTCTTGACACATTAATAAAGCCACCAACCTTTGAAACCCTAATGCGGTCCTAAGGTGTATGTATGAGATAAAACATGGCGTATGGATGCAATGAATGAAATGTGAGTGGGCACACAAAATGGGGTAGGGTAGGCAAATTCGCAAGGAGAGAAACCAATTGAGGGCCCTATCAAAACCATAAAATCTTGGGGCGAGTGGTGGGGTACCCAAAATTTTGGATATGCCCAAATATTTTGGTGTTGTTGTAGTTGCCACAACAAAACCCAAGGGAATAATAAACCCAAGGGATTAATATTAAAATCCCAAGGGAATATGAACCCAAGAGAATAATATTAAACCTAAGGGACAAATATTATAAACCCAAGGTATATAAACCCTAAGATAAATATTATAAATGCTAAAATAAAGATCGTTGACAATGGTTGACCATAGTTGATTTTCATATTGAGACAATCCTTGTCAAAATGAGATGTTCGACCACGGTTGACTATGCTTAACCAACGTTGATTTTCATATCAACACAATCTTTGTGTCAATGTGACGTTCGACAATGGTTGACCATTATTGACCATGGATGGGCATGTTTGATTTTATAAAACATGGTTGAGCATGGTCGATCAAGGTTGACCATGCTTGAACATGCTTGAACATGGTTGATGTTGATTATCATATTGGGACAATGTTTGTCAATGCGACGTAAATTATAAACCCAAGGTATAGAAATCTTAAGATAAATGTTATAAACCATAAAATAAACTTGGATGAGCATGGTTTGTTTCCATATTGAGACAATATTTGTCACAATGCAACGTTGGACCATGGCTGACCATGTTTGGCCGTGATTAATTTTCATATTGAGACAATCTATCCAATGCGAAGTTGGACTATGGTGGACCAAAATTGATTTTCATATTGAGACAATCATTGTCACAATGTGACAACCGACCATGGTTGACCATGGTTGGTTATTATTGACCATGGTTGACCATGATTGATGTTATAAACCCAAGGGAATAATACACCCAAGGCATTGATATTATAAACCCAAGGGAATAATAAACCAAAGGGATTAATATTAAAACCAAAAGGGATTATGAACCCAAGGGAATAATATTAAACCCAAGGGGAAAATATTATAAACCCTAAGATAAATATTATAAACACTAAAATAAACATTGTTCTCAATGGTTAATTTTCATATTGAGATAATCTTTGTCACAATGCGACATTGGACCATGGTTGACCATTCTTAACCATGGTTGATTTTCAGATCATCATAATCTTTGTGACAATACGAACTTCAACCATAGTTAACCATGATTGACCATTGATGCTCATGTTTGATTTTATAAAAAATGGTTGACCGTGGTTCTCCAAGGTTGACCATGATTTACCATGGTTGATGATGATTATCATATTGAGACAATCTTTGTCATAATGAGACGTAAACTATAAACCCAAGGTATATAAACTCTAAGATAAATATTATAAACCCTAAAAAAAACATGGTTGATCATGGTTGATATTCATATTGACACAATCCTTGTCACAATGTGACGTTGGACCATGCATGACCATGATTGATTTTCATATCGAGACAATCTATAGAAATGTGACATTGGATTATGGTTGACCATGGTTGATTTTCATATTAAGACAATCATTTTCACAATGTGACATTTGACCATGGTTGGCTATGATTAACCATGGTTGACCATGATTGATATTATAGACCCAAGGGAATAATAAACCCAAGGGAGTAATAAACCCAAGGGATTAGTACTAAAACCCTAAGGGATTATGAACCCAAGGGAATATTTTAAACTAAGGGGCTAATATTATAAAGTGAAGGTATATAAACCCTAAGATAAATATTATAAACACTAAGAACAACATGGTTGACAATGGTTGACCATGGTTTATTTTCATATTGAAACAATCTTTCTCACAATGCGACATTGGACCATGGTTGACCTTGGTTAACCATGGTTGATTTTCATAAAAACAAAATCTTTGTGGCAATGTGATGTTCAACCATGGTTGACGATGATTATCATATTGAGACAATCTTTGTCATAATGCAATGTTGGAGGATGGTTGAGGAAATGATTGATTTACATATTAATACAATCTTTGTCACAACGCGACGTTGGGCCATGGTTGACCACAATTGATTTTATAAAACGTGATTAACCACTATTGATCATGGTTGAATAATATTAAACCCATGTGACGAACATTATAAACCAAAGGTATCTAAACCCTAAGTTAAATATTATAAACACTAAAATAAATATGGTTGACCATGTTTGACCATGGTTAAGACAATTATTGATTATAGACATTAAAATAAACATGGTTGGTTGTGCTTGATTTTCATATTGAGGTAACACTTGTCACAATGTGACATTGGACCATGCTTGACCATGACCGATTTTCGTATCGACAAAATATTTGTCATAATGCGACATTGGACCATGGTTGAGCATGGTTGATTTTCATATTGAGACAATATTTTTCACAATGTGATTTTGGACCATGTAAACATTTAAAGTCAAACATGTAAACTCTTATCATTAAATAGATAAAATCACAAACCTACACAGTTGGAAAATTCATTCAATGAAATTTGAAAAATTCTGAAACTTGCACAGTTGCCAAATGCATTCGATGAAATTTGAAGTCAGGGTAATAATAGCTACGAAATAACATTTCCCACTTTTGAATATACTAGCTTCATTTGTATTGAGTGGTCAAGTGTTCGCAAATGATTATGTCTACTTAAATCTTGAGGTATAGAAGACTCTCAAAGCTATCATTTGTATTTTTTAATTAAATCTAATTTTTATTATGTATTTTTATGGTTCTAAAACCACAAGGTTTTATAGATAACTAATGTAATTTTGGGATCTTAAATTGATATATATATATATATATATGGTTACAAAACAAAAATAAATTGTTTTGTATTTTAATATATATAGAAAATGGAAAAAAAAATGAGCGTATTATAAATCTTTTAAAATAAAAAAAGTGAAAGGTTTATTTCTAATAAGATTAGAAATTTTGATAATTATGCAAAATCTCATATTTATTATTTCCAATATTCATCATCCTAACTTTTAGCTAAGTATTAGGTTATAAAATTTAAAATTAATAATCATTATACAAAAACACTTTTACAAAGTTCTCTTTCACAAATTGTTATATATCTTATCAACTAAAATAAAAATTATTATAATATTTAGTTTCTCTATTTTACAAATATATCCCAGATATACATAGATTTAGTGCTATTATTAAATATTAATTTTCAAAAAAATTATTAAATTAAAATATTTCTCATATACCCACTCAAAAAAATTAGCATAAAAAAATAATTTCCCTATTAAATTATTTGATATTAAAATTTAAAAACAATATAAATTGTTAATGAAAAAGCCATCTTTTTCATTGTAAAATCCCCACACCAATGTTCCCTTCAATAAAAAGTAATCACATCACCATCACTTATATTGTTTTTAAATAAAATAATTAATAAAAAAAAATTAAATTACTGTTGAAGTCCCTAATTTCAATATAACATTGTCCCCTAGAGAGCAACCATGCACCATTAAAGTCAATCGAAAGGTAATCAATTATATACATTTTCTATTATATTCTCGAAATATTCAATAATTAATAATAATATAAAAGAAATTAATTATTATGTCACCACTGTTCACATTATTTTCATTATCTTTAACATTTATATTCAATTTTTAAAAGTTATATTTTATACTATTTATTCATATTCTCTTTCTTCGGTGTCAAAAAAGCGAAATGTTCACTCTGAGGCCATCTCAATTGAAACACACAATTATCTAAAAATATTACTCATCATCCAATTATAATTAATATAAAAAAAAATCATTAATTTTAAAAAATTTAAACTAATCAAATATACATAATTTATATTATTTAGAGGAATATATATTTTAAATCATAATATGAAAAACATAAACATATTAATTTAAAATATAAAAACGTTCAGAAACATGTTAATTTAAATTTTAAAAACCTTAAATAAAATCAGATTTAAGGAGCACTTTGCTGCATTCTGCCACATGCAATCTAACCAGTATACAAGGAACGTCGCACTTTGAATAATAATGAAGGAAAGCATGAATTGGAAACTTTTGTTTAATCAGTTAAACAAATTAATGAATAATGGGTTAGGCCACATCTTTCTCATAGTAATGAAGTCCTTTTCTTAAGTATTAAGTATTTGAATTTACAAATGATACGCCAAATTTTACACACGTTTATTTACTACTCAAGTTGAAAATTGCTTTAAAAAAATTTGGTGACTGTATGAGGTAGGTTACATGAAGATATATAAACCTAAACCTCGACAATGGAATTATAATTGATTGTTAGTAATTCCATCCCCATTTTTGTAACCAAAATAAAAAATCAGGAGAAGTATAAAAATGCTATAACATCCCAATAGTTCCAAGTATGTGAAAGCCTTTCCCCATAAGAAAACTATGGAAAGGCTGCAAAAAGAACACTGTTTTTATTAAGGTAAAATCAATTTAATCATCTCAGTCCCCAATGCTTGAACTTTCATATCTTAATGCCTGAGATATACGCATCGTAATGCCAATTCAATTCTAATTGGCATCGTTCATTTGAGCTTTGGAATTATACTGTCAAACTCGTAATATAATAATCAGAAAACCATTGTAATAAAATAATCAGACTCGTGCTATAACAGACATATAGTAATAATTTCACATTAAAACATACAGTAAAATTATTACATATAGCAAACCTCCATAATCTCATATGGATTTTCATTTGGTAGTGTTTTCGACAACTGTGATTTCAATGACTCGCTTTGTCTTGTGCGTAACAAAAAAAAAAATTAATAAATATTATAATAATGTATTTGGAACGACAATTTATCCATTTCATTCCACACGAACTTATTTTAGATGAGTTGCCTCTCTCCTCAAGGTGGCCACATTACACATTCAATTCGGTGGTCATTTTACATTACAATCTGGACATTAACCCATTTCGTCTACAATCGTTCGCGCTGGCTCAGATTTCGATGCCCTAATCTTTGCGACTGTTTACAGGAGAACAGTACTCCACTGGCTCAGGCTATGCCTCTGCAGCGAATTTGTGCTTCCGAACGGTGTGTATTTCAATTGCAGCTATGCGTTATTTTTAAGGATGCAATTGGTGGATGTCGTTTCAGTGAACGAAGAAGTGGTAATAGAGAGATTCATAGGACTCTAATGGAATTACTCAATCAGCTGGATGGGTTTCATCAACTGGGAAAAGTATATCATAATATTCGAAGGTGTGTTTTTATTGGATGATTGAAATTTACCACTTCACAATGTATTTTCATATACTATATATGTGATTTAAGATGGTTTCAATTTCTTTATGTTTTTTTTTTTCATTATATCTGGAAACTCTGCATTATTAATGTATTTTGGTTTAGGTAAAAATGATCATGGCCACCAGTCGACTCTACGTTCTAGACCCTACCTTGCTTCGACCAGGTCATTTGGATCAGAAAATTGAAATTATGTTATCAAATGATCAAGGATAGAAGTTTTGAAAATACATGTTGTAGGAGTTGAAAACATGAAGGTATAGATTATGAAGTTGGAGTAAAGCTAGCTAGGGTGTTCCTCTATTTGTTTCATATTTTTTATCTGAAATTTTCTTTTACATAAGCTTCTCTATCTTACAATGTTTACTGAATTGAAAATTATTTTTGTAATATGTACAAGGATTCAATGGAGCAGACCTTCGGAATGTTTGCATAGTAGATGGCATGTCAACCATCCTAGCAGAGCATGATTATGTAATTCACGAGGATTTTATGAAGGTGATTTTCTTTTGCTTTAGAAAGTTGTCAAATTTTTCCCTTTAATCTATTTGTTATTCATCTTTAGAATTTCAGGTTGTTCGAAAATTAAATGAAGCAAACAAACTGGAGTTGAGTTCACACCACAATGCATACTTTGGAAAAGACTAGTAAAATGATGAAGAAATAACAAACCACTAACAGATCAAGGTCGCAATTTCAGCTCATTTCAAAAGCATTTTCCTTTGCAGTGATTATGGTTTCATGACAAAGGATGTGCTATGCGTAATCAAATATTGAGTGCCATTTGGTGACAGTGATTTGTATATTCTATTGACGATCGGTCATTCAAGAGTATGGAAATAATATATTGTTGTCTTGTAGGAGATTAACATTTCAAATCTTGGACATCTTTATCCAAACATCTGGGTAATTACGTGATCAGATTTTGGGGGAGTTTCTCGATATATTTGTTGGGACATGATCTGTCACGCCCCCAATCTTTTTTTCTTTTATTGGGCGGGTGCGGCACCACCAAACGCTCACTTTTAACCAAGTGCACGTTTATGGACTACGCCTTAATCAATATCAACAACTTTAAACCGATATAAATATATCTTCACTTATTACCATAAGCATAAATCTTCTTCAAACTTCACAAACCATTCTTAACATTATCATATGCAATTTAACCAGATACAATTGCAAAACAACCGAGAAGAATGGGAGGGGCAACTCCCGGAAACTCTGCCCAAATATATATATATTATGAACTTTCTTCAATAATACAATGAACAAGTGTGCCAGGCAAATCCACGGCCAACACTTAGAATTCTTTCCAATATATACAACAAGGCATAACAAGCCTTAACCATACACAAATCTGCACCTTTTGTTTGTGAACGGGCCCCACACGGGTCACCAAGACGTTCACACAAATCTGCACCAATCTGCGTACGTCCAACCCTCAACCGTGACCATAAAACAGTCCTCAACCGTGACCATAAAACAGTCCTCCACCGAGAGTATAAAACAGTCCTCAACCGAGACCAAATATCACATAAGCCAAGCTCCACCATATGAAGTCCTCTTCACCTTATGCGCATGAGGAATGCGCATTACCCAAGTGAACCTTCGCACTTTTTCCCTTTACCTTATGCGAAGGAATGTTGAGCGAATGTCCATGGAGAGAATGAGCTCCATCTCTCTCCATTTATACGCATGCTTCACTATGTTTTAAGAGGGGTTCCTCAATTCATGGCCGACTCCTCTTTTGAACACATAAGCCCACGTATTTGCTTTAATTTACGTTATTTAATTCTCATTAATTCCACATATTTTCATATATGTGTCCTTCTCTCATATAATATGCTTCGCTCTCATATAAAGGGGTTCTCCACTTACGTTTGCCCCATTATTATACACGTATGCCCACATATTATATTTTAATAATCCACACATATTAATATATGCGTTCCACACCATATAATATGCGCCCTTCTTATGTTTTAATGGCCGTCCATAATCCATATAAGGTCACGTATATCATATGTCGTTCGCTTATATTTACATGCTATTCCATACATGTGTATAAGCTCCATTTTTATGCGCTCCAATATATACGCTTGACACTTGGCCACATTCGGCCTAAGTGTCACCATATATCTTTGTCGCTCTGCAACTCTGTTCGTCGCACCGCCCTGCAGCTTCGTCGCACCATTGGGTGGTCGTGCCCGCTCGTCGGGTGGTTGTACCCGTGCTTGCCTGCAGAACCGCGTCAATAACTGTTGCCTTGCGCCCGCCTCGTCGAACCGCGCCCTCATTCCGTCATGCTGTCCACCGCATTCATCGTTCGGCCGTTCGTCCATCGGGCGTGGGTCGCCCATGGGTCGTCCGCCCATCGGGTCGCCCACCAATCCATGCACCGTGCCAACTCGTCGGTCTGCCCATCCGTGGCTCGGGTGACCGCGCCTTAGCTTCGGTCCATCGTCCAAGTGTCGGAGGTTCGCCCCTTGTCGTGTCTGCCGTCGTGCACGAGGGCGCCCACCCATCGTGCACGTCTGCCCGAGACCTGAGGGCGTTACACTCTCCTCCACCTGAAGTCGTTGTCGACCTCGACAACATATCATCTCGGTAGCCTTCTACCAAGATCATCATCCATGGGAAGTCATCTCGATCACCATATGTCGTCCTCACGTGAATTGCCTGCCCTGATACTCCAACATAATGCCAACACATCTCTGCGCACTGCTAGCTCCCATGTCTGAACTAGTTGGGTAGCGAATCCAACCGTTACGTCCAAATCATGAGAATGCACATCCTCATGCCACCATCAGTCGTTCCTCAAAGCATCCTGTCACATCTCCGACTCATCAAGAATCAGCTCCCATAATCCATGCTCAGGTCCATGAAAACTCCATCCATCTCATCTGCAACATGCTGTCCACGAAGTGTTGGTGTCAATGTGCTAGTCTGCCATATTTATCCCAACATCATCATGTGTGTAAAGTAGTTGAGTCTCGGCTCAACACATCATCATCATCATCGTGACCCCATCACCTCAAAGTGTCTCATTGATCCTCCACACCAAGTCACTCTTCCAAGCCATGCCCATACATGTACTCTGGAAGTATGCATCCCATACTACATCAAAGTCTCCCGACCTCAGCTTCTCAATGTATCGGACCTCCAAGTCCACCATATATGATGTCCAAAAGCCACAACGATCTCATGTCATCATGAGCTCCTCAAGCCATCCAACACTCAAGCATCCAATATGCCTCCATGCGGTATGAATGCTCCATGGTCTGCTCACAACTCCATCCAAGTAATCAATCTTCGGTTTAGTGAACTCGGTCACCAACCATATCATCATGTCCTCATAGGTCCCTTCTCCATAGCTCCTCCACCAATGGTTCACCAAGACTACCTTCTGGTTTTGGCCATGAGAAGTCCATCCAAGGGTGTGCCCTTCAATCTGTCCATGAGTCATGCCGGGCACTCAGCCATGTGGCTAAAGCATGACCCAATCATCCACAACGATCATCAAGTTCCACCCTTGTCACGAGCCCTTGCACCTTCAACCATAAGGTCACAAGTAGCCCCAACAAGTCCTTCATCAACCAACGATCCTTGCTTCTCCATACAAGGCTCCATCATAGTCATCCACGGTGAGATCCTCCATCGCATAGGCAAACCGACTTTGCCTTTCACTGCACACGGTCCATCTACCAAATGCCCAAATGAAACACAAGTATTCATACTTACTTTATCAATATGAGGCTCCTCCATATGAGTGACCTCACCCACACATGTCGATAAGCTGCACGATCCTGTTTCAACTTGAGCCCCTTCAAGTTCTGCCTCCATCGAGTCCTCATCCTCATGTGATCCTTCCATAAGAGTGTCTTCATTGGTCCATGTCCACAAGCTGCATGGTTCGGGCTTAGCTTGATCATCTTCAAGTCTAACCTCCATCATAGTTAAGTCTTCAACATCTTCGGTCACCATGACTTCCTCTTCTTGTTCTGCAACCTCATCTATTGCCTCACTGATTTGAAGAAGTCCATCTCGTCCAAGCATCACATCAATGCCATCTGTATTTATCACCACGAAGTTCAGCTGACCTCTACGTCCTTCCATCTGTACCGGTACATCTCGTATCAAGCCTATTGCCAAATTCCACGAGGTTATTTCCCAGTTTTCCATAGTAGATATGAGCCCCACTTCTTCTACAAACCGTGCTGATATAAGGTTATATGAACCTCCCGTGTTTGCCAACGCTTGAACATCTTTGCCACAAATCTTCAAGGTTACGATACCTTGGTTGTTCTCCATACCTTATCTTCACCTGCTAACTGTCATGAGCAACCTTGCTCACCAGCTCCGACCGAGCTCTGATACCACCTGTCACGCCCCCAATCTTTTTTTCTTTTATTGGGCGGGTGCGGCACCACCGAACGCTCACTTTTAACCAAGTGCACGTTTATGGACTACGCCTTAACCAATATCAACAACTTTAAACCGATATAAATATATCTTCACTTATTACCATAAGCATAAATCTTCTTCAAACTTCACAAACCATTCTTAACATTATCATATGCAATTTAACCAAATACAATTGCAAAACAACCGAGAAGAATGGGAGGGGCAACTCCCGGAAAGTCTGCCCAAATATATATATATTATGAACTTTCTTCAATAATACAATGAACAAGTGTGCCGGGCAAATCCACGGCCAACACTTAGAATTCTTTCCAATATATACAACAAGGCATAAGAAGCCTTAACCATACACAAATCTGCACCTTTTGTTTGTGAACGGGCCCCACACGGGTCACCAAGACGTTCACACAAATCTGCACCAATCTGCGTACATCCAACCCTCAACCGTGACCATAAAACAGTCCTCAACCGTGACCATAAAACAGTCCTCCACCGAGAGTATAAAACAGTCCTCAACCGAGACCAAATATCACATAAGCCAAGCTCCACCATGCGAAGTCCTCTTCACCTTATGCGCATGAGGAATGCGCATTACCCAAGTGAACCTTCGCACTTTTTCCCTTTACCTTATGCGAAGGAATGTTGAGCGAAAGTCCATGGAGAGAATGAGCTCCATCTCTCTCCATTTATACGCATGCTTCACTATGTTTTAAGAGGGGTTCCTCAATTCATGGCCGACTCCTCTTT
Organism: Pinus tabuliformis; assembly: GCA_031772625.1. Taxonomy (NCBI): domain Eukaryota; kingdom Viridiplantae; phylum Streptophyta; class Pinopsida; order Pinales; family Pinaceae; genus Pinus; species Pinus tabuliformis. The sequence continues at coordinate 784,811,198 of CM062808.1, forward strand.
TGAACACATAAGCCCACGTATTTGCTTTAATTTACATTATTTAATTCTCATTAATTCCACATATATTCGTATATGTGTCCTTCTCTCATATAATATGCTTCGCTCTCATATAAAGGGGTTCTCCACTTACGTTTGCCCCATTATTATACACGTATGCCCACATATTATATTTTAATAATCCACACATATTAATATATGCGTTCCACACCATATAATATGTGCCCTTCTTATGTTTTAATGGCCGTCCATAATCCATATAAGGTCACGTATATCATATGTCGTTCGCTTATATTTACATGCTATTCCATACATGTGTATAAGCTCCATTTTTATGCGCTCCAATATATACGCTTGACACTTGGCCACATTCGGCCTAAGTGTCACCATATATCTTTGTCGCTCTGCAACTCTATTCGTCGCATTGCCCTGCAGCTTCGTCGCACCATCGGGTGGCCGTGCCCGCTCGTCGGGTGGCTGTACCCGCGCTTGCCTGCAGAACCGCGTCCATAACTGTTGCCTTGTGCCCGCCTCGTCGAACCGCGCCCTCATTCCGTCATGCTGTCCACCGCATTCATCGTTCGGCCGTTCATCCATCGGGCGTGGGTCGCCCATGGGTCGTCCGCCCATCGGGTCGCCCACCAATCCATGCACCGTGCCAACTCGCCGGTCTGCCCATCCGTGACTCGGGTGAACGCGCCTTAGCTTCGGTCCATCGTCCAAGTGTCGAAGGTTCGCCCCTTGTCGTGTCTGCCGTCGTGCACAAGGGCGCCCACCCATTGTGCACGTCTGCCCGAGACCTGAGGGCGTTACATGATCAGTCTAACCTTTCATCAAAAGCATGGCTGAAATATGAACTTGCAATCTAGGTGTTTTGTTTAACGTAACCTGCATGGAAGAACGTGTTGCGCTCATCTGCATTGCATTCTTTGACCAGTTGTTTCATTTCTTTACATGTTTGCTTACTAAATTTTATGGTGGGCTTAATTTAATTAGTTTTATTTATTCGGTATGTTGTATTTTCCCATTGGTTGTCATTATTACAAAGTAAAAAGTCTATTCATAAACTTGGCATATATTTTACCATAGTTTATTATTTTGGTGAGAAATTCCAAAAATGTATATTTATTGATTCAATATAATCATTTGGGTAGGTTGGATACACTGTTACACCAGGGAATTTTTAAAACATTTTTTTTAAGATGAGAAATATTTTATCTTAAAAGGTCAAAAATATTTTAAGACAACTTTATATTTAAAACAAAAATAGTTCGAGACAAAAATATTTTAAATCAACTTTATATTTAAGACAAAATTATTTTAAGACAAAACTTTATATTTAAGACAAAAATAGTTTGAGACAAAGCTTTATATTTAAGACAATGGGCACTTAAGACGAAACCCATTTAAGTCCATTAACAATTAAGACAAAAACATATCAATTTAAGAATTGACTATGACGATACCTTTGATCCACCAGATGGATATAAAAACAACATTTCTTAATGCAGTTGTTGAGGAGGAGGTGTACATCGAGCAAAGAGAAGGTTTTGAGACATTTGAACGGGAGTCTCATGTGTGTAGACTCAAGTGAGCATTGTATGGTCTCAAACAAGCACCCTATGCTTGGTACACGAGGATTGATAGTTATCTCATCGGTTTGGGCTTCACCAAAAGCTAGGCGAATGCAAACCTAAATCACATCTTGGTAGAATGTAAATTTCTTATTATTGTCTTATATGTTGATGATTTGATTTTAACTAATGATGAGCAGCTCATCAGATCTTGCAAGGAGGACCTTGCAAGGGAATTTGAAATGAAGGACATGGGTCTCATGCACTACTTCCTTGGGTTGGAAATATGGCAAGATGATGGGGAATTGTTTGTCTCTCAAGGCAAGTATGAAAATGAGATACTACAAAGATTCTACGTGGAGAGTTGTAAACCCATGGAGACACATCTAGCAAACAACTGGAGGAAGGAGAATGCCAGTTCAGGTGAAGAAGTGGATGCTACCATTTATCGACAACTAGTGGGTTCACCCATGTATCTTGTGAACACATGATCATATATGTGTTATGCAGTCAACCAGCTAAGCCAAACTATAGTTAGGCCAATCAAATTATTTTGGAAGACAATTAAGCATGTTTTACGGTACCTCAGAGGCACTACCCAGTTTGGACTATGGTACAGATGGGTAGAGGGAGTGAATTTTTGTGGCTTCACAGATACAAATTGAGTGCGAAGTCTAGTAGACTGAAAGAGTACATCAGGTGGAATTTTCAGTGTTGGGTTTGCAATTATTTCTTGGTACAACAGGAAGCAAATATATGTGGTGCTCCACTCGGCAAAAGTAGGATACATGACTACAAGTCAAGCAACATGTGAGGTGATATAGATGAGAAAGATACTTGTTGGTTTGTTTGGTCAGATGATGGATGCAACAGTGATCTACTGTGATAATCAGAGTTGCATCAAACTCTTTGAGAATCTTATATTTCACGATTGATCCAAGCATATAGATATCTTGTATCACCATTTACGAGACTATGTGCATAAGCGAATAATGTTGCTACACTACATTCTGATAGAGGAACAAGATGCTGACATTTAAAAAAAAAATCAAGAGGGAAGTTCGAGTTCCACAGGTGCTGGATAGGGGTGGTTGATAATCCTTTTCTTGCTGAGAGGGAGTGTTGAAAACTAGAGCAAGAAATTCTCAATTTGATTTTTCCTTGATTAAATTGATAAAATTTGAATTTCCATATCAAATTTTATGGTGACTGCAAAGTGAGTTGTGAATTGATGAATCTAACAATAGACCTTGTTGATGATGGTGAAGCTTCCAATAAATATGTGAATAAAATGTGTGATCTAGTTGGTATGATTGTATTTGCTGATGACCTCTTTGAATCAGAGTTTGAGGCATTTAAGTTTGAGAATAGATTCAAAAGATGATATTATTGGTGTTGACTACACCTTATTTGGATACATCATTTGTATTGTAAGGGTTGGTACCTTTCCATTGGATGTGGTCGGTGATGTGAAGATTACTCAACTTCTAGTAAAGATTCATACTGACTCTAACAAGCATATGGATGCTTGTTTACAAAGGGAGACCCCTCTCGACTCAGTTCATTGGATTCTTTGTTTGTTCATGCTATTTATTTTTCTCAACTTTCCTTCTCTAAGGGGTTGAGACTATTTGCTTCATTTATTTTACATGGCCCAATGAAAGAAGAATAATGGAGTCTATCTCCACAAATTTTCCATTTCACTAAGTTACAAATAAAACGAGTTCAATTCTATAGACAATAGACTAATATCCTCTTGATACACCTTTAGCGAGCTATGAATAGCTCTCACCTATCACTATAGCTCAATGAAATGGCATCTAATAGCTCTAGCAAGAAAGGGTCCAATTTTATGCCCAAGACACTAGTAGAAATGGAGTGGTTGTGAAGGCAACAATCTCCATTGGGGATTTTCATTTTTGCTACAACAGACAAGAAGAATATTGGTGTTGGAGGAAGAGATAAAATGTCTCTGCTAAAACTACAATATCATTGCTCTCCTGGCGCCATTAATTTTTGTTAACTCATTTGAATGCAAGTAATGCATAAGGATTTGTTAGTATCTATGAATTTTTCTCTCTTTCCAATATAAAAATAGGTTCATCATAATATTAATATATAAAATAAGGTTCATTAATATGTATGGTTCAATTTTGTTTGATGATCCTATTTCTCCAAAGGATATCTTTCTTTTTTTTAATTTTGTTTGGTATGAGATATGGTGATACCTTTAAATCTAAGGTAATTTTGGGTAAAATTAGAATTGGAACAAGAAGTTGGGGTTTGAATTTCCTTTTTAGTAGTAGGTTACATGAAATTTCTATCGAAATATTTTGTTGTCACCCAACATAGAATAATCTTTGGATGGAAAGGTTCATTATGGGTGGTATGTTTTTTAGCCCATCAACTCATTAGATTCTTTGTTTATTCATGGTATTTGTCGTTATCAAATTTCCTTTTCCAAGGGGTTGATACTATTTTCTTTATTCATTTGTCATGGCCCAATGAAAGAAGAAGAATGTCGCTTGTCTCCACAACTTTTCCATTTCGTTAAGTTACAAATAAAAATCATCCAATTCTATAGCCAGGAGACTAATAGCCTCTTGATATACCTTTAGTGAGATATGCCTAAAGAAATTGGATGAGGGTATAACTATAATATAGCTTTTTGAACTCAGGAGTTTTTTGTTACACACATTTAAAATCTACCCCTTTTCCCATTTGATCATTATTTGCATACTAATGTTTTATATTCTAGATCATTTGATTAAAAGTTGTAAGTCTATCTAAATGTATTCATGATTTGGCAGGCATATTTTGATGTGAATGAAGCTTCTATATCTTCAAGAAAGACCTTTCCTAGAGTTGACAATGAGGTAGTGCAAAATGTTATATGTTGAAAAAATATTTGTTCCTAGTGTTTGACTTATTATTTTCAATTTATTGGTTATATCATTGTTTCCACTTCTTGGATATTAAATTACTTTTTCACATTTTATGCTCATGTTTCTTGGGCTATATTAATCTCATTTTTTTTGTTTTGCTCGAGATATCTTAGTCAATTGTTGTCACTATCTTTTAAATCAATGGTTGCAAATTCTTCATTAGCATCATAATGTGGAGGCAAATATCTGCAACTGTTTTAGTGCCCTGGTTATATTTTTCACCATTGTATAAGCACTTTCCTAAACCAACCCCATTATAGTTAGAACTAGATTCCCATAATCTAGCTATGTTAGCATGATCAACAAGATCCAATGTTTCTTGATGAGAATAAATTAACAACGCCATATTTAGGGATCTCATCTAGTCAATCTCATTCATGGATGACGTAGTGTAATTCCATTACCTTTTTCTGAATTTGGATTATAACAAAAGGAGCCTTCAATTGGGTTCAAGATGTTGTATCCATGCAATGTATTTGAAACTATGAGTCCTTGAACCTGCAAACCATTGTGCCATTGTAATATATATTGCAAATTATTGTTCTTACATTTTTTGTTTCTAGTTATGTTTAAAATTATTGAATTTTTAGCATCTTACTCTCATTGCCGAGAGTTGCATATTCTTCAAACACGAACTATGGAAAATTGATATGTACCTTGGAAGCCTCAATATTGTTTGAGATTATCTCACCCTTAACAAGCTCTTTCTTTATCCAAGAGTTCTAGTAAGTTTAAATATCATTATATATTCTTTTAGGTGGATGTAATTCTATGCATGCCCACCTGCACATATTTAATCCATTAAAATATATCTTAATGTCAATCCTTTAATGCACCACCACGAACTAATAAATCGATGAAACTTAAACCAACCTATTTCTAAAAATGGTATGTATATGAATGATAACTGTTTATTCATTTGGACTAAAACTACCTCACTAGATATCAACTCTTAAGTAGTTGATCCATCGTAATCTGTACCTCTTTCAACAATGAATGTTGAAGACCTACCATGAAAGTAAATATGAATTGATGTACAATAATGTTAAAAACACCATAGTGTTGGTTGTTGTTAGGCATCTTATTGTTGGGTAAGGAGGGTTTATAGCAATAGGAATTGCTGGTCCCACATTTGTTCAACCAATATTTGCACAAGGATGGAGTTTTAGGAGTCTCTCGATTTATTGGAGATTTGACAAAGAGCCATAGTGTTGCCTTCTCCACACCAGAGGAACCCTTGGAGTGGACTCACCATACAGAGCCTTGAAAATATATTTTCCCTGCTAGACTCACTATATAGAGTCCCAAAACGATATTTTTTGGGCTATTGATGCGATGATTAACTAAATAAAATTTACTGACTACATTCAATGGTTATGTGCTTAAAACCCATGACAGGAGAATAACAATGTTCAAAGCTGATGAGTAAAGCCCAATATGCCATATGGCTAGAACTAGATCCTTCGAAGGAGAGTCCCAAAACTGACCCTATCTTCGTGACTCATCATTCTGACTCATGGTTAAGGCTGCGTCCACACTTATGTTGAGCAGGATATTGAAAAGGATCTATTAGATTTTCCATAACATCAAATAAACAAATCACGTTTAAACATAGTAGCAGATTATGGAAGTGGGATTGAGAAAGCGTTAAAGAGTTACCACATGTAACATCTCTCACTAGGGATTCCTTGAAAAACCTCAAGAACACTGGAGATTTTTTTTTATATAAATAAAATCTTTAGAGGGCACTCAAATATCACTACCTCTAGACAAAAAATGACATCAACCATATATATAAGTAATTACAAAAATAAAAAACTTTCAATAGAGCAACAAATTCATTAAGAGTTTATTAATTCATTATAGTTCATAGTCTCTCTTTAGAGTTTGGAATTTAATCTGTGAGACATGAATATGGGAGTATTTTTCTTATTATTTCATGTCATCTATGACATGGGACTATAGTAATCCATTATATTAGTTAGCATTAGTACTTGTGCATATTAATCCAAAGTTTTTATGAACTTTACCCTGTTCATAAAATGACCGTTGTTGTCAACCTATGAATTTATCAATTTAACTTTGAGGACCAATAATATAACTGATGGTCTTATTTGGCCTCTTCCCAAGGTAGAAAAACCATATCATTGATATTATTCATACAATATCTCTATTCCATGCATTTATTTTATTCTTATTTCCAAGATTTGAAACTAATGCTAACATTAGTTTATAAACATTAAACACTACCTATAACCATGGAAACACTGACTGTAACCATGGAAACATTGAAGAGGGGCAGATGGCTGTGTGCATGTTGGTGTAGTGTATAAAGAATGAGACACTTGTTATTCTTCTCATTCTTCTCCTAAGAAAAATCAGCAGCTACCTTGAGATTTAGTTGCAGCTCTAGACTTCTTAATAGGATGCATAGCATCTCCTCTACTTTAGCTTGGCAACCCAACTTCAACTCTAAATGTTTTAGCTTGACAACCCAAATTCAACTCCAAGGCAACTGATTTGATCTCTGACAATGGAGTTGTGCTTAGTGCTAGTGCCAGTGGGATCTAAGACTCATCCAAGCTACCTAATGTCTACATCTGAGATTTGGTCAATGCATCTCACATAAAACTACAAACATTGAAGGGAAGACAACGTCTAGAGCCATGATCTGCAGATATCTCATTTGGAATTATGTGATGGTGGAGTTGAAAGGATCGGTAGAAATGTCATTTGGAGGTACCGAGTATGCTGAGAAAAATGTTGTTATGAAACCAACTCATAAGAAGATAGAAAAGATAGATCAACACCTTAGAAATAAGCCTCTTCGAGGGGGCAAACTCTTTTACATTACACAAATGAACAATTCTTGGATGATACAAATGACAAGACCTCCTTTCTATATATAGGAGTCTAAGGGGTCATAATATAATTAGAGCCGACATAACAATAATAATGTAAGGGCACACTAATAACAACATGGGGACTACATGGGAACAACAATATAATAAGGGGGTTGTACTAATAACAATAAGGGGTTACATTAGTAGTATAGGGACCTAACATGCCCCTCTCCTTCAAAGAGTGTTGTCCTCAACGCTTTAGTAGTTCTTGATGCTTCTGTATAAAATTCTTGTCCTCCCATGTGGAATCTTCAGCGGTTAAGTTCTTCCACTTCATGAGATACTCTAAAATTGATTGATTTCATAGCTATCGAGTTCTTGTTTTTGTGACTACTCAAGGTTCCAATATGATTTTTCCTTCCTCGTCAAGTTCTGACAATATTGTTTGAACTGGGATCTTCTGCAACTTTTGAATGAGTGGCCACACTTCTTCATCCTTCTTCCATTCATCCCTTGCTTCTTTTATCCAATCTAGTTGGATAATAGAAATAACACAAAACAATGCTTCCACATCCTCATCCTTTCTTAAGAGTGCATCTGCAACAACATTTTGCTTCCCTTTTTTGTAGATGATTTCAAAGTCATAACCCAACATATTTGTGACCCATCTTTTATGTTCTTCTAAAGATAATCTTTGTTCTAAAAAGTATTTAAGACTATCATGATCCATTTTTACCTTGAAGTGTCTTTCCATTAGGTAAGGTTGCCATTTCTTAAGTGCATGTAGTATTGCCAACATTTCCTTCTCATAAATAGCTTTCTTGAGGGACATTTTTTTGTATGGATGTAACCATAAAAATAACCAATCACCTACATCAAAACTTCATTCATTGCGATGCTGATTTGCTTGTTGTTTTATTCGATTTTGCACCAAAGTGGCGTTATCATTTAAAAGTTGGAGAACTTGTTTTTGATGCTCGATGTGATCTTTCACTGTTTGAGTATTTTTCTTCTTGATATGTCCTTCTATCTTGAGAGTTTGAGGAGTGGTAATTTCTTCCAATGCATTACAAGATATGGTCGGATTCATTTCTTCTTTCTTGATGTGATCCTTCACTTCGTGAACCTTTTTCTTCTTGATATGTCCTTCTATCTTAAGAGTTTTGGGAGTGGTAATTATTTCCCATGCTTTACAAGCTATGGTTGGATTCATTTATTCTTTCTCCGGGGTTGGTTCCTCATGTATATCCTATTCTTTTGATGTTTCTTGATGCTTTTCTTCCTCCTCTCCACAATCAATGTAAAATAATTTCTTCTCAGCACACTTATGACCTTTAATGTATTTGTTATCACAATTGTAACAGAGCCATTTTTCTCTTCTTTATTCCAATTGTTGTGGTGTCAACCTTGTAGGTTGTGGAAGGCTAGGAGAAACAACACTTCCATCTTTATATTTGTGAGGGATAGAATTCCTTGTTGCCATAATTTCTTTTTCCACTTTTCTTTCCAACCTAAATGCCTTCTCCAATGAATCAGGTTCCCAAAGACGAACCTCATGTTGAATGTTATCCTTTAACGTCCCTATGGAGACATCAATCCTCCACTTCTCTGGAATATCATTTTCCCTTATATTTAATTTTTGGAAGTCCTCAATAGACTCTGTCATTGAACACTTTTGTTTGAGATTTATGAATTGGCTAAAGAAGGTGTTGTGCTTTGTATCCTCATAATGTGTTATCATTTCCTCCGTGAAAATTGACGACGTAACAAGTGATTTACGAGAACAAAGCCCTTTATAACATAAAAATTGATCTGGTTCGAAATATGAAAATGCGATAGGTAACTTTTGTAACTGTTGCACCTCATGTAACCAAAATATTTCTCCATCTACAGTATCCAATTTACCAGATCCTTTCCATCAAACTTCCTCATATCACATTTTCTTGATTTTAGGAGCTCGATCTTGAAACGATTGTAACTCTGTAATTTGAGATCTCCAAGTTCTGAAATTGCGTCCTATAGTAGCAATCTGAGTCCTCTTTCTAAACCCTCAAGTCTGATGAAGATTGGATTCTGCAAGGAAGAGTTATGTCAAATCTCCCACGATGACTTGATTATAGACCGGTTCAATAGAGCAAATTTGTATGAAGTGCCACGTGTCATTGTTTCAACCTTAGGATTTGAAACTGATACATAGAAAACAACAGTGCGTCCTATTTCTGCAACTTCTTACAAAATTTCAATTTGATGCTTAGAGAGAAAGTTATGACGATTTTCCCAAGGTCACCTTTTTAGGATGTAATTTGGGAGCCTGCAGAAGCCTTAAATGCCTTGGACTGTATCTTTGAAAATATAGCGAAACAAGAACTGAAATTCAGGCCCGAGATTCCCCACAATTTTTGCTCATATGGATTTTAATTCTAGTGTCTGTACCTTCGTAGAAAACAAATTATAACACAAATTCCACGATGACCTGTTTGAGATGAAATTATATAGCTTGCGAAAACCCTAACTTCCTCAGCTCATATCTCCAGAAATATAGTGAGAAAAGATCTGAAATTCAGACTTGAGGTGCAAACCGATTTCTCCTCAAATGGGTTTTTGTTTTAGCTTATAAAACTTTGTAGCGAAAACGTTATAGCAAAAATTCCACGATGACCTATTTGGAGCAAAATAACCCTAGAATCCAAAGTTTTGATACCAAATGTTATGAAACCAGCTCACAAAACGATAGAAAAGATAGATCAACGCCTTAGAAATAAGCCTCTTTGAGGGGGAAACCTCCTTTACATTACACAAATGAACAATTATTGGATGATACAAATGACAAGACCTCATTTCTATATATAGGAGTCTAAGGGGTCATAATATAATCAGAGCTGACGTAATAATAATAATGTAAGGGCACAATAATAACAATAGTGGGCTTCTATGGGGCACAATAATAACAATATGGGGACTACATGGACACAACAATATAATAAGGGGTTTGTACTAATAACAATAAGGGGTTACACTAGTAGTATAGGGACCTAACAAATGTCATATTTTGATTCTAGCAATTTCATTTGGAGGTACCGAGTATGCTGAGAAAAATGTCATATTTTGATTCTTATAACACTTATCTTTTGAGTAGAGCACTTACTGGAATAAAATACCATTGTAGGGATATTCCATTCTAGTTAAACAAGCTATATGTTGTAGAAATGTCTAGCTAGACTGGACAACACCTTTTTCACACTTATCAACTCTCCAGTTTTATTAACCCAACAAGGTTATCTTCATGAAATCAAACTGTAAAACAAAATTAAATCTAATCCAATCATGTAAGGAATCAAAGACTATATGCAAATCTCTAAACCTGTCCTATTGGAGGTGTCAATCCTAATTTCATGCATATTTTGGACTCATGACTAAATCACATGTTGATTAGTCCACTGATATATCAAACTTATACTCATGCAAGTGAATTGGAATAGACTGGAGGTCATGCAAATGATGAAATAAAGGTGTCTGGGGTGGTGGGTTCCATGCACCAGTCCTATCTCATGTTGTTGTTTTTGGTACTTTCAGTATCATTTTAATGAAATGAAACACTAACCTTCAAATAATCAAAATAACCATTTGCGATGTCAACCTTGTCAATGTTATGACTTCATATATACTCTTATCACCTGCTTATGTCTTCTCTTCATTGTTACAATGCAATAAATTTAGTGTTTAGTTACAAGTGATCACCATAACAAAAACCATAGCAACTTTTAACCTTTAAGCCTAATTTTTTCCCACAGTAGGACAATGTTGTAATCTGCTTTAATGTCATCGGTAACAAACCCAACACATTGAGTGTTACCCAAGCGGTAGGGTCAACTTCTTTGGAAATACACAACAAGAGAGAGATATATTATCACTTTAAAAGTGACTTCCTTGCGATAATGGCTATAGGTATCACTTGAGATGAACCCAAGGAGAGAGAGATATATTTATCCCTTTAAAAGTTAAATTCCCTACAATAATAGCTACAAGTATCACATAAAGTTCCATTTATCCAATGATATAGGGTATTGTGTCACATGGAATAAGTGTTTTCCAATGATAAGGGGGTTGGAGATCTTTCTTCATTACATCAAAAATTCCTTCTCTAGTGACATATGATAGAGATTGACATATTTCCCTCTCAAAGAAGATAACTGAGCATTATACACTAGACCCATCAAAGTTGAGCTCAAGTCCAAACTATTGATCAATACACCATAGGAGAAATCCTTGGTGATCTTGGTCAATTAAGAGACTATTGATCAATACACCATAGGAGAAATCCTTGGTGATCTTGGTTAATTAAGAGGCTAGATTTTTCTAGACTCATACGTAGGCTTTTCATGTGAGCTATAGGTTCTTTTTTAGGAGAGTAGAATGGGTTGTGTAAGATATGTGTCATAGTTGACTTTGCTAACCAAGAAATATGTCATTTTTGGCCCAAGGAAATCATGTTATTTATGAAAACTCACTCCCTTTAAATCACGAGTGTCATTGACAAAATATAAACTTTCACAGGAGTAAATACCTTCCCAAATAACTTCATTCAAAAGTTTCAAAAAATGGCTTCCACTCATTCTAATCAGTATTATCCCACTTGTGTATCTTTTCATAATGCAGATGAGGGTGTAGGGTGTAACCATATACGCTATAGCCCTCAACCATTGTTTCTCATGGCCCATTTCACAGGAGTACAATGGTGGCATATATCCATGTTTTCGTGGTGTCTATAAAAAAAGGCAGACTAGGTATTTATATTACTTTTGGTACTTGTAGTATATATGTTGTTGTTTTTGGTACTTGCAACATCATTTTAATGAAATGAAACAATAACCTTCAAATTTTCAAAATAACCATTTGCGATGTCATGAGAAACAATCTTGAAATAGGTTTCAAATGGGAGATTTTCCATGCGTTGTTGGTAGTTGGGCCATGTTTTTGAATATTTGATGGTTTTTACAACTTCTTATAGGGATTTCTTCTAGCATTGCTAGAATTTGTTCCTTGCTACAATTTCTTCTAGATTTTAGATAGACTATGTAGTAACACAACATTCAATTATAATTTCCTTTAATGGTCCTAAATTATCCTTTTGGTGGCATCCATGCTTATTTGGTTTATTTTGGTTATGAGTCGCACATGCATGCTTGGAATATGGCACGGGGGTGATTGGTTGAAGAGAAATTTGATTCATCCAATTTATGGTTGGGTGGAACATGGAAGTCCCAAACATAGTTGGTCTATTCATTCATTAATAAGAGTTTCTTCTCCTTGGTATTTCATATATTTTAATTTTCTTAAATATATTTTTATGTGATTATTATTTCTTATATATATATATATATATATATATATATATATGATTCTAGTATTTTATAATTTTTAGTATTATATATATATATATATATATATATATATATATATATATATCTCAGGTCAAATCAGAATTTGGTGTATTGGTGTATGATTTCATTATTTGTGGGAAAATAGATTCACCTCACTAGAATGATTTGACTATAAATGTCTATTAAAATGTAGTTATAGTATATTGAATATGTAATTGCTTAAAAAAAAATAAACACATGTGATTTAACTATTAAGTCTACTTATAATATATTGAACTAATTTTTATTTTTATAATTATTTTTTAATTTGAGTTCTTTAAAATAACATATTTTTTATATATATTATCTTTTTAAAGTTTTAGTAAATATTAGTTTATAAAACATATTATTTTTTAAAGTTTTAGTAAATATTAGTTTATTAATTATGATTAGATTATGTTGTTTTTATTTTATATATATATGTATATATATATAAATTTTGTCATTATTGATTATTACAATGTATCACACTAGAATTTTTAATTAAAATAATTTTAGTATGAAGAATAATAACCCAATTATGGATTTCCATGTAAATAATAAGATCCCAACTTTAATCCTTAAAAAAGTTTACGGCAAAATAAATAAATTTAAAACAAATTAAAACTTTAAGTAGTATTAAAAACAATCCAGTTAACAAGAAAATGGCTTAATTTAATTAACCAAAACGCCCGAGGCAATCTATAACAGGCTGGCACCAATAAGAGACACAAACAGAATCGAAAATACGCATCATATACTATACAAAAAATACAAATAAGAAATACACCATAAACCTTTGAAAAAAAGTAGGTTGTCGCTAAGTGAAAAGGAGAATCTTAATGTCCCTGCAACTTATACCGCAGGTAAAGTATGGTTATTACACTTTGACAACTCCAGGAAACGAAAAGGTGATAACTTATACAGCAAGTATGGTCATTGCCCTTTCACAACCCCACGCATGCACCACTATGTAACTCGGCAAAACGTTCTAATGACCCACGATAGTGTTACGTATACTATCGTCTTACGAGAAACGTATACGTATTGAACTTCGTTTACTGCCAATAACTAAGCGCTGAATAACAACCGCTGTGCTGTGAGTATACATTGTTTTATCTTGGGATAACCTTAATAGATAAATAATCAAAACCATCGCATTTAAGCTAATTTTACATCTGGACGGCGCGGGGTGGACTACTTGCGCATATATATTAATGTTTAGTTACTTCTTTGAAACTACTTTTACTTCCTTGTACCTCTCAACATTCGAGAGGTTGTGATGTTCAGATATGTTTCAACCATCTTTGTTCCTTGACCTCTCAACATTTGAGAGGATACGATGTTCACTGATACACGTTTGACCTCCCACTTGTGTAGGGTTTCATTATTGGATATCAATCTCAGGGTGTCGTTACTCTTTCCACCTCTGATTTAATAGAACCGACAAAGCTCTCACGTCGCATCTGTCTGACGGCGTGACAAAGCTCTTTCATCACATCTGTCTGACGGCGGACAAGATTGATGACATCAATCGTAATGGAATGAATTGCCAAGGAAGGAGGAATTAAATCCGTGCATCCATGCATCGCCATCTAGGCTGGGGTGGAACGCATTCAATGGAGTTGGTATTCCCTGTTCCACTAGGAAAGTAAATCGGGCTGGATAATGCCGGAGATGGTGCCGCTGGTACCGCCACTACTGTTATTTTCTTGGAAGCATATTTTTCCCACATGCCCCTGCTTCACTCCTCCGGCTATAAGAGGGCGTGCACTCCTCTTCCTCATTTAACTCGCTTTCCATTCACTCATTCCATAGTTACTTACGTCTGTATCTTAGGCAATGGAGAATCCTGAATCCTCTTCGACAAGGGGCTGGTGGCTCTACGCCATTTTTCTTACAAAGAATGGAGTACCTGACCATGTACTACATTCCACGGACCATATTTCTGCAGTGGGGCAGTGGTCACTCTATATAGCACTGCTTATTGTTGCTGTTTGTGGTGCAATGCTTTCTTGGTTCAGCCCTGGAGGATGTGCATGGGCTGCTGCGAGACACAAGAAAGCCATCGCCATTCCTGGCCCCAAAGGATGGCCCGTTATCGGAAGCCTCATGGACATGAGCGTCGGACTTGCTCACCGAAATCTCGAGTATCTGGCTCGTCTCCATGGTGCCAAGAAAATCATGGCCTTTAGCTTGGGCTCAACGCCAGCCGTGATTACATCGGATCCTGACGTGGCCAGAGACCTGCTCAGCTCCCCTCACTTTGCAGACCGACCACTCAAACAATCCGCTCAGCAGTTAATGTTCGGCAGGGCGATGGGGTTTGCGCCCAACGGTGACTATTGGCGACTCCTGCGAAGAATTTCTGCTACTCATCTCTTCTCTCCACGCCGAATTGCGGCCCACGAAGTCGGTCGTCAGGTGGACTGCACGACAATGCTTTCCGACATAAGGGATGAGTCTGATATTAATGGCGGCGCCGTCACGCTCCGTCGACATCTCCAGAAAGCGGCCCTTAATAATATAATGGGAAGTGTCTTCGGTCGACGGTCGGTGGATGCCGAGACTGAGAAGAATCTTCGCGAGATGGTGAATGAGGGATTCGAGCTTCTTGGAGCATTCAACTGGGCTGATCATCTCCCATGGCTACGAGTACTCGATCCACTCAGAATCCACAGCCGCTGCGCTCGTCTTGTTCCGCGTGTTACATCGTTTGTCAAGAACATCATCGACGAGCATCGACAGAGGGACGACACGGCCGACTCAGACTTTGTGGATGTCCTCCTTTCGCTCCGAGGAGACGACAAGCTCGACGACGACGATATGATCGCAGTTCTATGGGTAACATAATTAAGCACGACACAACTATTATTTTAGTGCTAAAATTAAAAGTTTTAGTGTTAGAACTAAAAAATTTCGTCTCTTATTTTGTTTTGATGCAGGAAATGATATTCCGCGGCACAGACACAACGGCTTTACTTACAGAATGGGCGACGGCAGAGCTGTTGCTCAATCCGCAAGTGCAAAGCAAACTTCAGGCAGAGCTGGACGCGGTTGTCGGGCGCAACAGAAACGTAACAGAAGACGACATCGAGAAGCTCCCGTATCTTCAAGCGGTAGTGAAAGAGTCTCTGCGGATGCACCCACCAGGGCCTCTCTTATCATGGGCCCGCCTCTGCACGGAGGATTGGTTCATGGCGAACGGGATGTGCGTTCCGGCCGGCACGACGGCGATGGTGAACATGTGGTCTATTACCCACGATCCGGAGATCTGGGAACGTCCCCATCAATTCCGTCCACAGAGGTTTCTCCCGTCGGAAGGCGGACAACATGTGGATGTCCGAGGAAACGACCTGCGGCTTGCACCCTTTGGTGCTGGTCGTCGCGTATGCCCGGGCAAGGCTCTGGGTCTCCGGACCGTTCAGCTGTGGGTGGCGAAACTGTTTCATCATTTCACATGGGTGCCTTCTCCTAAACATCGGGTGGACCTGACAGAGAAGCTTAAACTATCATGTGAAATGGCAACGCCCCTTACAGCCATATCTGTGAGTAGGATCCCACTTCCTTCAACTTAACAACAATTCCGTGCCGCTATAGTGTGTCCTAATTCGCTCATCTCGATGAAGAATAACAATCAGAATAAAATGATAACGCCCAGTATATTTGACTTCCGCTGGATTTAGAAACGCATATCTCGATGAAGTGGGTTTCGTTTTGTAATAGTACTGTTATTTGATTGTTATCTTTATTTCACTCATAAATGATGAAATTATAATATGTTATCTTTAAATTAATAAAATAATATAACAATACAATTATCCATTATTTGTGTTTTTTAAAATTGAATTTCATTAATGGCAAAGAAGCCAGTTATATCAGGAAATGAGATATATCAAAGTATATTTGTTATATTTATGGTTTCAAATGCTAGGATAATCCATCAGTTCTTTTTCTTCTTTTTTTGGGGACATTTATCTGTCATAGTGAGTAATCCATCACAACTAAGGATAATGTTGCTTTTTAATTTTTTTGAGAAAGTACCATAGCAATCGGATCAGCCGAATTTGATAGTTCTTTCTTGCTATTTAAATAATCAGACTCATGGTTGTGCTTCGGCTACTAATTACATGTGCAATTATGACTAAAGTTCTCTTTGAAGCCTCCTAATTACAGGAACAATCATTGCTAAACTTCTCTCATTCTCCTTTGCCAAAATACTTTGCTCTACTGTGGGGTGAATTAATGCTACTAGGGGTTGCCTTGTAACCTGAGAGGCTTAGTTGTTACGAGATGTATTCTGCTTTTGGGAGTTGTTCTTCTTTTGACTTGCAAAAATCTTGGTATTTGATGTTACCATCAAATCTCTCCATCCACGGTAGCTTCGCTTCGGATCCTCGTTACAAAATGCTCCTTTTGAAGAGGGGTGTGCATTCTCAAGGTGCCCAAGCTATTGGCAAATTCTACACCTAAAAGTCGTGTTTTCACAGTCCAATGGTCAGGTATACTCCTTATCCTCCCACTTGAGGGCGATTTTATCTAGTAGACCTTCACTGAAGTCCACTTCCATGCATACGCAGATGAAACTTAGAAATGTTTTGTCAATATTACTTATCTACTTTGATGAAGCAACCTATAGAGTCACCAACATCCTCTTGGATCTCTCGCCAGCTCCATTGAAGAGGAAAGTTTGGAAGTCTAACCCAAATAGGAATATGCAAGGTCTTCATGGTAGGAGGATTAAACTCAAAAAGCCATGTTGAATGAAGAGACCATCCCAGCCCCAAAACCAGGGCCCCTAACCAAAAATATTATTTTGGTCTTCCAGATCTTTGAAGAAAACCACAAAATATCCTTTCAAGCAAAATAACAAATCTATATTTTGGGACCATTTTTGGTAGGCCTAATCCTAGAGGGTAGATGTCGAGGGTCAAAATCCATTAAAAAAACATATAATCCCTCGACTTTTAAAATATGTTCTTCTCTTATTAATGATGTCATTCACCTCTAGCAATCAGTTATCCAAGTAATGTTCCACCATAAAATCCTGACCTGGGAGCTCCTTAGGAGTTTGAGAAGTGAGATTCGGCTTTTGGGATTCCTTAAAAGACACGGGCCTTAAAAAAGAAGATGCCCTTTTTCCCCTGGCACCTCCTTTTAGAACAACAACTAAGAAGACAGTAGGGTCCTTTTTAATTCCATAATCTTTGAGACCATTTTCCATCCTCAGTACCATTCGTTCATAGAGGAGCCTAATCACTCCCACAAGGATTCTTGTAATCTGATGAATTTTGTCATCTACCAAAACTACAACGTTTCTCACTTTTACCTTGATGCACATAGATTATCTAGATAAGAACTTAACAAAAATGGAAAATGTTTGAAGATCCCCAACCCTAAACGCTTACTTTACATGTTCCAAACAAGCAACCAACCACCTCAAGGGAGACATATCGCCCCTGGGAAGCCACACAGGCTTGAGACTTTTGTAAAATAATTTGCAATCGTTGTGAAAACCCATATTAACTTCTCTTTCTGACATTTCACCAAATACTCTGTCGACATCAAATTGATAGTAAAGTTTTCCTAAAATTGAAAGTTTACATCAATATTGAATAACCTGTTTAATTTTCATGGTTATGATTTTAAAGTAGGCAAAATTTGAAATTTGCACTAAATTAGGGAAGAGGCAATTTTGATAAATGAGATACATTATCAATTTAAAAGTAAGATTATAGAAATCTATTATTAATGTTGTATTAACTAATAATTTTATTATAATTTTTTGCATTTACTCTATATATATATATATATATATATATATATTTTGAATAATAGATTTGAAGTGTTCTTGGGTGATTAAATAAATCTTTAGTTATTTTTTGGTTTATTTATTTATTTATTATAACTTTGTCGATTTTTCTAATTTTTTTTACTTTATAGCTTATAAAAGGTTGATTAAGTACTTTTTAAAACCAGAAAACATAAAAACATTGTCTCTATTACAACATTTAATGTAATTAGACCTAATGAACTTCAATTGATAATATATATTTATAATCAACTATAATATAATAGTAGCAATACATTAAATGTAAACCCCGTGGATTAGACCAATTGGTCGAATCCTCATCATTAAAGAACCTTTGCTATTGGTAAGTCATGGTTTCAATTCTCTCTACACCCTCGGGATGAGGCTCCATGGTTGAGCTGATAGGAAGTGAATCCTTTAGGTCGATCTCTCCTATACAAATATTCCTTTGTGGTTGAGCTGATAGGAAGTGGTCCCTTTGAGTGGATCTTCCTCGTAAAAATATTTTGCGGATGTAGTGGTTTGTGAACTAGATAGAAAAAACAATACATTAGTTATTAATATATGTCTTTAATTATGTTGATAGACATGTCTATTTTACAATATGAATTCCACAATTTTCATTTAGTTATTAATAATTATTAGGTGGATGGTAGGAATTTAACCTCCATAGAATATTTTTGAATATTCTTAATAGTATACACAAACCAAATACTCAGATTTATTTCCAAAGTAGTTATGTCTTTTTCCTTTTAATTAAATTCATTAATTAAAATAAATGTCATATGAACAAGTGCTATATGAAATTAGTTATGGATTTTTGTGCATGTGCTATTGAGAAGAAATGGTATTGTAACAAAGCCTCTTTACAAATTAAGAATTTCTAAGACAAAATAGACATGAATATCTATGGTTTACAATCTCGCTACATGTTTTTCTAAATGTATATATCTTTAACTTATATTTAATTATTTTTCTCATTTCTTTGTGATTTTTTTCTACTAAAAGAAAATATTACATCGTTGTTCATAGTTTTCACAAAAGTACATTGTCCTCACTTAGACTGGATTTGTTTGTTGGTATGTTAACTTCCAAGTTTTTTACATCCAACAACATGGACTGCACAACCAAGCATATGGTATATCTAGAAGATAAAAAAAACAACATAAACATATAAAAACGAACAACCATTTATGATTCAGAAGATGTCACAAGAGTAGGGTTTTTTGACCTAGTACCCATGGGCATCAAAAACCTAAGTTGGCACTGTATGTGTTGTTCCATATGCCTCATGTGAGCTTCTAGACTATATAGGCTATCTTGTATTCTCCATTATTTCCTTGAATATCATTAAGGAAATGATTTCATTTCTATCATCATGCTTCTCCTTGCCAACTTGCCCTAGAAAAAAATTTAATTGCCAAGGAAAAGCAACCGTATTTATTTACTAATTTCTCTTGCCCCATTTGTACCCAAAATATGGGAACCATTGAGAAAATTATTCCAAAAGCTCAAAATCTAAGACTATCTATTTGTCCCTATGAAAATTTCTTTAGGGCCTTTAAATATCAACCTATGTGAATGGAGGGATCATATCTTAGTAAAGAACTATCGCATTCCAAGAAAGATATTTGGAACGAGACTTTCTAAACTAGCTACACTCCCCAACACTTGGAAAAAAAAGCCACATTGACACGACATGATAAACCAAATAATCTGCAACACTATTTCGACTCCGAGAAGGCCACATATGAACTTACCTTGAAACCTAATGAAGTCAAACTTCTTAAGAACAGAAAGTTGTAGACTCTCCTTGCTTCCACAAAACCATATTTTAGATATAACAATCAAAATTCTTGCCACATAATTGAAAAAAAAAATGTAATACCAACAAACCAAAACCAACACCATGCAATAAGGGTGAACAGTTGATAGGAAATTATCCCAGGAAAATAAATATAATTCAAATGTAAAGGAGCATTTAAAATACAACCAACCAAGGTATCCACTAACTCTACGAGAGAAGGGATGAAAGGACCCAATATCACCCAGAAAATGAAAATAATGAGATAAAAAGAGGCACAAATCCAGGAACATGTTGTTACCCGAGAACACGACCAAGAACAAAGGAGGATGCTTATTTGCAAGCCAACTTTGAAACATCGCGCTGAAGTGGCCCTCTAAATAAGGGTAGGATCTGTGCAACTAACATCAGCATGCTTTAAACTGACATTATTTTTATTATGATCATCCCTCAAGCAAGAACCATTTATAAGAAAGACCTTAGATGGTAATATTTTTCCTTCAAGAGCAAGCACTAAAGTATCCACTACCAAGGAAAAGAGAGTTGATATGGTAGCCCATTTTGTTATTGGGGCAAATGTATCCTCATAATCGACCCCTTGCTCTTGTCCAAAACCTTTTGCTAGGGGGCTACCTTTATGCTTTTCAAATGAGACTTCTTCTTTATACTTTTTCTTGAAGACCCACTTGTAGCATATCTATTTGGTTCCCAAAGGATAATCCATCAACATCCAGGTTACATTCTTTATCATAGCATCATACTCTTTTTACATTGCTTCTTTCCATTTAGCATGAGAAGTAACTTATTTGAAGGAAGTTGGTTCAAAATCTATAGACATATTTAATTCACAATCATAAGCAACACCCATATAAACTGGTGAATCATAATTGTCTACATAACCTCCATTTTTTCTAGTAGAGATTCTTGATCCTATCTTTCCAATCTCATAAGGACTAACACTTTTAGATTTCTTAGAAAGCCACTTTGGAGCACCTTTATGAGATATACTAGGATGCTCAATTGAATAATATGGGGATGAATCAATATTTATCCTTCCAATTCTCTCAAACACATCACTCAAAGTGTCTTCTTGATCAATTGTTTGAGATTCATGAGATGGAGAGAGTGCTTGAGAAGGAGTTTCCATAGATTGATATAAGATAGGGATGCCCCCTTTAGGATGTGGAATCTCATAATCAAATTCATGAATGTAGAAATCTGATATAAATTTCAATTGCTCAAGATTTCAAATTGAAAAACAAGAGACGAAATTCTACTCTACTAATTTGTGGAATAGAAATCACAATTTAGAACAATGTGCATAAACATGTAACAAGAAAAACCACAAATACACAATGGTTTCAAGGGGAACCCAACTGGGAAAACCCATCAAGCATTTTTGCATTAATTACTTGAATTGATAAACTATTACAATTTCTTGCTCGATCTCTGAGCACAACCTGCAAAAGAATTTTTTTTCTCCTACTGAATAAGGACCTATCGCCAACACTTAGCCACTTTATGCCTCTATCATCCTCCTATTTCATTGTAGAATCCTTGAGGAAATTATATCCTAAAATATAGGAATCGCCTCCTCTTTTCCTGCAAAATTCCTAAGGATTGATCTCCTTACTCATGCAAAACATGTACACTCAAAACTAGTATACAACGCATGTTACACTACCTTCTCATCTCCACTTTAGTTGAGCAATTCGAAATCCATGCATGCATTAGCTGTTTTGGGCTAATTGATCAATTAACTAATAGATCTTTGAGTTAGATTGTTAGGCCCCTATAATACTAGTGTAAACCCTTATTGTTATTAGTACAACCCCCTCATTATATTGTTGTACCCATGTAGTCCCCATATTGTTATTATTGTGCCCCATAGAAGCCCACTATTGTTATTATTGTGCCCTTACATTATTATTGTTATGTCGGCTCTGATTATATTATGACCCCTTAGACTCCTATATATAGAAATGAGGTATTGTCATTTGTATCATCGAAGAATTTTTGCTTTGTGTAATGTAAAGGAGGTTGCCCCTTCAAAGAGGCTTATTTCTAAGGTGTTGATCTATCTTTTCTATCTTTTTGTGAGCTGGTTTCAAAACATTTGGTATCAGAGCTTTGGATTCTAGGGTTTTGCCACTCCAAATATGTCATCGTGGAATTTTCACTATAACTCTTTCGCTACAAAGTATAAGAAGCTAAAAAATCAACCCATTTAAGAAGAAATAGGTCTAAACCGTGCGTCTGAATTTGAGATCTTGTCTCACTATATTTTTGGATTTATGATCTGACGAAGTTAGGGATTTTGCAAGCTCTAAAATTTCATCTCAAACAGGTCATCGTGAACTTTTCGCTATAATATTTTTCTACGAAGGTTCAGACTCTGAAATTAAAACCCATTTGAACCAAAATCTTGGTGAATCTCAGGTTTGAATTTCAAATCTTGTCTCGCTACATTTTCGGAGATATAATATGAGAGATTTAGGGTTTCTACAGGCTCTCGAATTACATCCTAAACAGGTGACCTTGGGAAAATTGTCAAAACTTTCTCTCTGACCATCAAATTGAAATTTCGTAAGAAGTTACAGAAAGAGGACGGACTATAGTTTTTGTATATCGGTTTTAGGTCCTAAGGTTGAAACAGTGACACGAGGCACTTTGTACAAGTTCGATCTACTGAACCAGTCTATAATCGGGTCATCGTGGGAGATTTGACATAACACTTCCTTACAAAATCCAATTTTGATCATACTTTTGAGGTTAGAAATAGGACTGAGAGGGATATTATAGACCTAAATTTAAGAACTTAAATATCCTAAAGTACAGAGTTATAGTCGTTTCAAGTTCGATCTCCTAAAAAAAAAAAAAATGAGATGAGGAATTTTGATGGCAAGGATCCGGTAAATTGGATACTACAGATGGAGAAATATTTTGATCTACATGGTGTACCACTGTTATAAAAGGTATGTATTGCATCTAATTATTTACAACCGAATCGATTTTTATGGTATCATAGCTTTGGATTCTAGGGTTTTGATGCTCCAAATAGGTCATCGTGGTATTTTTGCTATACATTTTGTTTTGCGTTGTTTCAGAAGCTAAACAAAAAACCCATTTGAGACAACATCGTGCTAAACCTCGGTTCTGAATTTCAGAACTTGTCTCGCTATATTTTCGGAGATATGATCTGAGGAAGTTAGGGTTTTTGTAAGCTCCAGAATTTCATCTAAAACAGGTCATTGTGGAATTTTCGCTATAACATTTTTGCTATGAAGTTTCAGAAGCTCAAAACAAAACCCATTTGATAATAAGTCGGTCTGAACCTTGGGTCTGAATTTTAGATCTTGTTTCACTATATTCTCTGAGATAAATTCCAAGACATTGAGGGTTTCTAGAGGCTCCCAAATTACATCCCAAACATGTGACTTGGGGAAAATTGTCTTAATTTTCTCTCTTAGCATTGGATTGAAATTTCATAAGAAGTTATAGAAAGAGGACAGATTGTAGCTTTCTGTGTATCTTTTTCAGATCTGAAGGTCGAAACAGTGACGCGTGGCACTTCATACAAGTTCGCTCTTCTTAAAAGGTATATAATCAGGTCGTCTTAGGAGATTGTGCATAAATTTTTCTTGGAGAATCCAATTTCGATAAGACTGGTGGCATTGGAAAGAGGATGAAGAGGGCTACTGTAGGTCGCGCTTTCAAACTTGGAATATCCGCAATTACAAAGTTATAGTCGTTTCAAGATCGAACTCCTAAAATCAAGAAAAGGTGATATGAAGAAGTTTAATGGCAAGGATCTGGTAAATTGGTTACTACAGATGGAGCAATATTTTGATCTACATGAGGTGAAACTGTTACAAAAGGTACATATTGCATCTTCATATTTAGAACCAGATCAATTTTTATGGTATAATGGGCTTTGTTCTCGTAAACCACTTATTACGCGGTCAATTTTCATGGAGGAAATGATAGCACATTATGAGGATACAAAGAGCAACACCTTATTTAGCCTATTAATAAATCTAAAAAAAAAGTGTTCAATGGCAGAGAACATTGAGGACTTTCAAAAATTGAATATAAGGGAAAATGATATTCTAGAGAGGCAGAGGATTGATGTCTCCATCGGGAATTTAAAGGATAACATTCAACATGAGGTTCGTCATTGGGAACCTGATTCATTGGAGAGGGCAATAAAAGTTCAAAGCAAAATTTTGGCCACAAGGAAGTCTACCCCTCACAACTATAAAGATGGAAGCATTGTTTCTCCTATCCTTCCACAACCTACAAAGTTGACACCACAACAATTGGAAGAAAAAAGAGCAAAAGGGCTTTGTTACAATTGTGATAAAAAATACACTAAAGGTCATAAGTGTGCTGAGAAGAAATTATTTTACATATATTATGAAGAGGGGGAAGAAAAGGATCAAGAAACATCAAAAGAAGAGGATATACACCAAGGACCAACCCCAGAGAAAGAAGAAATGAATGAGGTGCTCTGATACCAAATGTTATGAAACCGGCTCACAAAAAGATAGAAAAGATAGATGAACGCCTTAGAAATAAGCCTCTTTGAGGGGGAAACCTCCTTTACATTACACAAGTTAATAATTCTTGGATGATACAAATGACAAGAGCTCATTTCTATATATAGGAGTCTAAGGGGTCATAATATAATCAGAGCCGACATAACAATAATAATCTAAGGGCACACTAATAAAAATAATCGGCTTCTGTGGGGCACAATAATAACAATATGGGGACTACATGGGCACAACAATATAATAAGGGGGTTGTACTAATAAAAATAAGAGTTTACACTAGTAGTATAGGGGCCTAACATGCCCCTCTCCTCCAAAATGTGTTTTCCTCAATGCTTGAGTAGTTCTTGATGCTTCTGTATAAAATTTGTGTCCTCCCATGTGGAATCTTCAGTGGGTAAGTTCTTCCACTTGATGAGATACTTTGAAATTGATTGATTTCGTAGCTGTCGAGTTCTTGTTTCTATGACTCCTCTAGGTTCCAATATGATTTTTCCTTCCTCTTCAAGTTCTGGCAATATTGTTTGAATTGGGATCTTCTGCAACTTTTGAATGAGTGGCCACACTTCTTCGTCCTTCTTCCATTCATCCCTTTCCTCATTTATCCAATCTGGTTGGATAATTGAAATAGCACAAAACAATGCTTCCATATCCTCATCCTTTCTTGAGAGTGCATCTGAAACAAAATTTTTCTTCCCTTTTCTGTAGATGGTGTCAAAGTCATAACCCAACATATTTGTGACACATTTTTTCTGTTCTTATAAAGATAATATTTGTTCTAAAAAGTATTTAAGACTATCATGATCCATTTTTACCTTGAAGTGTCTTCCCATTAGGTAAGGTCGCCATTTCTTAAGTGCATGTAATATTTCCAACATTTCCTTCTCATAAATTGCTTGATTGAGATGTAGTTGTAAAAATACCCTACATATCATAGAATTCTATCCCATAGGTCAGTTACGTGAATACAATTGAAAATAATTAAACTAGATTGCTAAAATTTGGCAACCACATAAGTGTTGGCTTGAGTTTTGACTTGTCTGTGAAGTAGACTACTCCATCAACATTATCAGTGAATTCCTCAAAGAAATATATTCTAAAATTCATGTGGAAAGTTGCAACTAAATAAAGCAACAATGCATCTTTCCATGAAGCAAGTGAAGCATTGAACAAGTCTTCAGTTATTCTAATATTGAAATGTGCCACAACATAATGAGAAGATTCAGGTGCTTTACCTTTCCCTTGATATGGTGATTTTTATTTCTCTTCATCCCTTTAATCTCTGAACTTTTCGCAAGAGAGCTTACATGTGGAAGCATCATGTCCATTTTTGTTACACCATATGCAATGAAGATTAAGTATTGCTCCTTGGCAATGTTTCCCCCCCTGCCTCTATTATTCTCCCTTCCACATCGTCTTCGACCACCCCTTCCTCTAGAGTAATCATGTGCATGATTCTTCCCTTTCTATGCAAGTCTCACAGCTTCTTGAGAATACTAAGAAATTGTCTTCTTCTTACCCAAAATCTTTCTCTCTTTCAGCAAACTTCTCCACAAGAGAGTAAAAAGAAATATCTTTGAGTTTTCCACTAGCTCGTAATGACTCAAAATAATGAGAATAAGTGGGATATAGTGCCTTGACAAAATTTATGAGAGGAAAATCCATTTTAACACTGATAGCTTCTATAGCGTGCATAATGACTCTTATTTCATAGGCATAGTCAAGGGATCATCATCTTTCAATTCTAAATTAAAAAGTTTGACCATAAGTTGGACTACTTCAAGCTCAGAGTGTAAGTGATATAAATATTTTAGCTTCTTTAAGGCTTCAAAAGAATTTGTAAATGACGTAATATAATGAATCGCTGATTCAGTGTCTTATGCTACAATCAAGGTATAAGCCTTGTTGTTCTTGTTCTCCCATAGTGTTATCTCCTTGTCTGAAGTGGGATTTTCATGATGATTGACAACTTCTCCTTCACATACTCCTTTCCATAACTCATTAAAAATTAGGGTATAGAGAGAACTACCCCAACTATGGAAATGAGTGAATGCATCATTAAGAAAAATAACTATCTTCTTTTAATTTCCAAAAAAATCACAACTTTCTGCATTTTATATGACAAACATCAAACTAATATGACAACTAATAAACCAAGCCACATATAAATTAAAGTATATGGAGAGAAACATCAATATATTCAACTAAACACTCATATAATACCAGTGCCATATCAATATATTGAGCATACAATGTAAAACTTAACACATATACCATACACAAATATGATTGAGAACTTAATGCACAACATATACCATACATTAATAAATGCATATAACATATATACAAACCATTACATGTTCTCCAATGCACATCATATATCCATAACCTATCATTACATGGTCTTCAACACACAATATTCACCATTTAAATGAACCATGCCCCATCCACCAAATGTAGGAGTTACCAATGCATAGCCATATTCCATAGTTCATGACCTTTGATAGCAAATATAATATATATGCCACGAAGAGGAGTCTTAAATGCAGATATTCATCACTAGTTCACAAGAAATTCATCAACTCATTGTATATATAATATATATATCCTCTTGCAGGAGAACGTGCATCATTGAAACCACAGTCATGACTTGCAGGGATTTGACTAGTGTACATGTATTCCCACGCATACAATCCAACTTGCACAATTCAATTCAGAGAAGGAATATTTTGAAATGTAACTGACACACATATCAGGAGTGACCCACTATCAAACACACAAGAAAAAGGACAGAGGATAATGGTAGAGAATAGCAGGAGTTATAATGTGAAAAGCTAAATTGGGATTGTATCTCTCCTTTCTCTTGGGAACCTTTATCCATTCTAGTGAGAAATCTATCAAAATTAAGGATAATGTTGCTTTTAATTTTTTTTTAATGAAGTACTTTAGCAACCACATCAACTGAATTTGATAGTTCTTTCTCGTTGTTTGAATAATCAAATTCATGGTTGCGATTTGGCTTGCTAATTACAGATGAAATTATGGCTAAATTTCTCTCTGAAGCCGGCTAATTACAAGTGCAATTATGGCTAAAGTTATCTCATTCTCC
This sequence comes from Pinus tabuliformis, assembly GCA_031772625.1. Lineage (NCBI taxonomy): Eukaryota > Viridiplantae > Streptophyta > Pinopsida > Pinales > Pinaceae > Pinus > Pinus tabuliformis. Next base: position 784,839,234 of record CM062808.1, read on the forward strand.
TTTTCCAAAATACTTTCCTATACTGAGGGGTGAATCAATGGTAATAGGGTTGAATTGTAACTTGAGAGGCTTTGTTGCTACGAGATGTATTCTATTGTTGAGATTTGTTCTTCTTTTGACTTGCAAAAATCTTCATATTTGATGCTACCTTCAAATCTCTCCATCCACAGTAGCTTCTCATCTAATCTTGATTACAAAACACCCCTTTTGAAGGGGGACATGCATTCTCAAGGTGACCAAGATGTTGGAAAATTCTACACTTGAAAGTTGTGTTTTCATAGTCTAATGGTTGGGTATACTCCTTACCCTCGCACTTGAGGACGATTTTATCTAGTAAACCTTCACTGAAGTCCACTTCCATACATATGCAGATGAAACTTAGAAATTTTGTCAATCTTTCCTATCTACTTTGATGAAGTGACCTATAGAGTCACCAACATCCTCTAGGATCTCTTTCTAGCTCCATTAAAGAGGAAAGTTTGGAAGTTTAACCCAAATAGGGATAGGTAAGGTCTTCATGGTAGGAGCATTAAACTCTAAAAACCATGTTGAATGAAGAGACCAACCGAGCCCCAAAACTAGGGCCCCTAATAAAAAATATTATTTTGGACTTATAGCTCTTTGAAGAAAACCACGAAATATCCTTTCAAGAAAAATAAAAAATCTATATTTTGGGACTAGTCTTGGTAGGCCTATCCTAGAGGGTAGATGTCAAGGGTCAAAATCCATTAAAACAACATATAATCCCTTGAATTTTAAAATATTTTGTTCTCTTATTAATGATGTCATTCAACTCTAGCAATCAAGTATCCAAGTAATGTTCCACCATAAAATCCTGACTTGATAGCTCCTTAGGAGTCTGAGAACTGAGATTCAGCTTTAGGGATTTCTTAAAAGACAGGAGCCTTGAAAAAGAAGATGCATTTTTTCCCTTGGAACCTCCTTTTAGAACAACAACTAAGAATACATTAGTGTCCTTTTTAATTCCATACTCTTTGAGACTATTTTCCATCCTCAGTAGCATTCGTTCATAGATGAGCCTAATCACTCCCACAAGGATTCTTGTAATCTAATGAATGTTGTCATCTACCGAAACTACAATGTCTGTCGCTTTTACCTTGATGCACATAGATTATCTATAGAAGAACTTAACAAAAATGGGAAAGTTTTGAATATCCCCAACCCTAAAACCTTACTTTACATGTTCCAAACAAGTAATTAGGCACCTCAAAGGAGACCTATCACCCTTGGGAAGCCACACGGGCTCAAGAATTTTGTAAAAAAATTTGCAATCCTTATCAAATCCCAGATTAACATCTCTTTCTGACATTTCACCAAATACTTTGTCAACATTAAATTGATAGTAAAGTTTTCCTAAAATTGAAAGTTTACATCAATATTGAATAACGTGTTTAATTTTCATGGTTATGATTTTAAAGTAGGCAAAGTTTGAAATTTGCACTAAATTAGGGGAGAGGTGATTTTGATAAATGAAATACATTATGAAATTAAAAGTAAGTTTATAGCAATCTATTATTGATGTTTTATTAATTAATAATATTATTATATTTTTTTTCATATATATATATATATAAGAATTTTATTTATTAATTATGTTATTGAATAATAGATTTGAAGTGTTCTTGGGCGATTAAATAAATCTTTAGTTATTTTTTGGTTTTTTTATTATTATAACTTTGTCAAGTTTTATATTTTTTTTACTTTATAACTTATAAAAGGTTGATTAAGTATTTTAAAAGAAATAAAAACATTGTCTCTATTACAACATTTAATGTAATTAGACCTAATTAACTTTAATTGATAATATATATTTATAATCAACTATAATATAATAGTAATAATACATTAAATGTAAACCCCGTGGATTAGCCCAATTGGTTGAATCCTCGTCATTAAAGCACCTTTGCTATTGGTAAGTGATGGTTTCAATTCTCTCAACACCATTGGGATGAGGCTCCATGGTTGAGATGATAGGAAGTGAATCCTTTAGGTGGATCTCCCTGGTACAAATATTCCTTTGTGGTTGAGCTGATAGGAAGCGGTCCCTTTCAGTGGATCTTCCTGGTACAAATATTTCACAGATGTAGTGGTCACCAATATCCAGGGTTTGTCAACTACATAGTAGAAAACAATACATTATCTATTAATATGTCTTTAATTATGTTGATAGACGTGCCTATTCTACAATAGGAATTCTACAATTTTGATTTAATTATTAATAATTATTAGGTGGATGGTAGTAATTTAACCTCCATAGAATATTCTTAATAGCATACACAAACCAAACGCTGAGATTTATTTCCAAAGTACATATGTTTTTTTCATTTTTAATTAAATTCATTAATTAAAAAAATGTCATATGAACAAGTGTCATATGAAATTAGTTATGCATTTTTTGGCATGTGCTATTGATAAGCTATGGTATTATAACAAAAACCCTTTACAAATTAAGAATTTCTAAGACAAAATGGATATGAATATCTATGGTTTACAATCTTGCTACATGTTTTTCTAAATGTATATATATTTTACTTATATTTGATTTTTTTTTCATTTTATTGTGATTTTCTTCCACTAAAATAAAAGATTACATCATTCTTCATAGTTTTCACAAAAGTACATTGGCCTCACTCTCACTACTTTTGTTCGCTGGTATGTTAAATTCCAAGTTTTTTTACATCCAACAACATAGACTACACAAACAAGCATAAGGTATATCTAGAAGATAGAAAAAAACATAAACATATAAAAACGGACAACCATTTATGATTTAGAAGATTCCACAAGAGCAAGGTTGTTTGACCTAGTACCTAGGGGTATCGAAAAACTAAGTTGACACTGTATGTGTTGTTCCATATGCCTCATGTGAGCTTCTAGAGTATATAGGATATCTTGTATTCTCCGTTATTTCCTTGAATATCATTAAGGAAATGATTTCATATCTATCATCATGCTTCTCCTTGATAGATTTATCTAGAAAAAAAATTAACTGCCAAGGAAGAATGACCATATTCATTTACCAATTTCTCTTGCCCTTGTTATGCCCAAAATCTAGGAACCATTGAGAAAATTATTCCAAAAGGTCAAGATCTAAGATTTCCTATTTGTCCCTATGAACATTTCTTTAGAGCCTTTAGATATTAGCCTATGTGAATGGAGGGATCATAGCTTAGTAAAGAATGGTCACCTCCCAAGCAAGAGCTTTGGAGCGAGACTTTCTAGACTAGCTACACTCCCCAAGACTTGGAAACAAAAGCCACATTGACGAGGCATGATAAACCAAATAATCAAAAACACCATTTCGACTTCGAGAAGGCCACATATGCACTTACCTTGAAACCTAACAAAGTCAAACTTCTTAAGAACAGAAAGGTGTAGACTCTCCTTGCATCCACAAAACCATATTTTAGATAAAACAATCAAAATCCCTGCCACATAATTGAAAAAAAAAGTAATACCAACGAAAAAAAACCAACACCATGAAAGAAGGGTGAATAGTTAATAGGAAATTATCCTAGGAACATAAATATAATTCAAATGTAAAGGAGCATTTAAAATACAACCAACCAAGGTATCCACTAACTCTACTAGAGAAGGGATAAAAGGACACAATATCACCTAGAAAATGAAAATAATAAGATAAAAAGATGCACAAATCTAGGAACGTGTTGTTGCCCAAAAACAAGACCAAGAACAAAGTAGGATGCCTATTTGCAGGCCAAATTTGAAACACCGAGCCGAAGTGGCCCTCTAAATAAGGGTAGGATTTGTGCAACTAACATAGGCGTGCTTTAAACCAACATTATTTTTATTATGAGCATCCCTCAAGAAAGAACCATTTATAATCAAGACCTTAGATGGTAATACTTTTCCTTCAAGAGGAAGCACTAACAGATAAATTTTAGTAACACTTATCCACTCTATGCTTTTCATTACACATTCCCCTAGAACCAAGTTATTACTCTCATCTAGACCATAATTTGAGAGACTCTCTTTTGGTTGATGCTCACTTTTCTCTAGATACATTGGTAGTAAAAAAATTCAAAGGATCGAGAGATTAAAAACTAACATCAAGTGTGCCATTATGACAGGTGATGACCTTCACACATATAGTACATTGAGGGGGTATGCCAACCTACCCCCTCCTTAATGGTCTCAAGATTTGATAGGAGAAATCCTCCCCTTGTGTGTTCCTACACCTCCATTGGGCTAATTCTTTTTATCATTAATAATAATAATAATGATAATAATTTTAAATAAATCTATAATTTAGTTATAATTTTTTTATTTTTTTTAACAACTTGAGATGTATGATGAAGTAAGTGTTTTAATCAATATTATGATTGTTTCCTATCAACATTTACTAGTTTCAATCTTGGTTTGAGTAATGTCATGAATTTTATTTTACATTAAGAGAAATCATGAATATATACAAGGAGATGGAGATTATTGGAATTTGTATTCCAATGTCTCTTTGTCTGCTCTATTTCTATATTTATAATATTTAAAACAATTTCCTAATCCCAAAGATTAGGTATCGACATTCCCTTTTAATATGAGGGGATGTTCATGAGTCCAAGCATCATTCTGAATCTTTCAAACTTTTCTCTTCCAAGCGCTTTGGTGAAGAGGTCTGCAATCTGTTCATTTGTGGAAAAACAACGTAGGTGAATAGTTTTCGCCTCAACATGATGTATAATCAAATGATGCTTTGTATTGATATTCTTACTTTGATCATGGAACTTTTGGTTCTTCGTCAACTTTATTTCAAAAGTTTTGTCAACCAAAAGAGAAGTAGAATTCACTTATTTCTCTTGCAAATCGTCCATAATTTTCCCAAGTCACACAATTTACTTCCTTGCTTCTACAAATACCACATATTCTACCTTAGTTGTGGAATATGTTGGAACTAAATTTTCACATGACCTCCAAGGGACAACTCCTGATCCAAGACTGATAACATAACATGAGGCAGATACTCCATTTTCTTTATCTCCATCAAAATTTGAATTAGAGTATCCAATCAAGGTGAAGTCATCCAACAATGTACACTTGAGCCCAAAGTATTAGATTCCCTTCAAGTAGCTTAGAACTGTTTTTGCAGTAGACAAATGAACATCACAAGGCTTTGCATAAAGTTGGATAGGATTCCAACAAAAAATGAAATGTCTAGTCTAGTAACTTAGTCATGTAGTTGAGACATCATAAAAGGTGGTTGTAGTTTATTGAATCCTCAAATTCATTTCCTTCAATGGATGTGAGCTTTAAATTATTTTTTCATTCGAGTGGTCAAAGGATTACACTAAGCCATGTCAAACTTGTTCAACAAATCTCCAATGTACTTATTTTGAGAGAGGAATATAAACTTCAGATTTTGGGTTACTTCAATACCAAGATAATAGTGAACATATCCCAAATATTTCATTTCAAAAACTTTCCTCAATTCTTTCTTTATGGATGCAATGTAATTTTCATTGTTCCTCGTCATCAAAAGATCATCTACATACACCACAATATATACAATTGTTTTGCAGCTTTCTTGACAAACAAAGTTGCATCATCAATATCATAATGTTTGAAGTTTAGCTTCAGTTGATGCTCAGTAAATTTCTCATACCAGGATCATGGTGCTTATTTGAGGCCATAAAGGGTTTGACAAGCTTACATAATTTATGTTCCTTAACCTTCACAAAAAATCCTTTTGGTTGGGACATAAAAACATTCTCTTTCAGATTTCCATTCAAGAAAGTACTTTTTATGTCCATTTGATGGACTTTCCAATTTTTATGAGCTACCAAGGAAAAGAGAGTCCAGATGGTAGCCCATTTTGTTGTGGGGACAAAAGTATCCTCATAATCGACCCGTTGCTTTTGTCCAAAACCTTTTACTAAGAGGCTAGGTTTATGCTTGTCAAATGAGCCATCTTCTTTATACTTGTTCTTTAAGACCCACTTGTAGCATATCGATCTTGTTCCCAAAGTATAATCCATCAAATTCCAGGTTCCATTATTTATCAGAGCATCATACTCTTTTTGCGTTTCTTATTTCCATTCAACATGAGAGGTAACTTCTTTGAAGGAAGTTGGTTCAAAATCTATAAGCAAATTTAATTCACAATCATAAAAAACACCCATATAAACTGGTGAATCATAATCATCTACATCACCTCCATTTTTTCTAGTAGAGCTTCTTGTTCCTGTCTTCCCAGCCTCATAAGGACTAACACATTCAAGTTTCTTGGAGAGCCACTTTGGAGCACCTTTATGAGATGGACTAGGATGCTCAATTGACTAAGTTGGGGATGAATCAAGATTTAGCCTTCCAATTCTCTCAAACACATCACTCAAAGTGTCTTTCTGATCAATTGTTTGAGCTTCATGAGAGGGAGAGAGTGCTTCAAAAGGAGGTTCCACAAATTGATCCAAGATAGGGATGCCCCCTTCAAGATGTGGAATCTCATAATCAAATTCATGAATGTAGAAATTTGATAGAAATTACAACTGCTCAAGATTTCAAATTGAAAAACAAGAGACACAATTCTACTCTACTAATTTACGGAATGGAAATCACAATTTAGAACAATGTGCATAGACATGTAACAAGAAAAACCACAAATACACAATGGTTTCTAGGGGAACCCAACTGTGGAAAACCCGTCAAGCCTATTTGCATTAATTAGTTGAACTTTTAAACTATTAAAATCGTTTGCTCCATCTCTAAGAACAACCTGAAAAAGAATAATTGTTCTCCTACTAACTGAGGACCTCTGGCCAACACGTAGCCACTTTATGCCTCTAACAGCTCCCTATTTCCTAGTAGAATCCTTGAGGAAATTAGCTCCTAAAATATAGGAAACGCCTCCTCTTTTCTTGCACAATTCCTAAGGATTGGTCTCCTTACTCATGCAAAACCAGTACACTCATAACTAGTATACAACACATGCTACACTACCTTCTCATCTCCAATTTAGTTGAGGAATTCGAAATCCATGCATGAATTAGCTATTTTGGGGTGATTGATTAGTTAACTAATAGATCTTTGAGTTAGACTTCTATCCCATTGCACAACTAACCTTCAACTAACTCCTACAATACTTCTAGGGAAGTTACCTGAATACAATGGAAAATAACTAAACTAGATTGCTAAAATTTAGCTACCACACATGCATAACTAAACTCCAAGCCCTCTAACTTGAATTTACTGAGCTAACTAAGCGACAAGGTCATGTCAGTCAATATAATTGCCTCCAAGTTGTTTGTTAGTGTGGAATTTCCATTTTACTCAATTTGACTACGGAGAAAATCAAATTGATCTTTCTTGCTACAATCTTTTCAACACTCTCTCTTAGCAAGAAACAGATTTTGGACCACCCCTATCTTGCACATGTGGAATGTATTGTAGCACTATATCTCATTTTTTTCTCCTACTGCAACAATTGCAACTGAGAAGCATCCAAAAAAATAATGAATCAATTGAGTCTCTGCAACTGTCTACTAGGGAAACTGCACTGATGTTGATTCTGCAATATTCCTCCTGCACTTCTATCAACACTACTTTGTGCTCCTCAAAATCTAATTGCACCAATTGACATTGATCCTTATACTACTAAAAACTATGGACCGCTGTAGGAAGGTAATGATTCACGAGGAAAGTAAATGACAACTGCTCTCTTATGGATCCTGTCCAATTCTTTGCAACTCTGGGACTAAGGCTCGACATCACCCCACCTCACTCCTAAAGGTATATTTGCATGCATGGAAAAATATATCTCTAGCTTGTAGATATTTTTCACTCTAACCTCAATATGTTTCACTTGCTTGGTGGCTACATGTTTCAGAAGGGCTTTCCCCTTACTGAAAATAACATCATAATCTCTATCCTCCAATACTGCTACAGAGATCAAGTTATTATTCATCCCAAGTACAAACATAACATCTTTGATCCAAAATTGATTTTGGATAGACTCCTAATTCTAGTATTCCTCACTGAGGAAAATGAAAGTCCAAGGAAGTTCCTGGAAATAGCCCCATTGCAGATATCGTCTCGTCTTGAATCTGCTGCAACTCGAATGGGCAAAAATGGACTTAGGATGCAAAAGTTATTGCAGAAAGAAGATGCCTTTGTTCCTTAGAAAAAGAGGCAAAATCCTTTAAAAATGGCCTAAAAGGATTTATGAAGAAAATCGAATCGGAGGAGGTCAAAGGCGGATTTAAGCGGAAAAGGGGAAGCACCCCCAATCATTGATCCCTGACATATCGGGTTAGAGGTAGATATGCAATATAACATAGGGACCGGGCCATGTGATACTACGATCACCAAAATCGGCGGATCGACAACGGCCGATATCATAGGACATATGGAAAGGGCCATCCCGAGCGATGTTGCAATCATTGATATCAGCGAATCGCAATCGACGATGCCATGAGGCAAATGCGAGACCCCGGGCCAGGCGATATCGCCATCAAAGATATCGGCATCAGCGGATTGCATCGGCATAGGCCACGCCATATGGCTTACCCCAGGTCGACGCGATATTGCGATGCGACGATCAATACAATAGAGTGGGTATATATATATATATATATATATATATATATATATATATATATATATATATATATATATATATATATATATATATATGTGATGCAATGAAACGGGACCCGAAAGGGTTTTTAAATGCCACTGCATAATTTTCTTAAGTCCGATATGAGCCATATTGTCAGGATTTTCAATGTTTTAATGTATTTTTATAAATACAAGGGGGGACGTGGCACAAGGGCATTATGAATTGTAATAACAGTTAAAAGTAGGCCCGATGGAAAAGAAGGCAGAATTCATAATATTTGAAGTCCAATAAACAATGATTTGGCGGTTTTTTCTCGTGTTTTATAGTGTTTCTCTGTGTAAATAGAGAACATTATTTTTTGGGCTTTTCAATGCAACGAAGGTCCTTTCTATTGCAGAACAAGTGGCCACCATCCTTGAAGGCATTTGGAAATGATTTCTAACACTCAGAGGGGGATTCGAGTCGACAGAGGCTGGAAGCCAGTGAGCCCGAGAAGGGGAAACGAACAGAAAGTGCCAATTCACTTTAAAAGTCATGAATGTCAGAGGAAGAAGGTTATTAGAGTTGTTGCTGAAAATTGAGCATAGGCAGTGCTAAGACAGGAGTGCAGAAGGCTAAGCCAAAGCAGGAAGATAAGGTAAAAGAGAGCAGTGTAGAAAGCAAAAGCTGAAGTGCAGAGAAGCCAAGGGAGTAACTTGGAGGTCAAGTGAAAAACTAGAGAGCTATACATTGTTGAGAGCCATAGAAGCAGGAGCCGAAGAGCCAGAGCCAAAGCCAAGAGCCAGATCCAAGAGTTAGAAAGAGAGCTGAGAGCTTCAAGAGCTAGGGATAAAATGGTGTATAAACCCATTTTTTCTATGTAAAATAGTCGATTTGAGCCAAGAGCTTGTAAAAAGACTTTGCCATAATCCCAGAGAGCCTAGTCGAGTTGACTAGAGCTCAAGGAGATATAGCCTAAGAGTTTTGGGTGAACTCCAAATTAAATTGCTGTCTAATGTGCATTGTCTCTACTGCATTATTTACTATTGTATATATTTATATATCAGTTTAAGCACATTAAATTACAACACATAAATAGTTTTAATAAAAAACACCAGCATATACCTTTTGTTCAAGCACATATTTAATTATGCACTGGTTAATCATAAAGACTTGGGAATATTTAAAGCTTTGGAAGTGGGAGAGATTCTTGTAAGTTAGACAAGAAACCTAAGTGCCCCATTTCCAGATCAGGTGGTACCAGAGCTTAAGATTGGTTAACCACACCTTTAAGAAGGTTATATCAGAATGCTTGATTGACAAAGCAAAGACTACTTGTCTAAAAGGTGTTTCAATAGCAAGAGGGTGATTGTATGCTTGTTTTGTAGACTCACTATTGTTTGAGTTTGTAGAAGTGAAGGGATAGCTCAGTCCAAGAAGGACAAATAGGAAGAAGGGCTGAAGGCATTCTTCTATCCCAAAGGACCTCAAGGCAATACTTGGAGCACAAGAGGTTTGTTTCAAAAGGTTGCTTAAATAAGCTCTTTATTAATCTTATTTGAAGTTCTTTGTTCATTGGCATAACGAAAACTTCCTCAAGTGTATCCTCAAATTCTTCTTTCTTCTTCACAAGACACTTTGATGGACACTTGAAGCAAGACTTGTTTATCATGATGGACAAGGTGAGAGAAATGTATGAGGATGGAAGGAAGAGTAGCATATTTAGAGAGTAGTTGAATTCCATGAAGGAAGAGAAGCCGTTTCTTTCTAACAGACTGCAGGAAATGGAGAGGAACCTTCATATTGCAAATATGAACCTAAAGGGGATGCATGAGTTGGAGTCACAACTCTTTGTTGCCCAAGAAGCCTTGGACAAGTATCAGCTTGAAGAAGAGATAAGTCATTCCAGTTTGTCTTCAAATTCTTCTAAGAATTCTTATATTGGTTCTTTTGAAAAACATACTAGAGGCATAGGTTCCAAGCTAATGTCCAAGATGGTCTATGAAGGAAAGGGCTTGGGAAATCATGCACAAGGTATTGTTGAACTGATAATGGTTAAGGAAAGGCCTAAGTATTTGGGTCTTGGCTATGGACAATCTTATGGAGAGAGTTCCAAAGCTGCCATGAAGGCCATTGAAACAGTCCCAAGAAGGAGTTTCATTTCATGTCCTCTACCTCAAAAGTGTGAAGGTTGTATTCAGGAGGAATGAAATGGCTTGAAACATCATTTGTAGGATGCAGGTGTTTAGAAGCACACACCTGAACCAGAGAGTTGTGGAAACTTGAACAACCTTGAAGATATTGATGGCATTCCAAAGGGAGCCACTTCTTCATTTGCTTCACCTCCTCATGAAGGCAATAAAGGTGAAAGAGGCAGGTATAAATCTGGTTCTAAGCATCTTGCTTTTGATTTTGCAAAGCATGGTAAATTTCCACATAAGCATGGGAAAAGAATTGCATGTTCCTTTTGTGGTTTGGATAACCATCATGTTTCTAGATGTTGGAAGAGAATGGCCACATACAGGAAACTTTTGAAGGAAAAGAAGCAAAAAGCCAAAGGTCCATTGGACAAGGCAAATCATGCTGCCAAGAGGATGCACATGTGTTGCACTTTGTTGGGTCCCTATAATACTAGTGATTACTCCATTACTATTGTAGTTATACCCCTTATTTATATTGTTGTGCCCCTATTACCCCTATATTGTTATTTTTGTGCCCCATAGAATCCCTCTATTGTTATTTTTGTGGCTTTATATTATTATTGTTAGGTCGGCTGGATTATATTGTGACTCCTTAGACTCTCATATATAGAAAGGAGGTTTTTTCATTTGTATCATCCAAGAATTGTTCATTTATGTAATGCAAAGGAGGTTGCCCCCTCGAAGAGGCTGAATTCTAAGGCGTTGATCTTTCTTTTCTATCTTTCCTTGAGCTGGTTTCATAACATTTGGTATCAGAGCTTTGGATTCTAGGGTTTCGCTGCTCCAAACAGGTCATCGTGGCATTTTCGCCATAACGTTTTTTTCTGTGACGTTTCAGAAGTCGCAAAAAAAACCCATTTTAGAAGAAATCACGCTGAACCTTGGTTCCGAATTTCAGATCTTTTCGCGCGATATTTGCGGAGATATGCTCTGAGGAAGTCGGTCTTTTTACAGACTCCTGAATTACATTCAAAACAGGTGACCTAGGGAAAATCGTCATAACTTTCTCTCTTGGGATCGGATTGAAATTTTGTAAGAAGGTACAGAAAGAGGACAGACCGTAGTTTCTTGTATATCTTTTTCAGAACCAAAGGTCGAAAATTGTACATGTGGCACTTCATTCAAGTTCACTCTTCTGGAAAGGTGTATAATTAGGTCATCTTGTGAGATTGTGCATAACTCTTTCTTGGAGAATCCAATTTGGATCAGACTGGTGGCATTGGAAAGAGGACAGAGAGAGCTACTACAGGTCACAATTTCAGAACTAGATGATTGGAAAGTACAGAGATACATCAGAGGCAATATCAAGCTCCTACAAAGTGAAAAAAGGTGTGTAGATTTTTTTAAATTTTTGCTTAAGCTTGGTTTGAAAATTTATTTTGAAGGAATTCAAAGGGCATAGTAGAGCATTATTATTGGTAACTGATGCCCCGAGGAAAGAAAATGCAAACACCTAGTAAGGAACCTGAAAGCTCTAGCATGACTCATGAAGAAGAGGAAGAAATGCAACATGATATATCAAAATTACAAGACCAAGTGCAACAACTGTCCCTTGCACAAAAAGGAACAGAATCTAAGATGGATGGTTTAAAGAAAGATGTAGAAGATAAGATGGATGGTTTAAAGAAAGGTGTAGAAGCTAAGATGGACTGTTTAAAGAAAGGCGTAGAAGCTAAGATGGATGGCATGGAAGCTAAGGTGAATGGCATGGACGCTAAAATTGATGGCATGGATGATAAGATGGAAGAATTGAAGATAAATATGAATAAGTTGCTACAAGAAATGATCACTAAGGGTGAAAGAGTACTAAAGGAAACTCATGATGAGAACAAAAGAAATGTTAATCATGATTCCATAGACTCTAATGTTGGATCGAAGACTCACCATGTTCCAAAAATTGATATGAGGAAGTTTGATGGCAAGGATCCCGCCACATGGATATTACAGATGGAGCAATTCTTCGATCTCAATAATGTGCAAAACACACAAAAGGTATGTATGGCAACTTTATATTTGGAACCAAATCAGTTTGTATGGTATCAATGGCTTTGTTCTCGTAAACAGTTTATCACTTGGGCAATTTTTACGGAAGAATTGATAGCACATTATGAGGATACAAAAAGCAACACTTTTTTTAGCCAATTGATAAGTCTCAAACAAAAGGGTTCAATAATGGAGCACATTGAGGAGTTCCAAAAATTGAACATAAGGGTAAAAGATATTCCAGAGGAGCATAGGATTGATGTGTTCATATGGTCTTTAAAGGATAATATCCAACATGATGTGCGCCTTTGGGAACCTGATTCATTAGAGAAGGCATTCAGGTTAGCAAGAAAAATGGAAAGCAAAATTATGGCAACTAGGAAGCATACCATTCACAACTATAAAGACGGAAGTGTTGTTGCCCATAGTCTTCCACAACCTACAAGGTCGACACCACAACAATTGGAAGAAAAAAGAGCAAAAGGGCTTTGTTACAATTGTGATAGCAAATACACAAAAGGTCATAAGTGTGCTGAGAAGAAATTATTCTACATAGATTGTGAAGAGGAAGAAGAAAAGGAGCAAGAAAGGTCAAAAGAAGAGGATATATTTCAGGAACAAAGCCTAGATGAAGAACAAATAAATCCTACCATATCTTGTAATGCATTGGCGGGAATTACCACTCCTCAAACCATCAAGATAGAAGGACAAATCAAGAAGAAAAAGGTAATAGTGTTGATTGATTCAGGAAGCACCCACAATTTTATTCATTGTAGGGTAGCAAAAGAATTGAATTGCTTCCTATATCCAACACCAGAGTGTCAAGTGATGATTGCAAATGGAGGAACAATAAATTGTTCTGGAAAGTGCCATAATATCAAGCTATCCATGGGAGAATATGTATTGACTAGCCCAATGCTTTCCATTCCAATGGGAGGTGCTGATGTTGTACTAGGAGTCCAATGGCTACAATCCTTGGGTAAAATAGCTTTTAATTTTCAAGAACTTTTCATGAAATTTTCTGTGGAAGGAAAGGAAGTTGAATTAAGGGGTATTGCAGGGAAACCAGGAAAGATAATCAACTCTAATGGCATGACAAAGCTTCTAAAAAGGGAGCAAAGAGGTGTAATTGCACAATTATGTTCGCTAGATGTTTCCACATTGGAATCATCTATTTCTCCAGATCTCCAAAAAGTCCTGGACAATCATTCCAAGGTATTTGAGACTCCCAAAGGTCTCCCACCTATGCGTGATCATGATCATGCTATTCATCTGATTCCAGGAAGTGTTCCTCCAAACATCAGGCCGTACAGATATCCATATGTCCAAAAAAGTGAAATTGAACGTATGGTTGCAGAAATGCTAGAGGCTGGTATAATTCAACCGAGTCAAAGTTCTTTCTCAGCTCCAGTAGTATTGGTGCACAAGAAGGATGGATCATGGCGCATGTGTCCAGATTATAGGGAGCTCAACAAGCTCACTATTAAAGATAAGTTCCCCATTCCTGTCATTGATGAATTATTGGATGAATTGCATGGATCAATTTACTTCACCAAGTTGGATCTTCGTTCGGGATATCATCAAATCAGAATGAAGATTGAAGACATTCTGAAAACGGCATTTAGAACTCATGAGGGTCATTATGAATTTTTGGTCATGCCTTTTGGCCTTACCAATGCACCTTCAACATTTCAAGGTTTGATGAATTCAATTTTCAAAACATTCCTTAGAAAATTTGTGTTAGTATTTTTTGATGATATACTAATCTACAGCAAGTCTTGGAAGGATCATGTTGAACATGTTGACAAAGTGCTACAACTATTGGAGGAGAAACAATTATATGCAAAAAGATCCAAATGTTTCTTTGGAGTCCAGGAGGTGGAATATTTGGGTCATATTGTATCTCATGAAGGAGTTAAGGTAGACCCTAGCAAAATTAAAGCCATTAAGGAATGGAAAATCCCCACATCCATAAAGCATCTGCGAGGATTTCTTGGGTTGACAGGGTATTATCGCAAGTTCGTTAAGAATTATGGGAGAATAGCAGCACCTCTAACAACATTATTGAAGAAAGATTCATTTTCATGGACTCCGGAAGCAACAAAGGCCTTTAAACATCTTAAAGAGGCAATGTGCCAAGCACGGGTCTTAGCTACACCGGACTTCACAAAAACCTTTATTGTGGAATGTGATGCTTCAGGAAATGGAATTGGTGCTGTTCTAATGCAAGATGAAAGACCCATTGCTTTTGAAAGTCGTCCAATCAAGGGAAATTTTTTAAGCAAAGCTATTTATGAGAAGGAAATGTTGGCAATACTCCATGCACTTAAGAAATGGCGACCCTACCTAATGGGAAGACACTTCAAGGTAAAAACGGATCATGATAGCCTTAAATACTTTTTAGAACAAAGATTATCCTCTGAAGAGCAACAAAAGTGGGTCACAAAGATGTTGGGTTATGACTTTGAAATCATCTACAAAAAAGGGAAGCAAAATGTGGTGGCAGATGCACTCTCAAGAAAGGATGAGGATGTGGAAGCATTGTTGTGTGCCATTTCTATTATCCAACCAGATTGGATAAATGAAGCAAAGGAGGAATGGAAGAATGATGAAGAAGTGTGGGCACTTATTCGAAAGCTACAACAAGATTCCAGTACTTCTGATACATTTAGCTGGCAAAATGATTCGTTATGGTACACAAATCGCTTATACCTCTGTAAGAATTCCCAGCTAAAACAAAAGATTCTTATGGAATTGCACACTTCTCCCTTAGGAGGGCACTCAGGATTTTTAAAAACTTACCACAGGGTTAAGAAGGAATTTTTTTGGGATGGCCTTAAATCAGATATTCAAAAGTTTGTGGCGGAATGTTTGGTTTGCCAACAAAATAAAGTTGAAACAATTAAGACACCGGGTCTATTACAACCTTTATCCATTCCAAGCCAACGTTGGGAGGAGGTTTCAATGGATTTTATCACAGGTTTACCCAAGTCTGAGGGAAAGAGTGTCATCATGGTGGTAGTTGACAGACTTACCAAGTATGCACACTTTTGTGCATTATCACATCCATTTAAAGCCAGTACAGTTTCTACTGCATTTATGGAAATAGTTCAAAAGCTACATGGAAACCCAAAGATTATTGTAAGTGACAGAGATCCCATTTTCACTGGAAATTTTTGGACAAAATTATTTTCTTGTCTTGGTACTCAGTTAGCTCATAGCTCATCTTATCATCCTCAATCTGATGGGAAAACTGAGATAGTAAACAAATGTTTGGAAGGATATCTTCGTTGCTTTGTATATGATAAACAAACACAATGGGTCAAATGGTTGCCTCTGGCTGAATGGTGGTATAACACTTCCTTCCATACAGCAACAAAAATGACCCCATTTATGGCACTTTATGGATACCAACCACCATCAATCACATCATATTTAAGAGAAAATTCTAAGGTTCAGGTAGTGGAACATCACATCGAACATCAACAACAAGTCCTCCAACTCTTAAAGGATAACCTCGTGTTGGCACAAAATAGAATGAAACAACAGGCAAATCAACATCGCAGTGAAAGAAGTTTTGATGTAGGTGATTGGGTATTCCTATGGCTACAACCATATAAGCAAATGTCCCTAAAGCAAGCTAAGAAGGATAATAAATTATCACCAAAGTATTATGGTCTGTACAAGGTGTTGGAAAAGATTGGTACTATGGCATACAAATTGGAGCTTCCTGCAGCTTCTCGATTGCACCCAGTTTTCCATGTTTCATGTTTAAAGAAGGTTATAGGTGACAAGCTCCCAGTTCAAACAATATTGCCAGAACCTAACGAGGAAGGAAAAATTATATTGGAACCAGAAGCAGTCACAGAAACAAGAACTCGACAGCTACGAAATCGATCAATTTCAGAGTATTTTATCAAGTGGAAGAACTTATCCGCTGAAGATTCCACATGGGAGGATGAGAATTTTATGCAGAAGTATCCAGAACTGCTCAGGCGTTGAGGACAACACTTTTTTGAAGGAGAGGGGCATGTTGGGTCCCTATAATACTAGTGATTACCCCATTACTATTGTAGTTATACCCCTTATTTATATTGTTGTGCCCCTATTACCCCCATATTGTTATTTCTGTGCCCCATAGAATCCCTCTATTGTTATTTTTGTGGCTTTATATTATTATTGTTAGGTCGGCTGGATTATATTGTGACTCCTTAGACTCTCATATATAGAAAGGAGGTTTTGTCATTTGTATCATCCAAGAATTGTTCATTTATGTAATGTAAAGGAGGTTGCCCCCTCAAAGAGGCTGAATTCTAAGGCGTTGATCTTTCTTTTCTATCTTTCCTTGAGCTGGTTTCATAACACACTTACTGCCATAAGCAAAGGGCATCTTGCTTAAAGGTGTTGGACTCTGAATCTAATAATGCTTCCACAAATGCTGAAGAAAGTTGAAAGAGAAGATGGCAGAAATGAAAATGAAGTTTCCATGAATGATGGGTTTCAAAATGATTCAGATGTTGATGCTGATGTGCTGACAAAGTCAAGTTCTTTGAAATGGATTGGTAAAAAATGGTTAGAGTTCTTTTCCAATGAAGGTTGCATGTCTGTTAATGCATATATTCGCATTTCTTTGTTGATGAGATGCAAGTTGCAGGTTTCTACCAAGATGGTGAATGGAAAAAGGTTGAGTAGGAGACTCACTTTGTTGTAGCAACATTATATGTCATTTCAGCTTCGAAAGTATAATGTCCTTAAGTGAAAGTTGAAGGATGAAATGCATGCATGAGAATGATGTGCATGAACACATGGATATTGATGTTTTCCTTGTATTTGAACATTTTTTCAAATAGGTACAAATGAAATTTTTGTGGAGCAGGTGTACTTCACATTTGTTTGAGCCAGTTGGGATCAATGATCAAGGCATGGAAGTTCAAACTACTTTTTGTGACCATCTAAGCAGGAGTTCTGTAGGAAGGTAAAGAAGAAGGTAGCTCTTCCCAGGAAGACCAGCCCATCCAAGAAGGGAAGTGGTCAAAAACTTTAGTTCAGAGGCACTATGCAAGGCAAGTGTAGGGAGGCTAAAAGAAGAGGGTGAGTCACTCTCATTTACTGTTTAGATCAGTATAGCAGTCTTTTGGAGACCAAAAGCTCTTTTAGTGGGAAGGTGTGATCCAAAATTGATTTTGGATAGACTCCTAAGTCTAGTATTCCTCACTGAGGAAAATGAAAGTCCAAGGAAGTTCTTGGAAATAACCCCATTGCAGAGATCGTCTCATCCCAAATCTACTGCAACTAGAATGGTAAAAAATGGACTTAGGATGCAAAAGTTATTACAGAAAGAAGATGCCTTTGTTCCTTAGAAAAAGAGGCAAAATCCTTTAAAAATGGCCTAAAAGGCTTTATGAATAAAATCGCATCGGAGGAGGTCAAAGGAAAATTTAAGCAGAAAATGGGAAGCACCCCCAATTGCCAATCCTCGACATATTGGGTCGGAGGTAGATATGCAATATAACATAGGGACCGGGCCATGCGATACTGCGATCACAGGAACCGGCGGATCGACAACGACCGATAGCATAGAACATAAGGAAAGGACTGGGCTGAGTGATGTTGCGATCACCAGTATTGGTGGATTGCAATCGAGAATGCCATGAGGCAAAGGTAGGACCCCGGGTCAGGCGATATCGTGATCGCCGATATCGGCATCGGAGGTTCGCGTCGACATAGGCCACACCATATGGCTTACCTCGGGTCCACGCGATATTGTGATGCGATGATCAATACAATGGAGTGGGTATATATATATATATATGCGATGCGATGAAACGGGACCGGAAAGGGTTTTTAAATGCCACTGCATAATTTTCTTAAGTCCGATATGAGCCATATTATCAGGATTTTCAAATTTTTAATGTATTTTTATAAATACAAGGGGAAACGTGGCACAAGGGCATTGCGACATGCGCTAGTGATTACAAGCAGACCTGATGGAAAATAAGGCAGAATTCATAATATTTGAAGTCTGATAAATAGTGATTTGGTGGATTTTTCCCGTGTTTTACACTGTTTCTCTGTGTAAACAAAGAACACTATTTTTTGGGCTTTTCAACGCAACGAAGGTCCTTTCCATTGCAGAACAGGTGGCCACCATCCTTGAAGGCATTTGGCAATGATTTCTAACACTCAGAGGGGGATTCAAGTGGACATAGGCCGGGAGCCAGTGAGCCCAAGGAGGGGAAACAAATAGACAATGCCAATTGGCTTTAAAAGCCATGAATGTCAAAGACAGAAGGTTGTTAGAGTTGTTGTTGAAAATTGAGCATGGGCAGCGCAGAGACAGGAGCGCAGAAGGCTACGCCAAAGCAGGAAGCTAAGGCGAAAGAGAGCAGCGAAAAAAGCAAAATCTGAAGCGCAGAGTAGCCAAGGGATTCACTTGGAGGTCAAGTGAAAAGCCACAGAGTTGTACATTGCTCAGAGCCAAAGAAGAAGGAACCAAAGAGCCAAAGCCAGAGCTAGAGCCAGAGCCAAGAGCTAGAGCCAAGAGCCAGAGCGAGAGACGAGAGCCAGAAAGCTGAGAGCTTTAAGAGCTAGGGATAAAATGGTGTATAAACCCATTGTTTCTGTGTAAAACAGTGGAGTTGAGCCAAGAGCTTGTAAAAGGACTTTACCGTAATCCCAGAGATCCTAATCGAGTTGACTAGAGCTCAAAGAGACATAGGCCAAGAGTTTTGGGTGAACTCCAAATTAAATTGCTGTCTAATGTGCATTGTCTCTACTGCATTATTTACTGTTGTATGTATTTATATATTAGTTTAAGCACATTAAATTACAACACATAAATAGTTTTAATAAACAACACCAGCATATACCTTCTTTTCAAGCACATATTTAATTCCGCAATGGTTAATCATAAAGACTTGGGAATATTTAAAGCTTTGGAAGTGGGACAGGTTCTTATAAGTTAGACAAGAAACCTAAGTGCCCCATTTTTAGATCAATCTTTGAGGCGAATATTGGAGCCATACTTCCTCTTAAAGGGTAAAGAACCAATTCTTCTAGCACTCTATCTCCCATCATCCCCCAATTCAATATGCTTCTGGAGATCCTTCTCCTCCAAGATAGTGAAAAATTCATTGTTTGCTGTTATATGGTAAGAGGCACTAGAATCTAGATACTGATCACTCCCTCTTACTATGTTGGTCAAGCAAGAAAGGAGGGTGAAATTTATCTTAAATTTGGAATCCAAGGCATCTCCTTCTGCTCCTGCTGTAGGCTCCTTGCTAGATTTCCTTTGTGGACACTTTGTTGCATAGTGTATGAATTCATGGCAGTGAAAACATTTTATCTTACTTATATCCTTCTTGTTGCAATTGTTCTAGCTAGACATAGCCTCACCTTGGGACTTCTTTCCCTTGGCCTTCATTCCTTTTCCAACTATAGAAAATTCCTCTTCCTCTTCTTTGGATGTTACTCCATCTCTGATATTTCTCCTAAATTCTTCTTGAACCAAATCGAGCCACAAACTTTCCCAATTCGGTAAATTTTCCCTTCCATTCATAGTGTCTTGGTAACTGTGTCAGGATTTTGGAAGGCCTAGAAGAGCTAGGGTCACCAAGTCATCTTCTTCTACATCCACCCCAACCCCTCCAAGCAAGCCTTGAACTTGACTAAACCTAGATAGAGAGTGTAGAATAGTGTCATTTTTTGCATCCTAATATTTTGAAGTTTGTCTTTCAAGGCAAATTTTCTATGTTCACTATTATTTTTGAATAGCTTAGTCATTTCTTTCCACATAGAAAATGGTGTCTCTTTTCCATGGAGATTTGAGACTATGTGGTCTCTCACACCCTCGAGGATGATCCTCTTGGCTCTAGCAACATCCTTCTTCCACTGGGCTAATTTTTGTGCATCAGACTCTAGGGTTTTACAATGTCATTTTTAACATATTCTAACACACCATTATCATCAAACACTACTTCCATATGGTCCTTCCATGCTATAAAATTTGAGAAATCCTCCAGGTAATACTCCAATCTTAGTTTTTTGAAAGTCATTCTCCCAAATCTGAAGAAAAAACGACTAAATTAAAGCTACAATTCCAAATTCCTGAAGAAAAAATTCAAAACAATGGTCTCTAATGTGATTTCAGGGCTCTGATACCATGTAGAAATTTGATAGAAATTGCAACTGCTCAATATTTCAAAAAGAAAAACATGAGACATAATTCTACTCTATTGATCTGCAAAATGGAAATCACAATTTAGAACAACATGCGTAGACATGCAACAAGCAAAACCACAAATACACAGTGATTTCTAGGGGAACCCAACTAGGAACAACCCCTCAAGCCTCTTTCCATTAATTAGTTGAAATGAGAAACTATTACAATTGCTTGCTCCAACTCTGAGCACAACTTGCAAAAGAATAATTGTTCTCCTGCAGTCTAAGGACCTCTAGCCAACACTTAGCTACTTTATGCCTCTATCAGCCTCCTATTTCCTTCTGCAATACTTAAGGAAATTAGCTCCTAAAATATAGGAATTTCCTCCTATTTTCTTGTGCAATTCCCAAGGATTGATTGCTCGACTCATGCAACACCTGTGCACTCAAAACTAGTATACAAATCATGTTACATTGCCTTCTCATCTACACTTCAAATGAAGAATTCGAATTCCATGCATGTATTAGCTATTTTCGGTTGATTGATTAGTTAACTAATAAATCTTTGAGTTATATTGTTGTCCCATTGCACATCTGAGCTTCAACTGAGTCCAACAATAGTTAAAGGTTAGTTAATTGATACAACTAAAATTAACTGAACTAGATTGCTAAAATTTAGCAATCACACATGCATAACTGAACTCCAAGCCCTCTAACTCAAATTTACTGAGCTAAGTAAGTGACAATGCCATGTCACTCGAGATAATTGCCTCCAAGTTGTCTGCTAATGCAAGATTTCAATTTTACTCAATTTGACTAAGAAAAAAGTCAAATTGGGCTTTCTTGCTACATTTTTTAAACACTCAAAATAGTTTGCATGCCCAAATCTATCCAAGCAACCAATTTGTCACCCAAAGACATTGTTAGTTTTGGAAGATTCAAGAAATATCACATCTTTAAATAATATAAATTTATTATTTACTTCATCATAGATACGATATGATTTAGAGGTATCTGAGTGCCCCATGATGATACATTTTTTACTCCTTGCACCAAGTTTGTTTATATGTTCCTTAGGTATCAAGGCATAGCAAGTGGAACTAAAAGCCATGAGATGCCTCATCGAAGGAATTTGGCCATACCACATTTCACAAGGAGTCTTGTTTTTGAGAGAAAGAGATGGACACATATTCTTAATATAGACAACACATAGAACTATATCATCCCAAAAGATCAACTTCACATTTTTTAAAAACATCATTGAACATACCATATTCAAAATTATCATGTTCATTCTTTCAACTACAACATTCTGTTGGAAACTATAAGGAACTATTTTTTAATGTTTTATCCCATGCTGGAAAAAAAAGGTTTTAAAATTCATTTAAAGTATATTATTTTTGATTATCAGTACGAATAGAGCCAATATGAGATTGTGTATCATTTTCAATCCATGTATCGAAGTTTTTGAAATTTTGAAAGGCTTCAGATTGGTTCTTCAATAGATATACCCAACACATTATGTTGTAGTCATCAATAAAAGTCATCATGTATTTATTACCATTTGCATAAGGAACAAGCATAGGGCAACACAAGTTAGAATGAATCAATTCAAGCTTTCTATGTTCTCTATAACAAGAATCATGAAAATCTTGTTTGTTGTGCTTTCCTAAGGTACAAGCACCACATTGCTTAAGTTTCCTAGGAATGCTTGGAAAACTAGTAACACCATTTCTCTTCAATAAATGCAAATTTTCATAGTTCATATGTCCAAATCCAACATTCCATAAGAGACTAGATGGTATTGTACATTCATCATATTGAGAACTGTACAGAAAACTTTGTGCACGAGCAGAGGTTCCTTGCAACTTCAACAGTCTTTCTTATTTTATCCCAGTGAGGACAAGTGAGTTGTCTAATGCTTTTTAGACCTTAACCTTGCCATCAAACATATGGATGGAATGTCCTTGCTAGTGGATGTGAACCAAAGACAACAAGTTTCTCCACAACTCTAGGAGGTAGGGAACATCATGTAGATGAAAGTTTGGGAGACCATGTAGTTTAAGTGTGACGGTGTCAAGCCCTAATGGCTTGAGTTTTGACTTGTCTATGAAATAGATTGTTCTATCAACATTATTAGTGAATTTTTCAAAGAAATATCTTCTAAAATTCACGTGGAAAGTTGCAATTGAATAAAGCAACAATGCCTCTTTCCACGACGCAAGTGAAGCATTGAACAAGTATTCATTTATTATGATATTGCAATGTGCCACAACATAATGAGAAGATTTAGGTGCTTTACCTTTCCCTTGATATGGTGATTTTTCTTTCTCTTCATCCCCTTAATCTCTGATCTTGTCCCAAGAGAGCTTACACGTGGAAGCATCATGTCCATTTCCGTTGCACCATATGCAATGAAGATTAAGTATTCCTCCTTGGTAATGTTTGCCCCCGCTGCCTCTATTATTCTCCCTTCCATGTCCTCTTCGACCACCTCTTCCTCTAGAAGAATCATGTGCATGATTCTTCATTTTCTATGCAAGGCACACAACTTCTTGAGAATACTAAGAAATTGTCTTCTTCTTCCCAAAATCTTTCTCTCTTTCAACAAACTTCTCCGCAAGAGAGTCAAAAGAAATATTCTTGAGTTTGCCACTAGCTTGTAATGACTCAAAATAATTAGAATAAGTGGGATATAGTGTCTTGACAAAAGCTATGAGAGGAAAATCCATTTTAACATTGATGGCTTCTATATCATGCATAATGGCTCTTATTTCAGAGGCATAGTTAAGGGATCATCATCTTTCAATTCTAAATTAAAAAGTTTGACCATAAGTTGGACTACTTCAAGTTCAGAGTGTGAGTGATAAATATTTTAGCTTCTTTAAGGCTTCAAAAACATTTGTAAATGATGTAATATAATGACTCGCCTCTTCATGCTACAATCAAGGGATAGGCCTTGTTTTTGTTTTTCTCCCATAGTGTGAGCTCCTTCTCTGAAGTGGGACTTTCAGGATGATTAACAACTTCTCCTTCACATACTCCTTTCCACAACACAATAAAAATTACGGTATGTTTATCTTTTAGAGCCATTCATGGTAATTTTCTTTGCAAAAGAGAACTACTCCAACTATATAAATGAGTGAATACATCATTAAGAAAAATAACTATCTTCTTTTAATTTAAAAAACAATCACAACTTTACTTTCTGCATTTTATATGACAACTAACAAACCAAGCCAAATATAAATCAAAGTATATGAAGAGAAACATCAATATATTCAACTCAACACTCATATAATACCAATGCCATATCAATCTATTGAGCATACAATGTATGGCTCAACGCATATACCATACATAAATACGATTGAGAACTTAATGCATAACATATACCATACATTCATCAACACATATACCATACATACATACCATTACATGGTCTGCAATGTACATCATATAGCCATAACCTATCATTACATGGTCTTCAGCACACAACATTCACCATTTAAGTGAACCATGCCCCATGCACCAAACGTAGGAGTTACCAATGCATAGCCATATGCCATCGTTCACGATCTTTGATACCAAATATAATATATATGCCACGAAGAGTAGTCTTGAATTGAGATATTCATCCCCAGTTCATAGGAAATTCATGAACTCATTGTATATATAATATATATATCCTCTTGCAGGAGCAAATGCATCATTGAAACCAGAGTCATGACTTGCAGGTATTCGACCAGCGTACATACATTCCCACGCATACAATCCAACTTGCACCTTTAAACGCAAAGAATGAATATTTTGAAATGTAATTCACGCACATATCAAGAGCGACCCGCTATCAAACCCACAAAAAAAAGGCAAAGGATAATGAGAGAGAATCGCAGGAGTTACAATGAGAAAAGCTAAATTGGGGCCTGTAGCTCTGATACCATATCAGGTCAGGTTTAAATAACTCTACTAATTTTATTTGCATTAAAAAAATGGTGTTGTAAATATATATACAAGAAGAAGGAGACTAAATGAAGTAGCATTCCAATATTTTTTAGTCTTTTTTTTTTCTTATTTACATTATTTACAAAAATTTCCTATACCAAAAAATTAAGTGTAAAAAATTAAGTATTTAATTTATATCACTACAATAATACATATTCTTAATTAACTAACATTATAATATTAATAAAATATTATATTTTATTGTTAATTATTTAATAAGAAATTATTACAATTTTTTTTTTAATAAATTAAGATTCTGAAAATAAATTTAGTTGAAGATTCTCAATGAAGTGAAAATAAATACTATAATTAATACTGCCAAAAACCTACAATGAAACCTAGTGTGGCCTGGCAAGGTTCTCGGCCCTAGGATTGTTGACATTTGGGTGGCCAAATTATTTTATCATTTGACATGGCTGCCTTCTCCTAACCATTCGGTGGACCTCACAGACACAGTGAAATAGCAACGCCCCTTGCAGCCATACCTGTGAGTAGGATCCCAGTTCCTTTTATTCCCAGAGCTACCTGTGAGGGGACTTCTATTTTATTATCCCCATATTACAACCAGCAACTTGTATATAAAAAACAACGTTTCCTTTGCAATTATTCCGTTATTACTATCCACATTGCATATAGAAACAACGTTTCCTTCGCAATTTTTCCTTGAGTTTTATGGTAACTTTCGGAGTTACATAACTATACGTGATTTTGCTCTTATTATTTTAAAGCAACTTGAGATAATAAATAGTATATTTGTCTTCTGCTGAATTTGGAAAAATATATCTCGATTGCGTGGATTTCTGTTTTCCAATCATTTAATTTTTATTATTTATTTCACATATAAAATATTTTATTTTTAATTTTATAAAATAATATAAAAACGTAATTGACAACTAATAATTATAAAATATATAAATAATAACTAACATACATTATAAACGTTCAATCCTAATATACAATTATCAGAATAAACTTTCAATTTAATAAAATAATATAAAAACTTGATTGACAAATAATTATAGTTTATATTCAGATTGAAAGTTTATGTTAATATTAAATAATGTGTGTTTATTATGATTGTATTTCATTATAGTTAGTACTCAAAATCTATAAGTCTCTAAAATGAATAATTCTAGAAGATCAGTCTCTTTCAGAGAGCTTGAAGCTGAAGAACAAGTTAAAGAAAACTCATTAAGAGATATGTTTTTTTCATCATCTAAAAGGGTTATAAATTTTGTAGAACTTGAATATTTTGAAAGTCACCCTGCACCTAAGTGGTGTCTGCCCAGTATCTCCTCGTCAGAAGTATATGCTGACTTGTCTATGTTCCATCTTAAAGATGTAACTAAAATATCTATCAAAGAAAGTATTAGACAAATACAAGAGAACTCAGATTCTGTACAAACACTTTTTCTTCTTAACACTAAGAAACTTCAGGCTGAAGCCAAAAGATTGGGAACCAAATATTTGCATCTAGGGTGCATAAGGGTAGGGATCAATCCCTTAGTCCATAGAGGACTGAATACTTTTGTTCTTGTCACAGTCAAAGATCTGACACATAACAAGTATTCAGATTCATTGATAGGAGGAATGGTTGCTCCATTATCAAATGGACTAGTATACTTTGATTGTTATCCCAACTTTTCTATATATACATTTGATGAGCACATCAAGAATATTTTACAACTACAGATTCAAACAACAGGGTTTGATATGAAGAAAAAGAGAAATAATATTACCATTCAAACTCGTGGCTGTTTTAGACACACAAATACCCTCTATCCTACAGTTCTCCATGCTCACAGCAAAGAATCCAAATCTACTGTGGTTGTTCTAACACATATCCAGAATCAAAAGATAGAACATCATATTATTAAATGGGAGGACCTAAGTTTCCCAGAACATTGGGTTGTTGATAACCCAAAACCTCCAACATTGCAAAAGATTACTTTTGTTGATATACAAGAAGGACCATAATCTGCTGTAGTATCCTTTCCTAGAAGATCTACAATAGATCGCAGAAGAATCGATTTAGCTTGCAAAGCATCATCCATGTATATTGATCCACAGGGAGTAGATATTGCCAGTTATTTTACACCATTTGAAAATTTCCTTCACATAGATCTATTTGAATATGCCAAGATTGTAAATTTTTCATCCCTGCAAGTCATTTGCCCAAGCTGCAATCAAGAGATAAATCTCAGTGGCCTTGTTGATTCTGTCATACATCAAAAGCACCATCCAAGGAAAGGAGTATCTCCTCCTACAACTTATGTCACTCCGTGTCCAAATCCTAAGTGTTCTGAAATACCTTTCCCTCATGATACTGATCATGTATTAATGATCCATGAGTTTCCATCTTTAGAAAATGAAGAACCCCGCCTCAAAGACATGTTTAGCAAAGCACGTCCTAGTGGTATGCCTCGCTATGGTCCAGGATATCTAGAACAACTTGATGAAATAACCCCTCAATCCAGATTTGACAACTTTGTGCCTTCTGATTGTAAGAAGCCGTCAAAACTAGAAATTCACAAGTTCTTTTTGGTTATGGAAGGATATAGGAAGCATACAATTGATCACAAGTGATTGAAAAATATGCTTAATTGGTATTTATACACTCATCTTGAGGCTGAAAGTTTTGACCTTACCACTCCATATCCAGAAAAAATCAGATTATCCCATGAATGGAAAACATACATGCAAAAGAACAATGTCTGGTTGTATTTTTATGAATAGAAGAGGAAGCAAAAAAATATAGATGTACAATGGAAGATGCTGAATCATCCTCAATAAAACATTCTTGCACTATCATAGATGGCAGTAAAATTGAAACTCCTACCACCTTCGCTCCTTACAAAGACATTGTATTAGGAGAAGCACAGAACAGTGCTAAAGCCATTCCACTTGTCATAAAATATGACAGTGCCCTTGGCATTGATGGTAGGATACAGAAAGCCAATGAACATATAAACTAGACAAATACAACAGTTAAAGGGATAGAAATGAATTGTTCAAAGTCTATTGAAGTTAAAAAAAATTTTAACAGTATACAAGTCTCTGTAAATAGTATTAACAAAACTCTGAATGATGTGAACTATTCTACTACTGTATTGAAAGGTTTTGTTAAAGAATCCTTAATAAGGATAGAAGATATTGAAAGGAAAGTAGATATGGGAAAACAATCTACTCAATAATCTATTGAAGAACTGTCTAAAATATTTGATAAACTTCATATAGCCTCCAAAGACAAATTGATTCCTGTTTTTTCTCTATTCAAGAGATCTTTAAATATTTAGCATCTTGTTAAGCCTGTTGATAGATTTCCTTCTCTCTTCTCTAAAGAAATAACCGAAGAAAAATCTGAGCCAATGATTATCTCCTCACTGTTTAAAGAAGTAGAGCAACCTGAAAGCTCAGAACCACATCTGTTCCCTATCTATGAGCCTCTCCAAAGTCAATATACCAGGTATCCAGCACGTGATCTCAGTGGAAAAGGGAAACTTCCAGAAACACATAACTTCCATCTTGAATCAAACAGAGAATGGAATATTGACAATCTGAGTGTTTCTTAGATTTAACAAATGATAGATCTTATGTTTACAGAATACACGCTCATGTGCTTAAAGGGAAAAATGAAATATAAGCTTGTAAATCTATTGTTCAATGCTTCACTGGAACTTTGTTGAGATGGTGGGAAACAGAGTCATCACCAACAATAGTGGCAAAAATGGAAAATCAAATCTTGAAAGATGAAGTGGGAGATATCATTCATAATGCTCATGGAGATCCCAAAAAAAATATGATTGGGTCACTAACTTCATTCATTTTAGAACATTGTTGTGGAGGATAACTTTAACTTGCCAATAAGCATGAGATAATTCTCATGAATATTAAATGTAATAAAATGTCTCATTATGAATATTTTCATAGAGACTGGATTCAGAGAATATATGAGGTTATAGATAGCAAAAATATCTTGTGGAAACAAATCTACTTAGTAGCATTTGCTGTAGGGGCTTCAGACGTGAAGCTTGCTCTCGTTGAGTCTCTTCTCTATGATCAATACACGAACCGGTACATGAACCTTTGGACTTTCACACTCTAGAATCCTTCACACGACCTCTTGCCTTTAACGGACTGGTGTTCCTTAGACCTCGGCAAACATCCGGCGAACCTCAAGCGAACCTCTTGTCTCATAGATACTACCACAACAGATAGTTTTAACACATGCACAAATGAAAAAATGTACTCAATTGGAATGTATCATGCTCAGAAAATGGATACTCATATATTTATGCAGAAGTTTCTTTACAAATTTAGAGAGAAATTCTGAAGCAGGGGCTTCAAACGCGAAGCTTGCTCTTGTTGAGTCTCTTCTCTGTGATCAATACACGAACCTTTACATGAACCCATACACGAACCTTTGGACTTTCACACTCTAGCGTCCTTCACATGACCTCCTGCCTTTAACGGAC
Organism: Pinus tabuliformis; assembly: GCA_031772625.1. NCBI lineage: Eukaryota > Viridiplantae > Streptophyta > Pinopsida > Pinales > Pinaceae > Pinus > Pinus tabuliformis. The sequence goes on from CM062808.1 coordinate 784,868,627, forward strand.
TAGTGTTCCTCAAACCTTGGCAAACCTCAAGCGAACCTCTTGTCTCATAGATACTACCTCAACAGATAGTTTTAACACATGCACAAATGAAAAAATGTACTCAAGCGGAATGTATCATTCTAAGAAAATGGATACTCATATATTTATGCAGAAGTTTCTTTATAAATTCAGAGAGAAATTCTGAAGCTCTCTTCCAGAGATAGACTATTTAGGAATTTATCAGATGTTGCGACTTGTCAAGTAAGAAGCTATCTGAAAGCTTCTTGGTCTTTCACAGACTCTATCTTAGAACTTGAATTCTTATGAAAACATACAAACTTCAAAAACTTATGAATCTGGCCACTTTAGGTTCTCACCAGAGCTCTCACTCTAATGCGCAGGCTTCTCAGATCCGACTCTAAAGAGATGGAAGCAAGAACTTCCTCCTCAGACTCAAAAAGTCAAAAACATAACCAAAGTCACACTCACACTCTGAATGCCCAGAATGAGCCTTACTCCTTCCTTATATAGGAAAATGAGGGGACAAACATCTCACAGTCAGGAAAACAGATTCAGTACTATCTTTCATTAGTGGAAGAGATGTGGCTCAAAGCTCACCAAAAGTCAGAGAAGTGCTCCGAGTCTCATGACTAAAGAATCTTTGTACTATGTTACACTGTGGGAGATTTGAACAAGTCCCATGAAAAACATTGTACTGTAAATAAATTTTACATAGTGGATACTTTTAAACAGAAAAGCCCATGAGAAAACTGGTCACATTCAGTCTTGCGACTAGACATCATTATTACACTTTGGAAGCTTTAAGGACAAGCCCACGAAAACTATTAGTCCCCCAAGGGTGTGGCCCCTGGAAATCTTATCTGAGAATATCTACAAGAATCCCAAGCCTTTGTATAAATTCTTCATACAATCATAGGCTTTCTTAAGACAATTTGGTGTTTAATCTTAGTCATGACTAACCATTTATGGTGTCTTTTCATAAAATAACCAAGAATTTGACTATCTTGATAATTATTGACATCTCCAACAGTTTTACATGGAGAATTCCAGCATTCAGTTAAAAATCCACAAGTGTCACATTCATATTGAAAGTCATGTTGGAAGAAAAGACGATCCATAGTAGTCTTGTGGAGGCCAAAATCATTCCACCATTGTTGAAGCCATTCACCTTGTCATTGTCTTTCTGTGGTCCCTGTGGCCCCAAATTTTACTCTTGTGTAGTGAGTTTAATTTTTCCCATCTACATTCATAATGTCCCACCACAACTTTTTGTAGTCTGAAAAGTTGTAAATGGTATCCGGGAAGATAATGCTTGGATTACCCCGTGGCCACATTTTTGGCATGTCGTACCATCCCGACCATCTGTTCGATTTATGGCAAGATATTTGTGGAAGATTCTCCTCTAGTTGCTTCCTTCTGTCTAGATCACATTGATATCTCTAAAATTTTGGCTTAGTGATTCTTCAGCCAAATGTGTGTCCATCATAACCCTCTGACACACCATGTCGTGTATCGATTTTCTACCTTTGGGGTAGACTTTCCTTTCAAGTACTAAGTGTTGAATATCTAAATGAGGTTACAAATTTGCATCGAGAACTTTTGTGTTTCTTAGCTACCATGTTGGTTTCAATTTGGAATAGTATTCTTCCCAGTTCTGTGTTTCAAAAATACTTCTCAGAGTCTTTGTATGTTGGGAAGGGTCCCATTCTGTTACTATCACCATGGAAGTGTCTTTCTGATTTAAATATTCTTTGCTTAGGAAGTCAGGTAGACAATTCTTTTCACCTTTGATGTGTTCAACTTCAAAGTTGAAATTTGAAAATAGAGCCTGCCACCTTGCGAACTTAGCTTCTCCTGCTTTCTTTATAGCTTTACTAAGGACTTTCTTTAGTGTAGAGACATCCGTTCTTAAGAGAAAATTTTTGTGTATCAGGTGGATATCAAATTTATCAATGTAGTTCCATGCTGCTTTGACCTCTTTTTCTATAGTAGAATAGTTTTTCTCAGGTGGGTTCCAAGTCCTTGAGACAAACTGAACTATTTGTTCTTTTCCTTCTTTCTTTTGCTTCAAAATTCCTCCCCACCCTTCATTGTTGGCATCTATTTCAACAATTTTGAAAAAATATTCATGAGTGATATGAAGAATAGGAAGAGTATTTACCTTCATTTTAATTCTTCTGACAGCTTCAGTGTGGGCCTGATACTAAGGTTCTGGATGTTTTTGCAGTCTTATGTTGAGTAATAATCTATCTTTGGCGCAATCTTTGTAAAAGCTGCTTACATAGTTTAAATATCCTAAGAATCTTTGTAATTCAGTTTTGTCACTGATAATATCTGGAAATTTATCAGCAAATTCCAGAGCATGTTTTTGCAGAGTAATTTGCCCATTTTTAATTGTATGGCCAAGAAACGTGATACTTGTCTAAAATAATTCAATCCTTTTCTTGATAAGAACCAATCCATTGGTTTTGACAAGTTGTACAAATTTCGGGATATGTTTAAAGTGAACATGGATGTTTTTAGAAAATATAAGTATATCATCAATGTATACTAGTAACCAATCAAAATATGGCTTGAAAATGCGATAACCTTCTGGAATTTGAGGGGGCATGCTTTAGTCCGAAAGGCATGATGTTCCATTCATAGTGTCCTCCTGGGGCATTGAAAGCAGTCTTAAACTTATCATCTTCATTAATTTCCACCTGCCAAAATCTTGATTTCATATCAAATTTAGAAAATACTTTAGCCCCTACTATTCTTGCTAAAAGATTTCCTTTGTGAGGAATGGGGTAAGTATCATCTGAGAGGATAGTATTCAAAGGTTTATAGTTTATGACCAGTCTTGGGATACCTCTTAAATGTTCTAAATGTTTAATAACATAAAAACCATATTAGTTCCAAGGACTATTATATTCTCTAATCAATCTTCTTTCCAAGACGCTTTCTATCTCTTTTTGACAGAGATCTCTCTATTCTTTGTTCATAGGGATTACTCTACTCTTGCAGGGTTTCCCTTCATACTTATCTTTGTAGGGAAATTCTACACAGTGTCACTTTCTATGCCAAAAAATATTTGGTTCTTCAGAACAACATTCTTTTTCTATATGTGATCTCAGAGTTGAGATCATTTGTTTAATTATAGGAGTCTGAAGATAGTCTCCTATCTTTATGGTGGTCTTTAGCTCCTTGAGCTCTTCAATTTTATTTTTTGCCTTTTTGATCTACTGCATTGTTTGTACCATAGTAGACACCCTGGGAGTATAGACAAAGGGTAACTTGATTATTAGTAATTTTCCATCTGAGATTTGTACATATATAAAATAACCAGCCTTGCTATTTTTCAATCTAGCTGATCCATGTGGCTCCACAGTTGCTAAAAATACATTCCCCAAAACACAGTCGATAGGAATGTCTGCAACAACAAATTTTAATTTGATGCAATTCTCTTTAAAGCAAATAGAGGCCTGAGGGATTTCATACAGTGGATATTTGCTTCCTAACCTAATCAATTGTCTAAAGGATTTTACCCAATACTTTGCAGGCATCACTTTTGAATTCAGAATATTGAGATTTTCCCTGGAGTCAATAAGTGTTCTTAGGGAAAACATTTCAACATTTATACAGATATCTACCATAACATGATGTTGCTAATATTGGATAGCCATTACTCTCATGTCGGTGAGTCCTATAGTATGATCCTTTTTTCCTAAAAATATTTCATTATTTTGGTTAGTGTAGTATTCATCATATGCATCCTCAGCTTTCTTCCCTTTTTCTAACTTAGAGACCTGTGCTTTTAGAGAGACAATCTCTTTTTTGAGATGATGAATCTCTTGGCTGACTTCTCCTAATGTGAGGGCTCTGGTCTTAGAGTTCTATTCGCTTCTTTGGAAATATCTTGTATTTCTTTCAAATGAGGCATCGATGAATAATGCCTTTGGTTTAGTTTCAGGGGCAGTGTTGCTATTGGTCCCCTGATTTTTGTGCATAGATAAAGTAAATAACGTTTGAAATTGGAAGTAATTAAGAAGAAAAGTGATTTTGATGTGTTATATGTTATGATTTTTTATACAAAGGCTCACTGATTTTTATTTATTATTTATTTTGAAAAAATAATAAATATTAACTTGTCATTTTTGAAAAGCAATAAAAATATAATTAAAAAAAAAATTATTACTTTGTAAAAGTTGCATTTATACCATTTTTTTTAAACTTATATATGAGATATTCAACTTTTTAGATGTTGTGAATAAAAGTAAATTGTGAACTTTTAAGAAAAATGAGACTAGAATTTAATAAGCACAAGAAAATTTAAATGATATTAATATTTTAGAAAAAAAATTATTAGAAAAAACAATCTAACTCAAAATTTTATTGTCATATTTAGAAAGTGAGATATATTCATGGATTTATCTACATATACACTAACGTTAATATTTTTTAATAAACCATGACAAATAAAGTAATCATACATTCATCTATAAATAATAGGAGGAATGTTTCTCCCACAACTGCTCAAATACTATTTTAAAGACTTGGAGTCTAATATTGTAGCTTTGTGTTTAAAGTTATATGACTTGAAACTTTTGATAGTAGAATGAGAAAGCTTCAAAATGAGATGTGGGAATAGGTCTCATCAGTGAGTTTTTTTTTATCCAAACCAATAATACACTCATGGGAGGAACAATTGATGATACTACTTCGGGTAATTATTGCAAATATCTCTGATTTCTCTGACATTTCTATTTTTTTCCAAGTTTTTGACTATATTTCTCATATTTTTTGAGTTTTTCAGGTTCAAGTTAATGCTTGTCAATATTTTCCAATATTTCACATAAATTTCTTTCGTGACCCATTGGAAATATATCTCTCAAAATGATATTTGAAATGTACAGTATCACTCCAACAAGTCAATACTGTATATACCAGTGTTTGACTGCTTATCAAAGGGCTATGATTTTTGTCATGCTATGGAACAACTGTAAAACATAATGCTAACACGTATAGTGGGACACAATTAAATATTATAGTTCCTGCCAAAATAGAACTTACAAAACATTTCATGATGAAAGAGAGATTTCGAATGATAGAGATTGTTGTTGTCACTGCACACGAAAAAAATAAAAGATAGAGATGACAAAAAGATTAGATGATAAAGATTTTTGTTGTTTCTATGCATGCAAAATGACCTTGCAGAGCCATGGGTGTATTCATTTCCATTTTTCAATTATATTTTTGCTCAAAAATATTACAGAGAAAAGAAAAAAAATTAATCATATGATAGGAAATGATATATCCTAGGTCAAGTATAGAGATGCATGTAGACCAACATAGGGCCTGAGACATTGACAAAGAAATTAGTGTGGATACAGGAGAGAGTTTTGGAACAAATCTAGGATTCATATGGGTGCAAGAAATCCAAGCAAACACATGGGAAACTATTTCGAGTGCAGTTTTGGTAGGCTCTAGAGAGCACCCCCTTTGATAGTATGTTAAAATCACTCACAAAAATATGCAAAAATTAAGATAAGCTTGAGATGCAATTTTATTCAAAAAATATACATATAAATACATTTTTTGGAACCGTTGGATTCAACTTCAAAGGTTTCTTTCACTGCTCGTAACAATTCACATTTCTTTGTATTGAAATCCTCTATTCGTAACTGTCTATTTGAGCCTCACCTTTTCCAAATCTTATTAGTTTCACTTCTGTAAGTGTCAATTTATTTTAGATGCACATTCTCACTTGCGCATCAAAATTGAAAGCATGTACACTATCCACACACATGCATTGTCACTATTATCCTTGAATACCAAAACTTTTGTAACAACTAAAGTATTATTGTATACTTCTTGTCTTTTCAATTATTCTACTTTATGCATTCATAATAGAAATTATATTGAATTGATTTTAACAAGTCTTCCTCCTTGTGTCTTTCAGTTGATGAAACCAACCTATTGGAGAGAGTCTTCCATTAGTCACAAGTGCTCTTGATTTCGAATAAGGTGGCTATGCAGCCAACCATCAAGAACAGTTGTGCAGGATGAAGTGGGGCACAATGAAACAACCCCTGAGCCGACTATTCACTCTTTCATCACGTGATCAAGTAAAATATTTTAGCTTTCCTCAAAATTTAGGTTATAATTTCTCTCTCCAACCTCCTTCCAGGTAAGAGTTTGGGTTTTATTCATCTCAGTTTCTAGATTCTGCTACTTATCAATCTCTGTAGCAGCCAATCCATGGACTACTTGTAGGTATGTTGCATATTTTCGTTCACATTGTCATGTATTAAGTGGTCATGAGAAGATAGTCCAACAATGAAAAATCTATGAATTTCCCCATTCCTCATACCTCGCTCAATTTAACAGTGATACTTGACTGAGAGACTAAAGTAAAGGAACTCCCAAACCATGGTGGTAATGTGAATAACTAATAAGCATAGAGTTATGTTTAAGCACTGAGTTTTTGTTGGCTCAGTACTGTCATTAAAGAACAAACATTGGAACACCTAAGGTACTTTTGGCTACCACTTATTCACCCCAAGCAAGGTATACTTTACAACCCTCTCCAATATACCCTTTCCAGGGCTAAATAGTACTTAGTGTTCATCTCAATGCTTACAAAAATATTTAGGTCAGGGATGCTAAATATTATCCCCAACGCGAGGTAATGACAAGGGCCTAAGACTTATAAATAGAGAAATTTGGTGTGTAGTTTCTTTGGTTTCCATCATTTTTGTCATTTGTCCATGTTTGATAGTGTATTCTCCTCAGTGAAATGTAATTAAAAGGTGTAATTTTTCGAACATTTTCGGGCATTATATTTTATTGATGTTAACCATGCTGGAATCTAAAGTATTATGGGTGGAGTAAAATCCCCCCAATTTGTGGAGTTTGAAGTGATTGTGGGATGAAATGGTTCTATCTATTTTGAAATTCCTATGAAGTTAGAATTTTTTTAGAATTTAATTTTGAAAAAGTAAATTTTGATTTTTCTTTTTATTCAAAGAAAATCTTATAAGTTGTCAATAACCATTTTAATAAATCTTATAAGATGTGTCAATCTCCCTTTTATAGAATCTTATAAGATGTCAATCTCCCTTTAATTTTAATGAAGAGCATTTTCATAAATCTTTTGGAGTTAAGGTGTTGTGCATTGCTTTCATTTTGAAAATATTATTGAACATATTATGGAATATTGGCTTGGTTGGAATCTCCTTGAAACATAACAAATGATTAAAAAGAAACAAGAGTAAAGAAACAAAATTGCATAAATTTTTTACTTCTATCTTCTTTTCCTATGCTACCCCCTTAGGTGTTTCCTTTGCAACATGTGGTGCAATTGCCAATTTTAATACTTTATATTTATATTCATGATGATTTTAGTCTTTCTCTTTACCTTTTTTTATCTTGAATAATATATTTTTTGTTTTCTAAATTTTTCCCTTAATTTTAAATTTATTTTGACTAATTTTAAATTTAATCTGATTTATTTTTAATACAATTTTCATGATAATTGATTTTTATAATTTGATTTTTATTTTTATTTTTAATTTTTATCTCTTCTCTTGATTTTTAACTTTTTTACTCTTATTTTTCTTATAATTTTATTTTATTTTTATTTTCTATTTATATAATATATATATGATTCCATTACATTAAATTAAAATTTTATATTTTTAATGTGTTAATTGTAATCTTTATTCATATTAACTACTCATTCATATATATATATATTTATATTTTTATATTTTTAATAATTTAATTTTAATTTATTTTCATTAAAAAGTTCCATTGCATTATTTTAATATTTTATATGTTTATGTATTTTCAATTTTTTATTTAGTGGGTATTAAAATTAATTAAATATATATATATATAGGATTAAGTTAAATAATTGGTGTATGATTTTATATTTTTTTAAATAGGAAAAGAGATTCACCTCAACTCAATAATTTGATTATTGATATCTATAAAAATATATTTATACTTTATTTTCTTTGGATTGGAATATGTGACTATTTATAAGGAAAAACACATATCATTTAGTTATTTAATTTAGTTATAATTTAATTTTTATTTTTGAATTCACTTTTGTGTGATCTATAATATGTTTGACAAAAAATCTTTCCCAAAAATTACATAAAAGAAAATCTCATCGACACGTTTTGAACCAATTAATATGATTCATATTCAAGACAAAATATTATGATTTATATATAATCCATAATTTTTATTTCTTTATATATATATATATTTTTAATTTTTTAATAAATGTTATTTTTATGAATAATGATTATATTGTAACTCGAGAAAACGTTTTAGGTTTAATAATGACCGAGGACAGTGTGACATCGATTTACAAGCAACGTATTGGACCTTTTCTTAGCGATAAGTAAGAGGCCAGTGTGAACAGCTGTGAGTGTAAATTGTTTTTACGATGATTAACAATTTTAATGGAAAAGTAAATAGTCTCAACCATCGCATTTAAAAGATGGAGTGTTTCCTGTGGAAATTTAATTTTGGTGATAATGACTATATAAATAGGTTTGTCTATTATTATTATTAAGTGATTGAGAGAGATTTAATTTTTATAGAGTATTATAAAATATGTTTAATGGTATACAAAAATGGAAGAGTGAAAATTATTTTTAAATTATATATTTTTATGGTTTTAATTAAATTTATTAATTAAATAAAAATATTATATAAACAATAATAGTATAAATTGTGTTATAGTTTTTTGAGTAAATGGTATTGATAAGTTATATTTTATAATAAAAATATTTATAAATTAAGAATTTCCATGATAAATTAGAGTGAATTTCTATGAGCAAAAATCTTGTTACACACCAGTTTCAAAATAATAGATGTATTCAATTTTGAACTGCTTGCGTTGCCTCTTTGCTGCAAACTAGGTCTATCGCCTCTGCTCTGCGCGTCCCCTGCGTAGCAGCCCTTGAGCCTCTCGACTCTCCATTGGACTCCAATGGGGGTCCGCCTCCCCCCACTCCCCCCCAGAGGTTCTGGCTTTCAAAACGATGATAGCAGCTTGCATTAAGAGAACCCCTTCTGCCATGCAACCGAAATTCATGAAGAAAATGGACAACATACCCTCGGTTGCACTCCCGGAAGAAGAAACGTGCAGAGCAGCTCTGAATCTTGTAGAGAGAGGCCTCATAGGCCAGTTCACTGGCCTTTGGCCTTCACCAAAATCTGTTGAAGAGTGGGTTCAGAGAAACTGGATCCCGTTAACCAAAGAGGCCATAAAAAGCTACTTTGTGGGCAAGGGCTACTTCGTTTTCATCTTCGAAAGTGCAGAGGACAAAAGCTTAATCTTCAGGAACAGACCATATTTTATGGGTCCACAAGGATTATATCTGAACAAATGGTCACCCAATTTTGACCCTGCTCAGGATGTTCCATCAGCTGTTCCCGTTTGGGTGCGTTTGCCCCATCTTCCCCTCCACTGCTAGAACCAAAAGTCTCTTCAGCTAATCGGCAACGCTCTAGGAAAATACATAGACCAAGCAGTAAAAAAAGATCAGTATTCGTGTGCCCGCATATGTGTCGAAGTCGATCTAGAGGAGGGACTGCCAGAAGCAATCAAGCTAATGGTCGTCGGATGGACGCATGTTCAAGAACTAGATTACGAACAACTCCCTTTTAAATGTAGACACTGCCATGGTCACGACCATTTCGCAAAACACTGCAAGAAAAAGGCTGAGGAACAAGCAGAGATGCACAATGGCGAGCAATGGACCCTAGTCCAGAAAGCATCGCAGCAAAAAAAAAGGTAGGGGGAAAGTCACTCAGAAGGAGGCCCCCAACAGCTCCAAACCCACCGAAGAAAGGGGTCCAAACCCAAATGAAAAATAAAGTAGTCTGGCCCAACCCTCAAAAACAATCCCAGAAAACGTAGACCAGGAAGGAACATCCAACTCCAACAAAGAAGACGAAGAAGCAGGCCACCCAGAGGCTTCCAAAGGCAGCCCCTCCAATCCCTCTTATGCAGAAGTCACAAGGAAAAAGCTAGCAGATAGCTCAAGATCATCGAAGGACGAGATCTACGAGCGTCCATCAAAAAGAGCCAGAAGGAAATCCCATAAAGAAGCAAGGGAGGAGGAGGCTGAAAGACTTAAAACTCAAGGCAGCTAGCCCATGATAGAGATGTCTATTGGGAGAAATACCAGAACAAGGCCTCCTAAGGGAGGATCCCTCCCCCCATCTGGTAAATAATGCATCTTGTCTCTTGGAACTGTAGAGGTCTGGGGACCCACATGAAAATAGAAGCAGTCAAGGATCTACTGAAAATCGAACCACCAGATATTCTCATGCTCCAAGGGATAAAAATCGAAGGGCAAGCCCTCCTCGACATCAGTAAGGTGAAGTGGAATAAAAACGTAGGCAAAGTAGTAAGCTCAAGGGGATCTTCAGGGGGGCTAGCTACCCTATGGAAAAAAGATCTCTTCCACCTGAGCAACTCCTTCAAAAATAAGCACTGGATCTTCACAGAATTAAAGCATTGTGCAAGTAAGTCGACTATCTCACTCTTCAATCTTTATGTTCCAGTTCGTTACTCTGAAAAAAGAGAATGTTGGAATTCCCTCCTAGCATTCTTAGAGCAGCATAACCCCAATAACATGATCCTTGCTGGAGATCTAAACATAGTTTTTAAGTCCAAAGAAAAGAGAGGGGGCAACAACAGTAGAGACCATTTGCTGCCTTTTGTGGAAGATCTCATCCAACAGTGGGACCTCCTCGATTTTAGCCCAATAAGAGGTCTCTATATATGAACATTGTAAACTTTGAAACGGGAACTGACACTATTACCCATTTCATAGAGATCGCAAAAAAGTGACTTAATTTTGAAAATGGGTGATGCAGAACACACATGTATTTTTAGAGCATAGTTTTTGGCACTTTAACTTTTTTTTATGTACATTGCATTTTAGAATGGTAGTGATTTTCATGTTGATTTAAAAAAGTGGTAATTCTGCATCACACCCTTTTTTTAAAAGACCTATTTTTTGACGTTAAATTTTCTAATGTATGAAATATAAATAATTATTTTGTAAATTTAATAATTTTTGAAGTGGTTGTTTTCTTCATATTTTCTTGTTTTTATTTTAATTTTAATTTTTTTGTAGTGAGATTTTTATTGTTTTGCATTTTTAAATTGGAAGGTCGATATTTTGAATTTTCAATATTCTACATATTTATACATCCTTAATTAATTTTTCAATCCACATGAAATAATTGTTTCTAAAAAACAATATTATTTAACAACGGACATAAAAATAACCATTTTTAACATAAATATAACTAAAAAACTACACGTTCTGATAATTTTTTACTAGAATTGACATGTCAAAATCACAATTTTTATACGAAAAATTTTAACTAAAAATGGTTAAATAAAAGATTTTTTTTATGAATTTCATGTCAAAAAAATAATAATAATCACTTTAAAAAAAAATAAAAATATGATTAACTTAAAAATTAATGTGAAAATCACATATTATAAATATTGAACGCATGTTCCCGTAATCGGAATCGAATAACCACTGCTCCACTGTCCATGGGGGTGGCTATCCGATTCTCGGAATTGGATAGCCACCGCCCAGCCACCCGTGGGGGTGGCCAGGCGGTGGCTTTCTGATTCTCAGAATTAGATAGCCACCACCCAGCCACCCCCACGGGTGGCTGAGCGGTGGATATTTGAATCCGAGAATTGGATAGCCACCCCCATGGGCAACCGGGTGATGGCTATTCGATTTCGAGAATTGGATAGCCAACCCCATGGGCATCCGGGCGATGGCTATTCGATTATGAGAATCGGATAGCCACCCCCATGGGCGGTCGAGCGATGGCTATTCGATTCCGAGAATTAGATAACCACACCCATCGGCGGCTAAGCGGTGGCTATCCGATTCTCGGAATCGGATAACCAATCCTTGACTGCCCTTGAGGTGGATATCCGATTCTTAGAATTTGATAGCCACCGCTCGGCCGCCCCCACGGGCGGCCGAGCGATGGCTATCTAATTCTGAGAATCAAATAACCACCACCTGGCCACCCCCACAGGTGGTTGAGTGGTGGCTATCCGATTTCGAGAATTGGATAGCCACCGCCCATAGGGGTAGACGAGAAGCGGCTATTCGATTCCGAGAATCGAATAGGCACCGTCGGGCCACCCATGTGGGCAGTGGCTGATGAAATTGTTTTTTTTAATAAAAAATAAATTTTGTTAAATATGTGTATTATATATATATATATATATATATATATATATATATATTAAATGTTTTTTTTTTTTATATATATATATATATATATCTATATATATATATATAAAATATATATATTTTATATGTTATTTAAAAAAATATCAAAAATATATTTAGCTTTTTTTAATTTTAATGTTTTTTTGAAAACAATGTTTAATTTGAAAATATGTATTTTTTTTTAATTTTAATTGTTTTCCGGGTTTTTATTTTATTTTTAATTTCAGCGTATTTTTGTTTTTTAGGGTTTTTTGAAAATGTTTTTAATCTTAATTTTTGTAGTTTTTTAATTTTTTTCTCTTTTTCTTTTTTTTTAATCTAGTTTGTTTTTAATTTTATTTTATTTTTTTAGTTTTTCTTAATGCTTTTTTAAAATTTCCTATTTTTACTTAATTTTATAGTTTTTTTTTCCAAAATTTTTAATGCTTTACCATATTAAAAAAAAATGTTATTCTTTTGAAAATATGTTTTTCTTATTATTTATTTCTTTAAATTTTTTTAAATTTTTAATTCTTATATTTTATAGGTTAATTTTGTTTTTTTTTTTAACATTTTTATGATTGATTTTTTTTTATTTTTATTTTTTATTTTTTATTTTTTATTTTATGTTTTGTTTTTAACATATATTTTTATTTACGTTTTGGGATTTCTTTTTAACTTTTTTTTTGTGTTTTTTTCATTGTTTTGATTATTATTTTTTTGTTTTTAATTTTATGTTTTCATTACTTTTTTGAAATTTTAATGTTTTTCGGAGTCATAACAAAATCTTTTACACCATTATTTCAAAATGTTGAAAACTTACCCCAAAAAAAGTGTTATCCGAGTATCAACACTTTTCATTTTGAGGGTGTTTTTTGCACAATTTTTGCACATAAAAATTTGGTTTTACTGACATCTTTTAAAAATGTTGAAAATTAACCCTAAAAGAAAAATCCATCATTCCATTTTTAGCACTTTTCATTTTTAGGCTGGTTTTTGCACAATTTTTGCACAAAAAATTCGTTCTCACTGCCATTTTTAAAACATGTTCAAAATTGACCCTAAAAAAAAAAACCATCGTTCTAGTATACACACTTTTCGTTTTTAGCACTGTTTTTCATGTTTTTTCAGGGTTTTTTGGGCAGAGTTCTCGTTTTAAGTTTATAGTTCTTGTTTCAAAGTTTACATTGTTCATGGACAAATAACAGGACAGGGGAGGAACACATATCTGCTCGTCTGGACAGATTCTTAGTTCAAAGCTCGGTGATGATGAACAACAAGATAATCAATACAAAAATCCTCCCCAAATTAACTTCAGACCATAAGCCCATTTAGGTGCTCCTGGAGGATGAAGAAGACTTGGGTCCTCTTCCTTTTCGCTTCAGCCCCCTTTGGATTGAAAGGGATGGTTTCATGGAAACAGTGAAAGAAGCTTGGGCCAAACCAATCTTAGGATCACCATGTTATGTTTGGGAGCAAAAGCTCAAGGCAACAAAACAAGCCTTGAAGGAATGAATAGAAGACCCAAGCGGTTGATATTATAAAGCTAAGGGATTGATAAACTGAAAGGATTAATATTCAAAACCCAAGGGATTAACAGTGAACCCTAAGATTAATATTATAAACCCTAATACTACAAATTATAAACCCAATATTAAACCTTAATATGGTAAACCAAATATTAAATGGCCCTAATATTATAAACCTTATTTTAAATCCAATTTTTTCAATGTAACAATGCAACATTGAATAAGTTATAATGTAATGTAACATTGCGACAATGATTGTTAGAGTTATTTGCATATTGAGACAATGTTTGTCACCTAGGATTAATATTATAAACCTTGTGAATAATATTATGCCCTAGGAATATGAACCCTTAAATTAATTAGCCTAAGGGATTGATATCATAAACACAAGGAACTGATAAACCTAATGGATTATAAACCTATAGGAATAATATTAAACACAAGGAATTAATGTTATAAACAAAAGAAATATAAACCATAAAATATACATTAAACCTTAAGATAAACATTAAACCATATGCATAATATTAAAACCTAGGAACATAAACCATATGATTAATATTAGAAACTCTAGGATCGATATTATAAAACCAAAGGATTAATTAACCAATTAGATTAATATTAAAAACCCGATGGATTATAAAGTTAAGGGAATAACATTAGACCCTAAGATTAATATTAAACCCTAGAAATATAAACCCTAAGATTAATATTATAAACCTTAGGATTAATATTATAAACCCAAGAGATTAATACTATAAATCTAAGGAATTAATAAACCTAAGGGATTAATATTATAAACTCAATAGATTACAAACTGAGGGAGATAATTTTCAACCCAAGGGATTAATATTATAAAGATAAGGGATTGATAAAATGAAAGGATTAATATTCAAAACCTAAGGGATTAACAGTAAACCCTAAAAGATTAATATTATAAAACCTAATACTACAAATTATAAAACCAATATTAAAGTTAATATTATAAACCAAATATTAAAAGACCCTAATATTATAAACCTTATATTATATCCATTTTTTTCATTGTAAACATTGAATAAGTTATAATGTAATGTAACATTGAGACAATGATTCTTAGAGTTATTTGCATATTGAGAAAATATTTGTCACAATGTGATGTTGGATAAGTTTTTGTACCATTCCAATGTTAAAGTATTAAACCCTTGATATTATAAGCCTAAGGGACTAATAAAACCAAGGTATTAATATTAAAAACCTAAGGGATTATGAACCCAAGTGAATAATATTAAACCCAAGGGATTAATATTATAAACCAAAGCAATATAGACACTATGATAAATTTTATAAACCCTAAAATAAACATTAAACCCGAAGATTCATATCATGAACCTTATGATTAATATTATAAACCCAATGGGTTAATAAACCCAAGGGATTAATATTAAAAACCCAAAGGAGTATAAACCCACCAGAAGAAAATTAAATCTTAGGATGAATATTAAACCCTAGGAATATAAGCCCTAAAATTAATAAACTCAAGGGATTAATATTGTAAACTCTAGCCTTAATATCAAACCCGAGGAATATAAACCCTATAATTAATACTATGAACCCAAGGAATTTATATTGAAAACCCAATGGATTGTAAAGCCAGGGGATTTATATTAAATATAGGATTGATATTATAAACCTTATAAATAGTACTATACCCTAGGAATATGAACCCTTAGGTTAATAGACCCAAGGGGCTGATATTATAAACCCAAGGTATGTAAACCTTAAGATAAATATTATAAGACATAAAAAAACATGGTTAACCATGGTTGATTTTCATATTGAGACAATATTTGTCACAATGTAATGTTGGACCATGGTTTACCATGTTTCGTTTTCATATTGATAGAATCTTTATCATAATGTTACATTGGACCACGATTGACCATGGATGATTTTCATATTGACAATGTTTGTCACAATGCGACGCTCGATCATGGTCGACCATGGATGACCATGGTTGTGAAAATGTGATGTTGGACCATGAGATAATCTTTGTCACAATGTGACCATGGCTATTGACGATCATTGACCATGATTGACCAGAGTTGACCATGATTTATTTTCATAATGAGAAAATATTTGTCACAATGCGATGTTGGACCATGGTCGATAATGATTAACCATGGTTGGTCATGGATGATGATCATTGACGATGCTTGATTTTCATATTGATACAATATTTATCACATTGTGATGTTGGGCCATGGTTGACCATGATTGTCCATGATCGATTTTCATATGTACCATGATTAAGCCTAAGGGATTATAAACCCTAACCATGGTTGATGATGGTTGACAATGGTTGAACATCATAGATTTTCATATCGAGACAATATTTGTCACAATGTGACATTGGACACTTGTTGACCGTGGTTATAAATTGAAGGGATTTATATTAAAACCTAGGATTAATATTATAAACCATATGAATAATATTCTACCCTACGAATATGAACCCTTAGATTAATAAACCCAAGGGATTGATATCATAAAGCAAAGAGACTAATAAAAGTAAGGGATTAACAGTAAAAACCCAAGGGAATAATATTAAACCCAATGATTTAATATTATAAACCCAATGTATATAAACCCTAAGATAAATATTATAACTCCTAAAATAAACATGGTTGATCATTGTTGACCACTATTGATTTTCATATTGATAGAATATTATAAACCCAATGGATTATAACCCAGGAAATTTAAATTGAATGCTATGATAAATATTATAAATCTTGTGAATAATATTATAGCCTAGGAATATGAACCCTTAGATTAGTATTACAAACTTTAGGATATTATAAATATATTTGATTAATAAACAGAAGGGACTAATATTAAAAACCCAAGGGAATAACATTAAACCTTAAGATTAATATTAAATCCTAGGAACATAATCCTTAAGATTAATAAACACAAAGGATTAATACTATAAACTCAAGGGATTATAAAATTAAGAGATTAGTATTAAACCCTAAAGGATCAATAATGTGATGACCCCGGGAAAATGTAAATATTTAAATTTTACTGTGGTAAAAGACAGAATTAAGAATAGCATTGGAAGATTGTTTGTTTAAAAAAAAAAAAAAAAACCTTAATAGTATTTCCTTCTATTTTATATGTACATTAAAATATTCTAATAAAGAAATACTTATGATAGTGTTGGCAACTCCCGAGAGGGGATTGGTAAAGAAAGTCAGTTACCAAAACTGCATATAACCACCTTCCCTAACTGGAAAGGTTTCCAGGGGAAAAGGGAAGGGGGATGGCAAAAAATCTGTGTTGTAGGGACAGGCAGAGAGAGAGAGAGACAAAATAAAAGAAAAGGCAAAACGAAAAGACTAAGTTTGGTAAGGACCAGATAGTCGAGCACGAAGTGCAACCTTGCTGAGGATAGTGATCCGGCAAGAGAAAGCTTGGGGGGAGACTTTGGTCTTGAAGGACGAGTCTCACGGATGGGCGGTTAAACAGATATGCACAAATTCTGTAGGTGATTTACTGAGGGATTTAAGAGCTGGCAGTGACCAGGTAAGTCAAACTGAAACCCTTGAACCTCTGCAAGCTATCTGCAAGTTATCTGTAAGTTATCTGCAAGTTATCTGCAAGTTATCTGTAAGTTATCTGTAAGTTATCTACAAGTTATCTGAGTTATTTGTTTCCTTGAAAGGATATAAATGATACTTAATAATACTGCATTAGAAGGGCTGTAGATGTTAGATGTCTGAACCTAGGAAACTGTGTTTTTTGTGCCCTGTAAGGGGCAAGGGATAAAGAGACAGTGCTGGGCAGAGACCCGAACTGTAGAAGTTTACAGTCTCCCTGTCAACACAACAGATACGAAGATGAAAACCATAAAACTGGCTGTAAATAGAATTATTAGTGAAACTGTTTTCCTGAGTATTCTGGAAGAGAATCTTCGTCAGAACGAAGGGAAGCCACAGGTGTAAACGCAGTGGAATGGAACTATAATGATAATAACTCAAAGCTTAGTACATGAAAAAGATAGTATACTCCCGAAGATTTGTAACGGGCTCTAGCTACAAGAATGGCCAAGGAAGGAGTATGGAAGTCTGTAGCCGTATGCTGAGAAAACCCAAATAGGTTGTTGAATTAGAACGCAAAGAAAAAAAAACGTAAACCCTTAGAGCTGGGTAAAATTCCGTGGCACAGAACCTTTCCGCAATAATATTGTAAACAAAGACTAAGTAATATGCTGTGAATACTGGAGTGCAATCTCATGGAAATGGAATCCGAGCTATATTCAAGATATTATCTAAAGAAAAACCTTGAAATAAACTGAGCAAACATCGCTATTAATCAAGAAATAATATTTAAAAAAAAAACAGAGTTATATCGAACTACGAAACTGAGAACAAATCTTGGCTTGTTGGCATGCACAAAAACGACATTTTACCCATTTATACAAGGTAAGCAAAGGGTCGGGATACGACCGAGACTGTTACTCCATCAGTTGAAGCAGCTATAAAATAATCTTACGAAACACTTAATGAGAGCTTTGACAAACGAATACATGTATATAAACCTGAACCATTACCAATTACAAAGAATTAAGCAATATGACTACCAAACAGCAAGTGTATTGCAGAATCGTGTAGTATCTGGGTCGATATTACCCATATCTACTCTTCAAAATTAATACCCAAACATGGCAGCAAAGACAGAGATTCAAAGTTAAAATGGGCAACGGCCGCGAGACTGTAACAAACTGATTACAAGAAACAAAATGGGTATGGGTCCAAACGACGGTAACCAATAGCATTGCGCTTGGAACTCAGTCCCAAAAACATGTTCAGTATAACAGTTCAAATTTACAGTTATTTAGAAATGCAATTACAGATATTATAATCTAGAAATTCTTTTCAACTCAGAAAACACTGGAAACATTAGGGTTCCGCTCGGAACCCACATCTTGCAAACAAAAACGACACCGAGCAGGACAGTGGAGAGCCTCCTGTCGCCATCTGCGACCAACCATGGAAGAGTAAAGTTGGGCCACGGTCAGGCACGAGGGAGACCCTCTGCCGGCAGGTATAAGACAAAACGAGGAAAAAGAAACATTACCCAGAACTAAATACCATGCAAAACGTTGAAGGAACGCACCTGGAGGATAGCCGGGTCACCGTAGCTTTTGGAGGAGACCCTTCTCCTCTTGAACCGAGCTTGGAGGCGGAACAGCTGCACTCACACATCAACACAACTGTAAGATAACCATTAGCACTGATCACCCAAGGGGGAAATCATAAAAGAACCGAGATCGACAAAACCCAACATAAAAAAAATATGTTACGACTATAGCCTTACCCCAAAATTCTTCAACGAATGTATATATAACGCGCAGAGTGGACGCTTGGCGAAGACGGTGCTCGCTCGGCGGAGGAGGTGCTCGCTCGGCGGAAGGAAACTTCAATCAATCCTCGGGCCGCGACGAGGTGGAGCGGAGGAACCAGGTCGCCGAGCCTTGCAGAACCTCGAATTATCGAGAAGGGAACGATAATAAAGAGTCAATCTCCGGGAGTGGAGCCAGGGGGCATCACCACCCTTGGATCCACACCGGATCATCTTAACCATTGAATTGGGGCGGCAAATTTAGGCGGTATCTCTTGACACCGGACCACACCCTCCCTTCATGTGATCAGGTCGGCGGAATTAAATGCCGCGTCCAAATGTTAACCGTTGGTAATGCCAGCAATGCCACTAACCAGAGCTGCCTCGGGTTGCTACTTCCGGCAACGGAAAAATGCAAGGTGCCCAATTTAAGTGTATACACGGAGGCCTCATATACGGTGGTTGGAGCGGAATATTAATGTAAACAAGTATTTCACGCAGAACCATATCAATCCATGGTAAATGTAACCCATGTCAATCCTTGGTAAATGTAACCCATGTCAACAAATGGTAAGTGTAATCGTTAGCATTAAATTTTTTTTTATTATGTGTCCGGGTATGTGACAAATTGGTATCAAAGCAGAGGTTTCCATACTGTGACCTCTGGGACAAGTCTGAACATGTTAAATTGTGGAAGTAAACACATCATTTTTTTTTCCTTTTCGGTCACTAAGATGTACAAATAACTAATAGTGTCAGATATTCTCCTGATTTTATTTTAGGCGAAAAAAAAAAGAAAAGAGAAGAACAATAGCGAGACACTAGATAGTGACAGTAAGTATGCAGAGAGCTAGCAGTGCTCCGCACAGAACGATAGCAGACCAGGAACCTGCAACAAATCCTAGGGATAACCTAGAGCTGTGGGTACAGCTTGGCAAAGAGACACGGAACACAAACCTGGCCATATTAGAGACAGTCCAGGAACTGAAAAGTGAGATGGCCCGGTTGCGAGAGGATAATGCGCGATTGACAATGGAGCAAGAAAGAATTTTAAAGAGTTTGTCTGAAAGGCAGAACCCGCCACTAGCCAATCCTAGTGCAGAACAGTAGAGAATGACGAAGGAGCAACATTATCAAGCAGAACCTGAAAAATCGGAAGAGGGAGAGGATCAATCTGATAATGCATTCGAACAACAGACCTCAAAATGTCAAAGGGTGGAATTACAGGGAGAATTTCGGAAAATTAAGCCCCCACACTTTGATGGGGAACAAGAGGAAGTGGCCGAAGCATGGCTAATTAACATGAACAAATATTTCCAGCTGTATGAATATAACCATAACCTGAAGGCACGATTGGCCATCTTTCAGTTACAAGGGAAAGCGACCCTGTGGTGGGAAGAGGTTAAAATCGTCAAGGGGGTAAGCGAACGAACCATAACGTAGGAAAAGTTTCAGAAGTACTTCAAAGAAAGATATCTGATCGAGCGCTTTTATGATGAAAAGGCAAAGGAATTCCATGATTTGCGGTTAGGACAATAGACTATGGATGAGTTTATTAATCGTTTTACCTCCCTGCTTCGTTATGTGCCTTACCTTAAGGAAGAAAAAGCCAAGGTGCAAAGATTTGTTAGTAGTTTACCCATGTATATACGAGAAAGGATTGAGTTTGACAATCCTAGGACGATGGATGAAGCTATTCGCAAGGCCAGCATCTATTATCAGCAGAACAAACAGAAAGGGGACGCTTCAAACAGAAAATGGAATGAAAAAAAGGGTAGTAAAACTGTTGGAAACAGTAAAGGAAGTCGCAGTGGTGGAGTTAAGGGAGGAAGTAAAGGGCAGAACAGCCGGACTGTACAAAGAGGTTCGTTCAGATCCAAGACAATTGGTGAATCCAGAATGAGCGAACAGTCTGCCAAGCTGGAGGGCGAAGGAATAACCAGACCCCCAATACAGTGCTGGGGTTGTGGAGGACTGCATTACGTCAAAAACTGCCCGCAATGGAAGGGAACTGATCAAATATCCCAGATTCACGAGGCATCAACCGTTGGCGATGTGGGACGCAGCGTGCCTAGGATTGACGCAGCCCTGGACGACCGTCAGGCGGAGTACCAGCCCACCATGGTGGAATTCGAAGGTAAAATTTCAAACCTTTCTATAGCTGTTCTAATTGATCCAGGAGCTACTTTAAGTTATATTAGCCCAAAGATAGTAGAACAATGTAAGTTACAGCCTGAAAAATTCAAGAATTCATGGCTGGTACAGCTAGCTACGGGGGCTAAAAGATGAGTGTTGGCAAAGATTAATAATTGCCCTCTAACAATAGCAGGACAGCCAGTGGTAGCAGATATGAATATTCTTCCACTTGGTTCATATGATGTTCTGATTGGGATGGACTGGCTAGAGAAGCACTGGGCGTTAGTAAACTGCAAGACGAAAACCATTTACTACAAAGATGACTTTGGAAAGGAACAAGAGATGCAAGGGATTAAACGACCAGCGTAGGTCTGGCCAATCACTGCATCTCAGCTAGCTAAGTGTATTAGAAAAGGGTGCCAAATCTATGCCATTCAGGTAGGTTATGCAGACTCCAAGGATAAAACGGCCATGCTGGACAACCTTCCTGTAATAAAAGAATTCGCGGATGTGTTTCCAGAAGAGATACCCGGGCTACCCCCAAAAAGGGACATAGACTTCACCATCGAATTGATACCAGCGGCAGCCCCAGTATCGCGGGCACCTTATAGAATGAGTGTACCCGAGTTGACCGAATTAAAAATGCAACTACAGGAATTGCTAGACAAAAATTATATCCGTCCCAGTGTGTCTCCATGGGGAGCTCCGGTGTTATTTGTCAGGAAGAAAGACAGAACCCTTCGAATGTGTATAGATTACCATCAGCTGAACAAGCTCATGATCAAAAATAAATATCCCTTACCTCGGATTGATGAACTTTTTGATCAAGTCAAGGGTGCAACAGTATTTTCTAAGATCGATTTGCGATCAGGTTACCATCAGATCAGAATTAAGGAGGAAGACATCGCTAAAACAGCTTTCAGAACACGGTATGGGCACTATGAATTTGTAGTGCTACCTTTCGGGTTGACCAATGCACCCGCCACTTTTATGTGTTTAATGAATAGTGTGTTTCATCGATTTTTGGATAAATTTGTGCTAATATTCATCGATGATATTCTGATTTACTCTTGTTCTAAGGAGGAGCACGAGGAACATCTCAGGTTAGTATTGCAAATTCTCCGAGAACACCAACTGTATGCTAAATTCAGCAAGTGCGATTTCTTCAATGAGGAGATACAATATTTAGGCCATGTAATCACAAAGGAAGGGATTGCAGTAGACCCTGAAAAAGTAAGGACCATAATGGAATGGCCTGTACCAAAGGATGTGGCAGATATCAGGTCTTTCATGGGGTTAGCTGGTTATTATAGAAGATTTGTGGAAGGCTTTTCAAGGGTAGCATATCCTATTACTTCCTTGCAAAAGAAAGGAAGGGCATTCAAATGGACTCCAGAATGTCAGCAAAGCTTTGAGCAACTGAAGCGGTTGCTCACCTCTGCTCCCATCTTGAGTATAGCTGATCCTAATAAGGATTACGTGGTGTGTACTGATGCAAGTCGGGAAGGCGTGGGCGGTGTGTTAATGCAAGAGGGAAAAGTGATCGCTTATGAATCAAGAAAGCTGAAGGAGCATGAGCAGAAATATTCTGCCTACGACTTAGAATTAGCAGCCGTCATACATGCACTAAAAATGTGGCGGCATTATCTAATGGGAAGGAAATTTCTGTTGTTGACAGACCATCACAGTTTGACAAATTACTTCAGTCAGCCCACCCTGAATACAAGGCAAGCCCGTTGGGCAGATTTCTTAAGTGGATTTGATTTTGACATTAAGAATTTGAAAGGGAAGGAAAACCGCGTGGCTGATGCGCTGAGTCGGAAGGTGCAATGTTTATATGAAATTTCGTCCAGTAAATGGAAAAATCCCTTGCAAGAAATGATAAAAACAGCAGCAGATCAAGATGCCAAATACCACCAAATAAAACAACAAGTACAACTTTCCAGCAAAGAAAATTAGCAGGGATATGAAATAGATGAGACTGGAATGCTGCTCTATAAAAAGAGGTTGTATGTACCTAATAAAAATAGTCTTAAAAACCTGATTTTGGACGAGTTTCACATCAGCCACTATGCAGGCCATCGAGGATACCAAAAGATGCTCACTGCACTTCAAAAAGAATACTATTGGCCAGGAATGAAAAAGAATGTAGCTGAATATTTAGCGCGGTGCTTGGAATGTCAATAGATCAAAGCAGAGCACCTACATCCGGCGGGTTATTGCAACCTCTGCCCATTCCAGAATGGAAATGGGAAACCATATCCATGGATTTCATAACTGGGCTGCCTAGAACAAAGAGGAACAATGATTCTATTATGGTAACTGTAGTAGACAAATTAAGTAAGGCAGCGCACTTTATACCAGTGCAATCTACCTACAGAGCTGTGCAAATTGCACACATTTTTATGCAGAATGTGTTTAAGCTACATGGGCTCCCAAAGACAATAATATCCAATCGAGATGTAAAATTCACGTCAACCTTTTGGAAAGCATTGTTTATAGAACTGGGTAGACAGCTGAATTTCAATACAGCTTATCATCCCCAGACCGATGGTCAGACAGAACAAGTGAATCAAGTAGTAGAGGATATGTTAAGAGCATGGGTAATGCAGAAACCGACACATTGGGAAGAATATTTACATTTGGTTGAGTTCACATATAACAACGGGTATCACACATCAATACAAATGACCCCCTTTGAAGTCTTGTACAGACGGAAATGCCATACACCCTCAAGTTGGAGTGGACCTGAGGACAAATTAAGATTGGGACCAGAAATTCTCAAAGAAATGGAGGACATGGTAAAAAGGGTACGGACTAATTTAAAGGTTGCTCAAGACAGACAAAAGAGCTTTGCGGATCAGAAAAGAAGGTTCAAAGAATACCAGGTCGGAGACCATGTTTACGTAAGAATTCAAGCTAGGAAAAGTACCCTGCAATGGAGCAGTTGCGCCAAACTTGCACCCCGTTATTTTGGACCTTTCCAGGTCTTGGCAAGAGTCGGGCCGGTAGCCTACCAGCTCGCCCTGCCAAGCCACATTAGGATCCACAATGTCTTCCATGTTTCCATGCTTAAAAAATACATTTACGACCCTAAGCATGTGATCAAATGGCAAGATATACAGGTAAGGACTGATTTCAGTTGAACTAATTAAAAATGTATTTGGAGATAAATGACTGGTACTGTTGATGATTGCAAGTCGAACCGGAAGGAGAGGTCCTGGTCGAGCCGCTGAGCATTCTCGACCGGAGAGAAGTATAGCTGCGGAAGCGAGTTATTACCCAAGTTAAAGTGCAGTGGCAGCACTATGGGCCTGATGAGGCCACTTGGGAAGATGAAGAGCTTCTTAAGGAAGCTTATCCGGGGCTGTTTGTGAACATCAGACATCGGGACGATGTCCAGTCTCAGGAGGGGGAGATGTGATGACCCCGGGAAAATGTAAATATTCAAATTTTACTGTGGTAAAAGACAGAATCAAGAATAACATTGGAAGACTGTTTGTTTTAAAAAAAAAAAAAACCTTAATAGTATTTCTTTCTATTTTATATGTGCATTAAAATATTCTAATAAAGAAATACTTATGATAGTGTTGGCAACTCCCGAGAGGGGATTGGTAAAGAAAGTCAGTTATCAAAACTGCATATAACCACCTTCCCTAACTGGAAATGTTTCCAGGGGAAAAGGGAAGGGGGATGGCAAAAAATCTGCGCTGTAGGGACAGGCAAAGAGAGAGAGAAAAAATAAAAGAAAAGGCAAAACGAAAAGACTAAGTCTGGTAAGGACCAGATAGTCGAGCACGAAGTGCAACCTTGCTGAGGATAGTGATCCGGCAAGAGAAAGCTTGGGGGGAGACTTTGGTCTTGAAGGACGAGTCTCACGGATGGGCGGTTAAACAGATATGCACAAATTCTGTAGGTGATTTACTGAGGGATTTAAGAGCTAGCAACGACCAGGTAAGTCAAACTGAAACCCTTGAACCTCTGCAAGCTATCCGCAAGTTATCTGCAAGTTATTTGCAAGTTATCTGTAAGTTATCTGCAAGTTATCTGAGTTATTTGTTTCCTTGAAAGGATATAAATGATACTTAATAATACTGCATTAGAAGGGCCGCAGATGTTAGATGTCTGAACCTAGGAAACTGTGTTTTTTATGCCTTGTAAGGGGCAAGGGATAAAGAGACAGTGCTGGGCAGAGACCCGAACTGTAGAAGTTTACAGTCTCCCTGTCAACACAACAGATACGAAGATGAAAACTATAAAACTGGCTGTAAATAGAATTATTAGTGAAACTGTTTTCCTGAGCATTCTGGAAGAGAATCTTTGTCAGAACGAAGGGAAGCCATAGGCGTAAATGCAGTGGAATGGAACTATAATGATAATAAATCAAAGCTTAGTACATGAAAAAGATAGTATACTCCCGAAGATTTGTAACGGGCTCTGGCTACAAGAACGGCCAAGGAAGGAGTATGGCAGTCTGTAGCTGTATGCTGAGAAAACCCAAATAGGCTGTTGAATTAGAACGCAAAGAAAAAAAACGTAAACCCTTAGAGCCGGGTAAAATTCCGTGGCACAGAACCTTTCCGCAATAATATTGTAAACAAAGACTAAGTAATATGCAGTGAATACTGGAGTGCAATCTCATGGAAACGGAATCCGAGCTATATTCAAGATATTATCTAAAGAAAAACCTTGAAATAAACTGAGCAAACATCGGCTATTAATCAAGAAATAATATTTAAAAAAAAAACAGAGTTATATCGAACTATGAAACTGAGAACAAATCCTGGCTTGTTGGCATGCACAAAAACGACATTTTACCCATTTATACAAGGTAAGCAAAGGGTCGGGATACGACTGAGACTATTACTCCATCAGTTGAAGCAGCTATAAAATAATCTTACCAAACACTTAATGAGAGCTTTGACAAACGAATACATGTATATAAACCTGAACCATTACCAATTACAAAGAATTAAGCAATATGACTACCAAACAGCAAGTGTATTGCAGAATCGTGCAGTATCTGGGTCGATATTACCCATATCTACTCTTCAAAATTAATACCCAAACATGGCAGCAAAGACAGAGATTCAAAGTTAAAATGGGCAACGGCCGCGAGACTGTAACAAACTGATCACAAGAAACAAAATGGGTCTGGGTCCAAACGACGGTAACCAATAGAATTGCGCTTGGAACTCAGTCCCAAAAACATGTTCAGTATAACAGTTCAAATTTACAGTTATTTAGAAATGCAATTACAGATCTTATAATCTAGAAATTCTTTTCAACTCAGAAAACACTGGAAACATTAGGGTTCCGCCCGGAACCCACATCTTGCAAACAGAAACGACACTGAGCAGGATAGTGGAGAGCCTCCCGTCGCCATCTGCGACCAACCATGGAAGAGTAAAGTTGGGCCACGGTCAGGCACGAGGGAGACCCTCTGCCGGTAGGTATAAGACAAAACGAGGAAAAAGAAACATTACCCAGAACTAAATACCATGCAAAACATTGAAGGAACGCACCTGGAGGATAGCCGGGTCACCGTAGCTTTTGGAGGAGACCCTTCTCCTCCTGAACCGAGCTCGGAGGCGGAACAGCTGCACTCACACATCAACACAGCTGTAAGATAACCATTAGCACTGATCACCCAAGGGGGAAATCATAAAAGAACCGAGATCGACAAAACCCAACATAAAAAAAATATGTTGCGACTGTAGCCTTACCCCAAAATTCTTCAACGAATGTATATATAACGCGCAGAGTGGACACTTGGCGAAGACGGTGCTCGCTCGGCGGAGGAGGTGCTCGCTCGGCGGAAGGAAACTTCAATCAATCCTCTGGCCGCGGCGAGGTGTAGCGGAGGAACCAGGTCGCTGAGCCTTGCAGAACCTCGAATTATCGAGAAGGGAATGATAATAAAGAGTCAATCTCTGGGAGTGGAGCCAGGGGGCATTACCACCCTTGGATCCACACCGGATCATCTTAACCATTGAATTGGGGCGGCAAATGTAGGCGGTATCTCTTTACACCGGACCACACCCTCCCTTCACGTGATCAGGTTGACGGAATTAAATGCCGCGTCCAAATGTTAACTGCTGGTAATGCCAGCAATGCCACTGACCAGAGCTGCCTCGGGTTGCTACTTCCGGCAACGGAAAAATGCAAGGTGCCCGATTTAAGTGTATACACAGAGGCCTCATATATGGTGGTTGGAGCGGAATATTAATGTAAACAAGTATTTCACGCAGAACCATATCAATCCATGGTAAATGTAACCCATGTCAATCCTTGGTAAATGTAACCCATGTCAACAAATGGTAAGTGTAATCATTAGCATTAATTTTTTATTTATTATGTGTCCGGGTATGTGACAAATAAAGGATTAATAACCTAAAGGGCTTAATATTATAAACCCAAGAGATTTTAAACCTAATGGATTAATATTAAACCCTAAGATTAATATATCAAACATAAGATTAATATTATAAGTCTCAAGATTATAGACCTTAATATATTTTTATACATATTAGAGATAAATATTTTAAGCCAATGGGATTATCAATATTATAAACCCAAGAGATTAATATTATAAGACCACATGATTATAAAACCTACGATTAATATTGTAAACGTAAGGGATTAAAAACCTTAGGGTTAATATTATAAACCCTACAATTATAAATCTTAAGACTCGGAACCCAAGGGATTAATATTAACCCCTAGGATTAATTTTATAAACTCTAAGATTATTATATCAAACATAAGATTAATATTATAAACCCTAATATATTATTATACATATTAGGGATTAATATAATAAACCCAAGGGATTAATAAAACTAAAGAGATTAATAATATTATAAACCCAAGAGATTGACATTAAACCCTAAGATAAATATTATAAGCCTAAGGGATTATAAACCCTACGATTAATATTATAAATCCTAATATATTGTTATACATATTAGAGATTAATATTCTAAACTCATGGGATTATTAATATTATAAACCGAATGGATTATTATTATAAGACGAGGAGATTATAAGCCCTAAGGTTAATATTATAAACTCAAGGGATTAAAAACCTTACGATTAATATTATAAACCCTACAGTTTTTTTGTTTTTTTTGTTTTTTCTAGTTAAGACTAACCTAAGTACCCACGGGGGATTTGAACCGGTGACCTATCGCAAGGAGTGCCTTAACAGCGCACCCATTCACCGTCAATCCAAAGCCCCGTGGTATAAACCCTACAGTTATAAACCCTACACCCGAGGGATTATAAACCTAATGGATTAATATTAAACCTCACGATTAATTTTATAAACCCTAAGATTATTAACATATTAGGGATTAATATAATAAACCCGAGGGATTAATAAAACCAGGGGATTGGTAATATTATAAACCCAAGAGATTTATATTAAACACTAAGATTAATATTGTAAGCCTAAAAGAGTATAAACCCTAGAATTAATATTATACGCTCGAGAGATTATAAAACTAAGAGATTAATATTAAATTCACGGATTAATTTTATAAATCCTAATAGTTTTCTCTCCACGAGGGAAGACTTTTTTTCTAATATTTAATATTTTTAATAATAAATATAAAATATTTTTTAATTAACAATACTATAAATATTAATTTTACAATTTAAATGTTATTAATAATTTTCATATTATTATTTTTTAAGCATTAAATGTTATTAATTTTTAAAAATCATTATAATTATTAATGTTATGAATAATATTTTTTTAAACAATATTAATATTGTATCAATAATGTTATTATTATTATTATTAATACTATTATTTTTTATATTAAATTTAATGTTATTTATATTATTAATAATCATTTTTATTTATGTTTTGTTTAAAAGATATTATGTGTTTATCATAATAACTATTATAAAAATATAAATTATTTATAAACTATTTTAAAAGCTTATTAATAATATTATAAATCCAAAGCATTAATATTATAAATTTTTGGGATTAATATTATATGTCTAAGATATTAACATTATAAACACAAAATATCAAATCTTTGGGTTTTCATATTAATCGCTCAGATTTATCATTTTAATCCTTTAATTTTATATTATTAATCAAATATAAGATGTATTTTTCTAATATCTAATATTTATAATATTAGATATATATTTTTTAACTACTAATATTATTAATATTAATGTTACAATTTAAATATTATTAATCATTTTTTTTTCTAAGTAAAGGCTAATTCTATTAATAAAGGAAAATATATTTACATGGAGGTCAAGACCTCAGAGGAAGCTGAAGCTGTCCAACAGAACTGACCCAGAGTACACAAGACCAAATAACTAGATGACCAGATAACCAGATAACCCGATCCCCGGGTTGAGATAACCAGATACACAAGACCCAGAATCCATGCATACAAAAATACTGGCCAAAATGGTAAACAACAGTACAGGACAGATGAGAGCTGTAGCCATGATATTTTCTGTGCTGCCCGGATAACCATATGCAAAACTGAAAGATCAAAGGCCTGATAAACTTGCTGAGCCAAGACCTGATAAAAAGCATATGAACATAAGATCTGATAAACATGCCGAGCCAAGACCTGATACAAAACATGTTGACAAAAGCCAGAATAACACAGCACATAGGATAAAAGAACCAGAAGGGAAACTGCGACATCAAACGAGGTTCCGGAGGCATCATGCATCTGTCAGAGGGTCCTGAGCATCCTTCTCCACCCGACAAGGAATTCCCATCCACGAATCATCAACATTGTCCCCAGCACCCGTATCGCTGCCACCTGGAGGAGCTGCCAAGCGCTGATTGCCATCTGAGGGGTTCGCCGGATCAACCGAAGTCGAAATGTCCTGAGCATATCTTCTGGAGGCTTGAGGACATCAGGGACACTCCCCTTAGCCTGTAATTCACCACGATCAAACATAATTCCTACATCTTCTCCTTGGAGCACGCTATCATCCTAAGACTGCGAAGGTGAGGTATGCATAGAGACACTAGGCCTGTCTTCTTCCTTAGCCAAAATGACAGTGATGCTGGCCGAGAGAATCGGTCTATTGAGACGACTATGGAATTTAAAGTGGGTGGTTTGGAACGAATTATGCGGGAAGGGCTTACCATGATCAGAGGACGGGGAAGCTGAAGCCAAAGGGATAATGTTCTAGGGAGCAGGCTGAGAATGCCCACGGTTTCCACTGCTGCCTCCACGGCGAGAGCAACCACGACGACGCACCATCGTCAAGGGAACAAAGAGACCTGAAGGAGATGAGGAACAGGGCCAGACGGAGCAGGTTCGAAGGTGGGAAAGCCAAGTAAAGGTCTTACACCGGATAAGCCACCAAGCTACCAGAGCGATACGAGGATGCAGGAATAAAGACAAGCTGATGAAGAGAGACCCGATAAGAATGACAGCTGAAACAACTGACGAAGCCATGAATATAACAACCTGCAAAGAGTCTTGAATAGGGAGCACATTCAATTCCGAATGCTTGAAGATCTGTCGGTACTGTATTTAATTCATTTCATCCACGGAAGGAGTTTGGAGGCCGTGCAGGATTGCCAGCTGCAAGTCTAGATGCCGGCTTGACATGAGCCCTCATTGATTATGCCTTGAAAGCACACGCATCCGGGTAATATTATTAATGATTTTAATGTTATTATGTTAATAACATTAAATATTAGTATTTTGAAAAAAAATAGTATTGTATTAAATATGTTTAAAACATGTATTAACCAAAAATTAAAACATAATTAAAGTAATTAAACAAGATTTAAATTAAAATGGTATTGAATATGATTAAAACATATATTAGAAGTGATTAGAACATGTTTAAAACACATTTAAAATTAGTATTCTATTAAACATGTTTAAGACATTATTATTTTTAAACATAATTAATATTGTATTAAATATTATTAATAATATTGTTAATAATAATATTTTAAATATTATTTATTTATGATAATGAATACCATAAAATTATGAAATACTAATTGTAAACTATTTATAAACTAATATAAAAAAATATAAAATAAACTATTTATAAATTATCATAATATTAATTATAAACTTATTTTTAATAATATTTTGTTTTATATAATATGTATTAAAACCTAATTTTTATTTTTTTAATTTTTTTTAATGTTGGTTAAAACCTAAGATTAACATAAATAAAATGAAATTATAAAAAAATAATATTATAAAAGTTTAAATTTATAAAAAACAAATAATAAGAAACCTAAATAATATACGATATAAATCAAAGTTATAAAACCCAAAAATCTAAGACTTAAAATTATAAAACATAAATAAAATGAAATTATTAAAAAAAAATATTATAAAAATTTAAAAATTTAAATTTATAAAAAACAAATAATAAGAAACCTAAACAATATACATATAAATCAAAGTTATAAAACCCAAAAACCAAAAATCTAAAACTTAAAATTATAAAAACATAAGATATAACACTTATGAATTTGTTATATATATATATAATTAAAATAAAGTTGATTATTATTTTTTTAACATTTAATAACATAAAATTAAAATGACGTTGAGGACCATGCATGTTATCTTACTCAAATTCATTTCTACTTATTAACATGCACAATTTCTTTAGACTATCAGTCCAAATTCTTTAAAAACTAACAATACTGAAAAGAATGAACATCGTAGTTGTAAAAAGACTGGTAAAGCTCAAAACTATTTAGATAATGAACTTGTTATTTAATGTATATATTTTTTAATATATGATAACATAGAATTGTAAAAGGTAATGGTATTTTTTTATTAGATATATTTTTTTTTAAATTTAATAACGGTGAATGGTAAAAGCTCGTTAGATTTTTGTTTACAGTTTTTTTTAATATTATGTTTTGGGCCATAATTTATATTCAAATATGTATTTTGTATTCAATTTACAAATAAAAAGATTTAATCTTCTTGTATCATAGTCTTCATGGACAAAATAAATTTTAGTAATGATACATTTTTTATATTGGTTTTTGATTGAAATATCTATTTATTGATTATATTCATGTTAGTTGTTTATATTCATATTTATTGATTATATTCATGTTTTTATATTTTTCATTGATTCAAATTACTTTTCACAATATGTACATCTTTATTGCAGAAAAATTCTGAAGTTATTTTACTCTTATTCGAAACATTTTACATTTCATTGTATATGTATCTTTACTCCATACAAATTGACATTTTCAACATCTAGGGAAAAAACTAAAGGTATTCATAATCATAAGTTATGATTTTTTAATTCAGGGTTTCATATAATTTGTATTTTTTTGCTTTACAAACCTGAGTGTGTATATTTTCAAATTTCTCACATGTTATATATATCTTGATGTTCAATAGCAAAGAGAATTTGGATTTTGATTGATTGGGGTTTGAGCTAAGCTCTAGTAGATAAAACATAATGAAGGGGTGAAATTGGTGGACAGGTTAATGAAACTGACGGACACCTGTTATTTGGAATTCGACACACGTTATCAATGTTTTGAAATTGATAATAATCTTATTCCTAAATACACCTTTCCACTACCATGACAAGTGTATGTGTAATGTTTTGTAGTCTTCCCATTCTTGTTAATCCTCATAGGTGTCAATTAACAAATGACATGGTAAATTTTTAATCAAGCTTTGTAAAAATTTAATTTAAACAAGGTTTAATCATGTGATTTAGATATCCACAGAAGTTAGTGGTGTGAATTACATCAATTGATATTGTGGCAATGATGAGAATATACTAGCATATTTAAATTTAAACCCTTCGATCAATTTTTTTAATTAGCAAAATGATTAAAGTGCCCATTTCGAATGGGGGGATTCCTAGCGGATATTTCCTTAGGATTAATATTATACCCTCAGAATATAAATCATATGATTAATATTGTAAACCTAAGGGATTTATATTACAAACCCAATGGATTATAAACCCTAGGATTAATATTATAAACCCTGTCGACGATATTATACCTAGGAATATGAACTGTAACATACAATGAGACATCATAAATGGTTTTACCAAGTTTAATTATCACTGTTAATTTCATTTCTATTTTATCTAAATTATTAAAACTATTGGGCTTAAAAAGTGAGAACAAATATTGTTAATTATTAATTAAAATATTATGGACCAGTTCGTTAAAAGGCCAAAGAAACAGTTGAATTAACTTCTAAGAATAGTTACAATTGTTCCTTCACCCTTTTCCTTTAAGAGGAAAAAGGGCAGAAACCTGGGGGGGTTGAAGGAAACAGGACTATGAAGAATTCTTCCTAGAGCTGGCAAACCTAACCGGTGGGAAAGAAAATTGTGGTAGCAATTATGGGGTACGAGACTTGAGGTTGGACATAGTCCTGATGCCCAAGGTACCTAGCTGTTCATCATTGACATAGGTGGAAGAGCTCGCAGGGGGAATCTGGACATAATTTCCATTTCCGAGGTTTGGTGGAGAGATATTTCAAATAATTATTGTGTGCATAATCGAAGATAGATAAGTGATACCACCATGTTAATTATTGTCACTACGAAAATATACAATGTTTAATGTTAAGTACAATATACATTAATGAATTAGCAGTAGTAATTAATGTTTATTAATTCCTGAGAAGAATAGGAAAACTAGATGGATATCATGCATTACTAGTAGCTACTGATATATATGGATGTTATATGCCAAATAGTAAAAATGCTAGCTTACTAGGCAAGATAGTTGCTATAGACAGCTTAATGATTTAATCCAGAAGCACATGCTAAGTAGAAAACAGTAAAACAATAATTCTGACTGCCTCTCTATATGTTATATACATTGTTTTGTACAATCCGTGAAGACATTCATGCCCACAATATATAGATATCAGTTCTTCGAATACACTCAATAAATATCAATAATGTTATTATTATTAACTTTTTTTTGGTCAAGTAAGAGTGGAGCCTTCAATACACGTCTTTACAAGTGTAAAAACTAGCATATGACATAACCATTGATGGTTACAATCAACAAGGTCAACAAAACCTAAAATCATATATCGTATCACGGAGGTGCAAAGACTCAAAAGCATATGCACATAGGATTCCTGACTTGTGATATGCGATTTCCCTTTTCCACTATTGATCTCGTTCGCCAAATAAACGGCTATCTCAATATCGCATCACACCATCATGTGATTTCATCGCTCTTGCATGCGATATGCGATAACATCCAGACTTCAAATAAATTTAAACTGCACCTATAATCTTCTCGAGTCTGCTCGCCCAAGCCTTGTCGCTCAATATCCACCATCGATCTTACCTTCAATCCAACAGTTAATACTTCCTCCGATCAACAAAGCTGCTCGGTGATCCAGCTTTGTAGATCAAGACCCATTTGATCCGACGGTCCAAAATGACATTACATTGGACCACTTACATGGCATTTAATAGCCTTACAGAGCTGATAAGGATTATACAACCTTAATCTATAAATGTTTGGGTCCACCCTTGAGGTTAAAGTTCGATCTCTTTATGGCCCGATATCCATTGGATGACAAAGGCCATTAAATCCTATGGTCTGTGGCCCATCATCTAGCATATAGATTAACTAGATCTTGACCCCTGTATTTGACTATCACGTAAGCATTGACTGTGGGATTTATGGTTAGGATTTACTATGGCATTTCAACCAGGCTCAAGGACTTCCACTCTCTCCTACTCTCGCTAGTCTACTGATCGTTGTCGATCCACCATATTGATCTGATGGTCCAGATTGATTCTCACCTTTCACCTTCCACCTGTACTTAGATTGAATCTCCGTTGTTCATCTCTTAGCTCCATCTTATGTGACTTAATCTTGGCCACCCATCTCAAACAAATCTCGTTCGTTGATATTCTAGATACAGTGGTTACTGTGCATCGACACTTCACTTCTTTGCTCTTCTCTTCATTTGAGTTTTTATGGCTAGGATTTACTGCGGCACTTCAGCCAGGCTCAAGGACTTCCACTCTCTCCTACTTCCACTAGTCTTCCTCCTGCTCATTATTCATGGTCTAGAAGTGCGCCATATCTTTGGCAGCTTATCGTTGACAATCATCACGCAGTTTACCAGAGGGTGTAGAATCCCAATCATACCAAATATAGCTTTCCTTACATGGCACTCCTTCATTCTCTAGACGATCAACTAACATATTGGCTTTTCTTTGCACATGAACGAAGATGATGGTTGTCACGGTTCACAAGTGGGAATGAATTCACTGAAAGACCTGTGATAGCCTCCAATGTTTCAACACTTTTCCAGGTGCCGTTCCATTACACAATTTCTTGGCCGCATTAATGACAAATTTAGAGTCAGCTTCAATGATGTCATTGTGTAAATTTGACTCGATCAGGATTTCTAGGCACTGCTCTAAGGCCATGAGCTCCTCCATGTTATTAGTGGCAGTCCCCAAATGACTATGAAAGATATCCTTTATGTGCCCCTACTGATCTCTTATGACACCGCCAAATCTAGCCATCCCTGGGTTTCCCTTAGAAGCCCCGTCTATATTAATTTTAAAAAAACCATGAAGAGGAGGCTGCAAGATATCTTTACCAGTAGTTGTTTTGCTCACACCCTTGTCAGTTCCTTAGGGAACCAGAGAATGGAGACCCAACTGCAGTAGTATGCTAGCATCCTGGGGAGATGGAGGGTCCTCAGAAATTTTCCACATAAGGGCTCCTACGTATCTTTGAGTTGTCATAAAATTTGGACAATGATGTTCTGGGCCGAGCCTGTTTTGTTCTTGGAAATCCTGCCATTGTGTTCTTTCCAGACATCCCAGATAATAAAGCCTAGAACCAGAGTCCAAGCCTTGTTAATGATTTCATTACTTGAGAAGTCTTTCCTCCAATTCTTCAAAGTGTTGGTGATGCTGAGTCTATCCCTATTAGTTTTCCTAAAGACTGAGGCTGCTTAATTCCATAAGGTTGAGGTGAAGGGGCAGAAGTTTAGTAAATGTTCCATCATCTCCTCCTGTAAGCCACATAGATGGCATTTGGATGGGCCAACAAATCCCCTTTTTAGAAGATTCTCCCATGTGAGAATTTTCTTTTGGTGAACCAACCACATAAACAACTTGATTTTCATCCATTGTGAGTTCTGCGAAAGGTCATTCCAAACCTGATCACAGTTTGGATAATCGAAACCTAGGGCCATGCGTTTAGCTTCTTTGAGGTTAAAGGTGTCTTCAGTGTTTCAACTCCATCTTAGTTGGTCAGACGAGGATGACACAAAAATCTTCTTCTGCTCCAGGTTAAGAGCAAGGTAATCTGCATAGGCCTTCAAAGGACTCTCTTCACTATAACCAAGATCCTTCCACATTCTCCATTTACCATTGTCGCTTACCTGATCCTAGAAGTCACTTACCATAAGTAAACCTTTGTTGTTAGTGTCATTTTCGAGTGCAATTAGTTCTTCTCTAAACAAATTTGGTTCTTTCTGCCAGTTATCCTCCCAAAACCATGCAAGGTTCCCAGCTCGGATCTCCCAGAAACTATGCTACTGGACAATGGCTCTATTCTCCCAAGCAAGGTTCCAAATGTTGGAGCTCTTTATGAGACCTAACATTCGGATATAATCCCTCTCCTGCCAATTATTTGCATATTTCTGTTTCCAAAGCTTGGCCCAAGGGGTTGCCAATTCCTTGAGCCACCTCCACCAAAGTTTGGCTCCCAAAACTCTGTTGAGGATTTCAAGGTCATGAAGCCCCAAACCACCATGGGCCTTATGTTTGTAGAGCTTGTCCCAAGCTACCAAAGCCCACTTATTTTTCTCTTCACCTTTTCCCCAAAGAAAATCTTGTTGAATACTCCTGATTTGTTGCATAACTCCTTTGGGAGCAGGAAGAGATGAAAACATGAAAATCAGTATAGCTTGAAGGACAGCCTTTTTAAGTACAAGAAGCCTTGCCAAATTCAAAGACCTGCAGTTCCATTTCTTGACTTTGTCCTGAAGTTTATTAGTTACCAGCTCCCACACTCCCTTGCTCAAAGGTTTGTCAGTAAGAGGCATTCCTAAGTACTTGGAAGGTAATTAATCCCTTTGAAACCCAAGAATTCTGGTGAGGTTCCTCTAAATAGCAATGTCGGTGTTGATAAAAAAACACCTTTTATTTGTCGAGGCTTACCTCTGTCCAGCGGCCAAAGCAAGTCATTCAAGATTTGTTTGAAAGCTCTGGCTTCCTTGACTGTAGGAATGCCCTGCAACATTGTGTCATCAGCAAATTGTTGATGAGTAGAAGTAGCATCATCTAGGGTAAGTTCCAGACCCTGGATTCTTCCTTCAACATTTTCAATTTTGATCACTCTGCCTAGCCCTCCTATCATGAGGACAAAGAGGAAGGGGGAGAGTGGATCCCCTTCTCTCAGACCCCTAGAAGGCATAAAGGTTCTAGAGGGAGAGTCGTTAAGCAGAATGGAGAAGCTAGCCATGGATACAAGGGCCATAACCAATCTTATCTAGTTGTGGTCGAAGCCATAAGCTCTTATCACTACCCTGATGTAAGACCAATTTAGCTTATCATAAGCTTTCACTAGGTCTAGCTACATGATCATACTAGCTTTCTTATTGATCTTAAGAGAGTGTACCAACTCATGAGGTTGTATGATGCTGTTAAGAATCTGTCTTCCTTCAACAAATCTAGTTTTCTCCTCTGAGACGAGAGCAGGAAGAAGAGGCTTGAGTTTGTTAGTGATCAATTTAGAAATAATTTTGTACACCACATTACATAAAGCTATGGGTCTGAATCTGTTCGGTGTCATAGATTTTTCTTGCTTTGGAATGAAAGGTATGAAAGAGGCATTAAGAGCTTTCAAAATAGTTTTGGATCTTCTAGAGTCTTCCACAACATCAAGGATATATTGTTTGACTATTTTCTAACAAGCTTTGAAGAAGTCCAAATTGAAACCATCAGGGCTAGGAGCTTTCCCATTTTGCATCTCTTTGATAACTTCACTAACCTCCTCTTCAGATAGTGGCCTATTAAGATTGCGGTTTTCTTCCTTGGTTACAAGCTTAGGAATGAACTTTTTGAATTTATTAATGAACAGAGTTCTATCAACAAGAGCCTCCTCTGCTATGCTAAGGAAGTGTTGAACTAGGAAAGATTCCATTTCTTTGTGAGAGACAAGCTCTTTCCCTTGAGAGTCTTTAAGTTTTGAAATTTTATTATGATATTTGTGATCAAAGGTTGATCTATGAAGAAACTTTGTGTTTCTTTCTCCTTCTATAATCCGCTGCACCCTCGATTTCTGTCTCAAGAAAATCTCCTCTTGCATGCATCGATATTCCCATTCGTTCTGAAGAGAGTCAAAACTGAATTTTCTATTCCTCAGTAAAACCTTCTGAGATGATGATCTGATTAATCTCTTGGAGTTTCTGCTCAACTTCTCTTTTGTCTTTAAAAATATTACCAAACTCTTTTCTGTTCCAATCTTTAAGCCTATATTTGATGTGTTTAATTCTCTGCTGCAACATGAACATTTTAGTCCCTTGAACGGGCATATCTTCCATCCACCATTTTTCAATATTGCTGGTGAAGTTAGGGTGAGAGAGCCAGACATTTTCAAACCTAAAAGGTTTGTTCCTCGGTGTACCCATAAAAGTAGCTTCAAGCTAGACAGGGCAGTGTTCCGAGCCTCTGAAGGGAAGGATTAAAGCTAACATATCAAGGCCTGTGAGACAGAGGTCCTCTGAGATTATGAATCTATCTAATTTAAAGGTGACTTGAGAAGCCCCTCCCCTCTTATTATTCCAAGTAAAAGTGGCATTTACTATTTCTTTTTCTAGTAGCCCCATGTTATTCATGAAGTTCTGGAAGGCAATGGAGTCTCTGCCTATTGTTTTGGTACCACCTTTTTTCTCTGTAAGAGATCTGGTCATATTGAAATCCCCTGACAAAATCCAGGGCATATCCAGATATCTCTCCCTCAGCTCCTCAAGGGAGGTGAGAAGCTTAAGTTTATCTTCTAGCTTTTGAGGACCGTAGACGTTAGTGATCATGTAGATCTCCTTATCACCCAAAGGTTGAATCACCAGTGATATATAGTTCCTAGAAGCTTCAGCATCCAGGATTCGAAGTTTTTGAGGATCCCATAGAGTAAGAATCCCACCCACTGAGTTATTCGCTCTAACCTCTAGATACTCATACTTGATTAACCATTTGTTGTGTATCTCTCTGATCTTGTCCATCAAACATTTTGTTTCTTGAATAAAAACCATATCTGATTTTTATTCTTTTATTCTACTGCTAAGAGTTCTTTGTTTCCTTTTACTTCCTAGACCCCTAATGTTCCAAGTTGTAAGCTTCATTAAGAAAGGTTTGTAAAGGAGTAACTAGTGAGATCCCTCATCTTACCTGAGTTAATCATAAGTTTCCCACATTCGCTCAGCAGCTCATTCTATTTTTTCCTTCCTCTTTTCCTACTCGGGTTTTTGGAATAATGCATCGGTGTATCCTCCATTATTTTCACTCCCCTATTCTCTTGGATATCATGGTTTCTTTCGACTCTAGAACACTTCGTTTCTGATCTCCAGAGGAAGAGCTATTGAACCCTGTCAAACTCCTCTTTTGGCAGAGAGTCTACCCCTTTGGTGATTCCCTGCTCCAAAAACGTTTCTAGATGTAAATTCTCCCTTTCTAGAATCTCCTGTAGTTCATGGTATCCCATTCCAACCTCACTCGGGGTCATCTCATGGTCCCTATTGAGCTCCATAATGATCGGCATATCATCCTTTTGTTTGTTGTTTTTTGGTATATCCTCCATATTAGCATCCCTTTCCTTCTCAGTGGGAATATTCTCCGATTCCTGGTTTGTCCCG
Source organism: Pinus tabuliformis (assembly GCA_031772625.1). Classification (NCBI taxonomy): domain Eukaryota; kingdom Viridiplantae; phylum Streptophyta; class Pinopsida; order Pinales; family Pinaceae; genus Pinus; species Pinus tabuliformis. Next base: position 784,908,821 of record CM062808.1, read on the forward strand.
TTGTTTTCGACTTCTTCTTCTAAGATCTTGAAACTATTGTGGCTCGGTTGTTCGTCTTCATTAATTTTCTTTTGGTACCACTTGCCTCCTTTCCCTTTACCCCCAACCTTAGTAAAACCTTTAGGATCCTTGCCTGTAGTGGCTTTCGTATTGCTCTCCATCTTGTTCAATGGGTAGTCCATGTATAGGTGCCCGTGTTCATGGCACTTATGGCACCTAAATGGGACGTGTTCATAGTCCACCACCTGCATCCATTCCTCGTCATACACTTCTAAAATGATTACATCCAGAAGTGCCCCAGATAAGTCCATTTCCACACATATCCAGGCGAAGGAAGTGTATTTGCCTCCTAGAGTAGAATGTGAGATCTTTATAGAATGCCCTAGCTTGTTGCCAATAGCCTTTAGAGACTCCGGTAGCCAATAATATAAAGGAAGGGAGTAGAGTCTTATCCATACCGCCACTGAGGTGAAATTTTCTCGTTTTGGGACAAAGTTCATTACCATGGTCTCATATAAAGGCCTACAGAAGTGTAAAAATAGGACCCTCCCTCGAACATTTTGTCTTTATCTTCTAAGCTTCTGAACACTACCATGAAGAAGCCCTTGGACCCAAGGTGTAAGTTAATGTTCCACTTTGGTTGCCAGTGGTTCCTTATCCATGCTTACAAAGCCTTCTCCATCGGCCAAATCCCCATAAATTTACAGATAACAACATATTCCTCCATGTGTTCTCTGTGCACCTGCATCGCTGGGTCACATAAAATGACTCAAGGAATAGTGGTCAACTTCGGTTTAGAGACACCAAATGTACTCATAGGAAAAACTTTCTGACTTCTAACCTCTGTTCTCTTCTCCTTACTAGCTTCCTCATGATTCTCTTCATGTCCTTGAGGTCTGATGGTTTCCATTTTTTCTGTATTCGTAGCCTTTGTTACCTTCTCTATTGGTTTCTTGAAGCGATGCGATCCATCTCCCTTGCTTCTATCTGTGAACAATTGACTATAGGAGGGAGCTGAACTCCCTCGTCCACTCCCCACCATGGTGACCAATGACAAAACCCTAGTTCAGATTGTAGACCAGGGCGCCAAATATCATCAATTGAGCAACTTCAAGCTCAAAGTATCATTATCATTATTATTATTATTTTTTTTGTTGACTAGCAGAATCGGCAACAGCGGTGGTATCGTACTCGCGTTACATGGTGTCAAATCCCAATGGCGGCCACTATAACCTCTCGGAAGAACTGCCCAGCCCGCAAGAACGACCCTAAGTTAAGATGAGACTCGAATTCATGACTTGCATAGCGACACGGATGACTTAGCAAATCGTCCGCTCGCCACGAGACCAAACCTCTGCAGGCCTATTTTTATTATTATTATTAATGTTATTATTTTTTATATTAGTTTTAATGTTATTTATATTATTAATAATCATTTTTGTTTATGTTTTTTTTCAAAAGATATTATTTGTTTATCATAATAATTATTATAAAAATATAAATTATTTATATATTATTTTAAAATCTTATTAATAATATTATAAATCCAAGGCATTAATATTATAAATTTTTGGGATTAATATTATATGTCTAAGGGATTAACATTATAAACACAAAGTATCAAATCTTTGGGTTTTCATATTAATAGCTTAGATTTATAGTTTTAATCCCTTAATTTTATAATATTAATCAAATGAAAGATCAATTTTTCTACTACTTAATATTTATAATATTAGATATATATATTTTTAACTACTAATATTATTAATATTAATGTTACAATTTAAATATTATTAATGATTTTAAGATTATTATGTTAATAACATTAAATATTAGTAATTTAAAAGAAAACTAGTATTGTATTAAATATGTTTAAAACATGTATTAACCAAAAATTAAAACATAATTAAAGTAATTAAACATGATTATAAATTAAAATTGTATTAAATATGATTAAAACATATATTAAACATGATTAGAACATGTTTAAAATTAGTATTCTATTAAATATGTTTAAGACATGATTATTTTTAAACATAATTAATATTGTATTAAAGATATTATTAATAATATTGTTAATAATAATGTTTTAAATATTATTTATCTATGATAATAAATATTATAAAATTATGAAATACTCATGTAAACTATTTATAAACTAGTATAAAAAATATAAAATAAACTATTTATAAATTATCATAATATTAATTATAAACTTATTTTTAATAATATTTTGTTATATATAATATGTATTAAAACATAAAAGTTATTATTTTTTTAATATTGCTTAGAACCAAAGATTAACATAATAAAATGAAATTATAAAAATAATATTATAAAAATTTAAATTTATAAAAAATAAATAATAAGAAACCTAAATAATATACCATATAAATCAAAGTTATAAAACCCAAAAATCTAAAACTTAAAATTATAAAAACATAAGCTATAACGATTAAGAATTTGTTATTATATATATAGATAGATAATTATAATAAAGTTTATTTTTTTTAATATTTAATAACATAAAATTAAAATGAAGGTGATGACCATGCATATTATTTTACTCAAATTCATTTCGAATTTCTACTTATTAACATGCATAATTTCTTTAGACTCCGAGTCTAAATGCTTTAAAAACTAACAATAGTGAAAAGAATGAGCATCGTAGTTGTAAAAAGACTCGTAACGCTGAAAACTATTTAGAAAATGAGCTTGTTATTTAATATATATATATTTTAATATTTGATAACATAGAATTGTAAAAGGTAATGGTATTTTTTTATTAGATATATATTTTTTTTAATTTAATAATCGTGAATGGTAAAAGCTGGTTAGATTTGTTTTAGAGTTTTTTTTAATATTATGTTTTGGGCCATAATTCATATTACATTTTGTATTCAATTTACAAATAAAAATATCTAATTTGCTTGTATCATAGTCCTCGTGGACAAAATAAATTTTAGTAATGTTACATTTTTTATATTTGTCTTCGATTAAAATATTTATTTATTGATTATATTCATGTTAGTTGTTTATATTCATATTCATTGATTATATTCATGTTTTTATATTTTTCATTGATTCAAATTACTTTTCACAATATGTACATCTTTATTGCAAAAAAATTCTGATGTTATTTTACAATTCATCATAAGTTGATGATTTTTTACTTTAGGGTTTCATATAATTTGTCTTTTTTTGCTCTACAAACCTGAGTGTGCATATTTTCAAATTTCTCACATGGAAAATATATCTTGATGTTTAATAGCAAAGAGAATTTGGATTTTGATTGATTGGGGTTTGAGCTAAACTCTAGTAGATAAAACATAATGAAGGGGTGAAATTGATGGAAAAGTTAATGAAACTGACGGACAACTGTTATTTGGAATTCGACACATGTTATCAATGTTTTGAAACTGATAATCATCTTATTCCGAAATACACCTTTCCACTACCATGACAAGTGTATGTGTAACGTTTTATAGTCTTCCCATTCTCGTTAATCCTCATAGGTGTCAATTAACAAATGACATGGTAAATTTTTAATCAAGCTTTGTAAAAAAGTAATTTAAATAAGGTTTAATCATGTGATTTAGATATGCAGGGAAGTTAGTGGTGTGAATTTCATCCATTGATATTGTGGCAATGACGAGAATATACTGGCATATTTAAATTTAAACCCTCCGATCAATTTTTTTAATTAGTAAAATGATTAAAGTGCCCAATTCGAATAGGGGGGATTCCTATAAGATATTTCCTTAGGATTAATATTATACCCTCGGAATATAAATCGTATGATTAATATTGTAAACCTAAGGAATTTATATTACAAACCCAATGGATTATAAACCCTAGGATTAATATTATAAACCCTATCAATAATATTATACCTAGGAATATGAATTGTAACATACAACGAGACATCATAAATTGTTTTACCAAGTTTAATTATCACTGTTAATTTCATTTCTATTTTATCTGAATTATTAAAACTATTGGGCTTAAAAAGCGAGAACAAATATTGTTAATTATTAATTAAAATATTATGGACCAGTTTGTTAAAAGACCAAAGAAACAATTGAATTAACTTCTGAGAACAGTTACAATTGTTCCTTCACCCTTTTCCTTTAAGAGGAAAAGGGCATAAACCTCGAGGGGGTTGAAGGAAACAGGACTGTGATGAATTCTTCCTAGAGTTGGCAAACCTAACCAGTGGGAAAGAAAATTGTGGTAACAGTTGTGGGGTACGAGATTTGAGGCTGGACAGAAACCTAATGCCCAAGGTAACTATTTGTTCATTATTGACAGAAGTGGAAGAGCTCGGAAGGGGAATCTGGATGTATTTACCAGTTCTGAGGCTCAGTGGAGAGATCTTCCAAATAATTATTGTGTGCATAATCGAAGATAGATAAGTGATACAACCATGTTAATCATTGTCACTATTAAAAGATAGAATGTTTACTGTTAAGTAGAATATACATTAATGAAATAACATTAGTAATTAATGTCTATTGATTCTTGAGAAGAATAGGAAAACTAGATGGATATCATGCATTACTAGAAGTGACTGATATATATGAATGTTATATGAAAAATAGTAAAAATGCTAGCTTACTAGGAAAGATAGTTGCTATAGACATCTTAATGATTTAATCAAGAAGCACATGCTATGTAGAAAACAGTAAAACAATAATTATGTCTGCCTCTCTATATGTTATATATATTGTTTTGTACAGTCCTTGAAGACATTCATGCCCACAATATATAGATGTCAGTTCTTCGAATACACTCACACTACAAGAAAAAAGGTCATTAGTGAGGGTCGAAAAATGTCACCATAAGCTCATTGGTGATGGTAAAAAGAGCCTTCGTCACCAAAAACTGAACGTCACCAAATATGGCATCACCAAAAGTATAGGTGTTGTGGTGACGTTCAAGGTTCGTCACTAATAATGATTTATAATGATGGATAATGACCGTCACCATTTCATATGAGCAATGGTGACGGATCTTAGCCTCCATCACCAAAAAAATGAAAGTCACCAAAGGTGGCGTCACCAAAAGTGTAGGTGTTGTGGTGACATTCAAGGTCCATCATGAATAATGATTATAATGACGGATAGTGACCATCACCATGTCATATGAACAACAACAATTTATTGTGATGGACTCTTCATGGTCGTCACTATTAATGCATATATATGGCGACATTCATTGATAGTCACCATCTTATATGAACAACAACAATTTATGGTGATGGGCCTTTCATGGTCGTTACTATTGATACATATATATGGTGGAGTTCTTTGACCGTCACCATTTCACATTTTGGTGAGGATAAAAAAATGGCACCATAAGCTTATTAGTGATGGTCAAAAGAGCCTTCATCACCAAAAATTAATTGTCGGCATTTTATGTCAATATTAGGGCATGATGGAATCGAACCACCAACCTTCTTAATGCAAAGCAGGTTCTCTTCCATTGAGCTAGAACCCTTTAAAGAATTATACCTTGAAAATTTATAGATTGTAAATTCTACAACTTTCAACAAATTATAAAACTTTGTAAAGTCTTGGAAAATCTCTTACTAAACAAATAAAATAGCATCGAAGTTGTAGGTTCCTACCTAATGGTTATGGAAGTTATGAAAACTGGGTGGAAGGAAAAATAATTACATATAAGATACTCAATATTTTTAGTTGAATACTCAATTAGAAGTGAAATTTTGAAGACATTTGAAACCCATAAATGACCTATAATTATCAAACCTAAAATCTGCAATGACATCCAATATTGATTTCTCACCTTGTGAATCATGTAAATCTGTTGTGACTGATTTGCATGCCAAAAAGTAAGAGAAATGAATATTCATGATGCAATTATGACTAATGACCTACATGCTTGAATCATACTGGATATGGGGTCTAGAAAAATAAATGGGAGTGCTTCTCGTTATTAATTAATTCAATATGTCAAAATACAACAATCAACATCAATGATCCTGAAATGTAACCAATAAACATATCTTAAAATTGTAAGTACAAAATTTTAGCTAATATCTATAGTGCACACCAGTATACAAACAAAAAATAATACCTACACTCCATAATAAATAAATTAATTAATACTACAATTTCTTTAGCACTTAACATATTATATTAACATAAAATCCACAATAGTTCACAAGTTCCAAATGACATGCATAGTTTCTAATTTATCTATTAAGAAGAGCTTACCATAGCACAAACTTGAAATAGAGAAGCATAAATCACATTAGTATAAAGTACAAGGATATAAAAGAAATTAAAAAAAATCATTGCAAGGACATCAAAGCACTTATTTTCACTTTGTAGCAAAACTATTCCATTCCATACATTATCGTATCTATCTCAACATTACTAGTTTTCATTTTCACTTCCATCTCATTCTATTTTCTTTCTATTCCATATCCATCCTTGTTAATTTTTAATAACTTTTCATTAAACCCTATCCACTCAAGAAAAATTTCCATCTAATTGTTCACCAACAAGATACTTTTTCAAATTCTATTTAGTTCTATAGGGGGGCTATAGGATTGAGGAAAAGCTACAAGTAATTGAAATTTTCATACTCAAGCCTTCAAATTTTAAATAGAATATCCTAGAGGCATGACTTATACTTAACAAAAAATGAAAATTTAGAGTATCTCAACTTTTGCATGGTACTCTATACCTCCATAGGAATCCCTATAGGTAGCCATGTAGCAGTTTCAACATATAAAATGCAACATTGTACATAGTATAAACCACACCATTCTCATAATTCACAGAGATACCATGGTCATATGAGTTAATCAACAATATTCATCCAAAAGATGGCACAGTGTCACACCACCAATCAAGGATAAATGAGAAAAAATAGAGTTTAACTAAAGAGTTCATTAAGTAAATTAAAAGGACAACTAAAGAAAATACATTACTAAAGGTTATGATTATATTCTCGGTGTTGATCCATTTAATTTTCACCACCCTTTTTTCTCAACCATGCCTACATGCCATTTTACTTCTTGTCAATTTTCTACAAGAATAATAATTATTTCTACAGAATTAGTTACATAAACGACTATAATATTGAAATGACCGATAAGAAACTCCAGATAGGAAGTACAATAAGTTCAATAGAATAAAATCATAACAATGGAAAGTCATTTCGTTTTGTTTTCCCTCTTCTTTGACTTTTTTTCGAATTCTTCTACTACAATTGTTGCTAGAATGCATATGTTGATTGTCCAAAATTTAGAACCCATCCTATAAGAATTTCCATAAACAAAACTACAAGATACCAAAATCAAGTTTATAAGGCAAGGAGAAACAAAGATAAAATAATGGGATAACCCCCTTTCTTTCCAAAAACAACCTTCTATGTGTTCTTCTATGGAAAGGAAGTAGAGTTTAATGGAAGAGAGCCCACAAAAGCTACTAGATTTTATCAGAATATTAGGGTTGTAAACATTTTTCAGAGAAGTCAATGGTTGGGGTATTTTAAGAAGAGATTATGATGATGATGATGCGGCCCTTGAATTTTCCTCAACTTTTAGAAATACAGGGGGGTAAAGTATTTGACTACAATGAGACGCAATACATAAGGACTACCACTAAATATTGGAAATATTTTAAAGTTGATATTGCGAGGCATGAAATCATCTAACAACAATTATTCTTTACCTTTTTGGGCTTAGATATGATTGTTGTATTTTATGTTTGAAGTGGATGAATGAAAGGCATGATTGAACAAAAAAATGGAAACGAAGACAATGTTGAGAAGCCAAACTCAAACTGTGCAACAAACACAATATTATATTAGTCTCCAAAAGCATACAATTTAGTACACATATCAAGCTGAAATTTATATAAATTCCATGAAATAAAGAAACCTAAAATAACAACAATACAACTCATTAAAGGAGCTTTTCTTTAACAAATATGAATCCTTTCCTTTTCTTGAGCCACACTTACTATTTTTATGCCCTAGTGTCGCATTTTCTTGAGCCAAAGCATGTAGTCATCTCAGGGCCCAAACCACTTAGCAAACAAGCAATAAAACAATCAAGCAGCCAAAAAATGTATTGGATTTTGGATATGTAGAGACAAACTAAAATATGTTGAAGCACAACAAATGCATCCCAACATATATCCTCTTTTTGTTAAACAAATATGTTCTTTTAGGACACTTTCCACTAATAATAATTCAAAATCATGCCAACAAACAAAACAAACTCCAAGCCTATCACACGAATAAAAAACCTCCTTGGAGTTACCAAATCTTGTCCAACACTATGGTTTTGAATTCAAGTCAATGTTATAAGATACAACCAAACTAATAAAACTTACATGAAAATACATCAAAACTTGAAGTAAAACAATCAATTTAAAAACTATAACATACACCACAAAAACTCTATGATAAAAGAAAAAGAAAAGATGGCAATTAGCATTGGCTCAAATAGAATCCACGGTGAGATGAGCTCTAACTGGAAGCAATGAATAGAAAGAGATATGCAAAACATCGTGATCTCATTATGAATGCATAAGTAAGAACATTATTGAAATGAAAATAACAAAGCCATAAGATAAAATCACAACCTAACACTAAAGATAGACTACGAATTCATTTTGAGTTTTCTCCACTTCTTGCGAACACATTTTACCTAAACACTCTCATACAATTCAATATTTTCTGGACTGCTTATTTGCACGTAGCTTAACAAAAATAGGTAATTTAATAGTAAAATAAGTTAAGATAACATATTCTGAATATGGAACACATGCTAAAATGTACCCTGTAAACCAAGTGCCCTTTATGCCCATGACATCTTGCCTACAATTGCCCTCACATATAGTAATCATACACCATAATTATAACACAAATTTTCTCTATGATTTGGCCAACCTAACTTTAACTCCATACTTAATACCAACTAGTATCCTCAATTACCACAATGACTTATGTTTATTCTCATCACAACCCCTAGAGCAAGAAGCCAAGGTATTTGATTATTGAAAAGGGTACATTTTAAAAAGTAGTGACAATAAACTAAAAACAAGACAAAAAATGCTAGAAACAAGTTATTTTTCCAACCTTGCTCCAAACTTATTCTCATCAATTGCTAGAGAAAGAAGTTAGAAGAAAAATAATAAAAGAGATCCAAAGAAAAATGCTCACAGATTCATAAGTGGTGTTTGACATATAGTGGAAAACAAAAGGTCAAAACAAACATTTCAAATATATATAAATACAATTTAAAGTGAACTAAAACAAATGGGAGAAGAAGAATAAGAATGAGCACAAACCTAGGATATGTAGTAAGATCGCATGCCAGTTAGAACTCTCAATGATGGAGATGTCCCTGGGAGTTTAATTTGATGAAATGTAAGGGGGGAATGACTTGCTTCATCATATGGAGCAGTTTTGGAAACAAATGAACTTGAATAAATCCCATAGTGAGATGTTGCACCTCCAAAACTACTATATGAGTGACTTCCATATCCAGAGGATCCATATGGACCAAGACCATAATTCCCTATACCTACTGATGCCTAACCAGAAGTTGTTCCTTGGAGAAGAGGTTGGCGGCCAAAGTCTAATAGTGCTGAAGAGTTTAATGAATAAGGAGGTTTATTGCAACAAGGTCTATAAAACTTGGCAGTGCTGCATCACTTAACCCATATGGATTTAGATAGTAACTGGTACTGATGTTGGGTTCACAATACTCTGATTACCAATAAGTGGTGGGTTGATTGGCCCATGACCTAATCCACCATATTGTGAAACGCGATTTACATCACCTTTATCCTTCAAATCAGGAACAACTTGACCCTGGTTTGCTACAACTTTCTACTTTTTCCCTTCAAATGTTGATTTACAAAAACGTTGATGCCCATCTATTGACTTAACAAGGACTTCTAGGGTTCGATTTGTTGCTTCAATTGTTTTGTAAAAAATAAGGGAGTATCGTTTAGACTTACCAGTTTGTCTGTCAACCACCAGAGCCTTCTTCAATGTCTCCATAACGAGAGAAAAAATTAGTCATTCTAGCATGTTGCATGTGTTCAGGAACCTTACCCACATAGACCCTTCTTAAGTTAGGATCCGTTGTAGCTGGTTGTATGGGTTGTATAGGTACCATGGGTGGAAGAAGGTGTTGTTGGAGTTGAAAGGGATTAATTGGTTATATGGGTTGTTGAAGGAGTTGGTTCAAATACGATTGTTGCTACCCAACAGCAACCAGATTACAGACAACCATTCTACAATCAATCATTTTGATGGGTTCTTCCAACACACTCAAGGCACAATTAACATGTTGGAAAGATTTTAAAGTTGATATTGCGAGGCTTGAAATCATCAAACAACAATTATTCTTTACCTTTTTGGGATTAGATATCATTGTCATATCATATGCTTAAAGTGAATGAATGAAAGCCATGATTGAATAAAAAATTGGACACAAAGGCAATGTTGAGAAGCCAAACTCAAACTGTGCAACAAACACAATATTGTATTAGTCTCCAAAAGCATACAATTTAGTACACCTATCAAGTTGAAATTTATATAAAATCCATGAAATAACAAAACCTAAAATAACAACAATATAACTCATGAAAGGAGTTTCTCTTTAACAAGTATAAATGCTTGCCTTTTCTTAAGTCACACTTACTACTTTTATGCCCCAAGGTCACATTTTCTAGAGCCAAAGCATGCAGTCATCATAGGGCCCAAACCACTTAGCAAACCAAAAATAATACAATCAAGTAGCCAAAAAATGTATTGGATTTTGGTTATGCAGAGAAAAACTAAAATCTATTGAAACACAACAAATGCATCCCAAGATATATCATCTTCTTGTTAAACAATCATGTGATTTTAGGACACTTTCCACTCATAATAATTCAAAATCATGTTATCAAACAAGACAAACTCCAAGCATATCACACCAAGAATAAACCTCCTTGGAGTTACCAAATCTTGTCCAACACTATGGTTTTGATTTCAAGTCAATGTTATAAGATACAGCCAAACTAATAAAACATACATGAAAATACATAAAAAATTGAAGTAAAACAGTCAATTTAAAAACTCTAGCATACACCACAAAAACTCTACTATAAAAGAAAAAGAAGAGATGGCAATCAACATTGGCTCAAATAGAATCCACAATAAGATGAGCTCCAGCTCGCAGCAAAGAACAAAAACAGATATGAAAAACATCCTGATCTCGTTATGAATGCATAAGTAAGAACAATATTGACATGAAAATAACAAAGGCACAAGATAAAATCACAGCCTAACACTAAAGATGGACTATGAATTCATTCAGAGTTTTCTCCACTTATTGCAAACACCCTTTTACCTAACTACTGTCATACTTGAGTGCTTATTTGCACATAGCTTGAGATAACATTACCCTGTATAACAAAAGAATCATGAACAAGATTACTGTAAAAAAAATTGAACATTTTGAGAATATAAGAAAATTTGATTGTCAACTTTACTTATATCTCTTAGAAACAAAAGAATCTACAATCTACATAAAAAGACAAAAAAATCTATGTATCTATAAAATTTAACATCTATATACAAAACAACAATCATATAATATATGAGATTTGCTAAGTGAATATGAAATAATATATATTATGATATCTATAGAGTATATATTATTATGAAAATTCATGTCCACAAACAAACATAAATTTATCAAGTGAATCCCACCAACGATAAAAAGCCATATATTTTACAAATGAATCCAAATCCAACATATACACATTATAAAATGCCCCAAAGAAATCTCATGTCATAAATGTATCTAATGAATCCAACAATGCTATACCATGAATTTACTAAATGAATCCAACATATATAGACATGGCTTAAAGAAAAAAACTTCTTAAAAGAGGAATCAGGAGCCAACTTCTAGTAATAATAGATAAAAAATCTGAAATATACCTGGGCATTGACCATATACTATCTCCACAAATAGCAGATTTTATCTTGGCCCCCTACGTCCTAAACAGTGAAGCTCAGATTCTTAAACATTACAATCTCTATATTGAATCCTATAGTGGGCATTGTTCTCACGTACTCCCCTGGTTTGAATTTGCAGAGAATTGTTGTCTTTCCTATTTACAAATCCTAGAAACATATTATAGTCTTCAAAATCTGTTCAACACCATAATTATATAACATATAATATAGAGGAGTGTCCAAGCATGATTGAATTTCGCTTATAATTTTGATAGGCAGTTACATCTTCTCAATATGATCAACAAAACCAAGGACATATTGTAGGAGTTGTATACAAAGTTTATGCATTCAATGCCAAAACTTTCGATGAGAGCAAAGTAGACCATGAAAGAATAAGAAATGCAAATGAATTCCACAAAGAAACAACTATTAGGCATTGAAACAACTACCGGTTTTCCATGGAATTACGTAAGCTTTTTCCCTACCTTTCTTGAGTTGAATTTTCATCATCATAGTATCATCATCCTTTGCACTAACATCTTGATATTTCATGTATTTAGACACCAAATCATTCATTTTGGTCTTTGCTTCAGTGAATTCCATCTCATCCATGCCTTCACCAGTGTACCAATGAAAGAAGGCCTTCCTCCTAAATACCATCTCATCCATGCCTTCACCAGTGTACCAATGAAAGAAGGCTTTCCTCCTAAATATGGTAGTGAACTGCTCGCTCACTCTCCTCAACATCTCATGAATGGATGTTGAGTTCCCAATGAACATGGAAAACATGGAAAGGGCTCTTGGTAGGATATCACATTCACTAGATTTCACATTGGTGGGCATCCACTCCACAAAATAGGAGGAATTCTTGTTTTTAATATTCATCATCTATTCATCCACCTCTTTAGTGCTCATCTTGCCTCTGAACATGGCTGCTGTAGTAAGGTACCTGTTGTGACGTGGATCTACAACATACATCATGTTCTTGTAATCACACATCTGTTGTGTCAGTTCCAGAATGGTGAGGGCTCTATATTGTTGTGAACCACGTGAAGTCAACGGGGCAAATCCCACTATAAAGAAGTGAAGACGAGGGAAGGGGATCAAATGCACTGCTAGTTTCCTTAGATCTGAGGCAGCAGGTGACTCCACTCACTATTGCAGATATCAGATGGTTCAAATCATCAAAGCTAAGAGTTGTGAGCTTGAGAGTCGTGAAGCAGATGTTGTAAAGGGTGTTGGGAATTTCTGGTAATTCCAAACAAAATTAATTGAATAGAGAATAATACTCTGTTTTTACCACATGATCAAAAATTTGTTTCCAGAACATAGAGTTTTACACACACAAAAGATTTCTACTCATTAATGAAATTGACTGTTACAAAAAAAACTTCTTCCTCTCATAGAGGGATTTCACCAACAGAACTACTTCAGAGACAATAAAAAAAACTTCACTGTCTCCCTGAAAATTACTCTCTCTCTACATTTTTGTGCATTTCCGAACAAAAATACTCTGTCTCCTCTCTGAAACATTACACTGTCTCAACTTACAAATTTTCACACTGCTGTTTGTAAAACCAAATTTTTCATTTTCACGCTGTTGCGTCTTGCCCTATTTTATTACATATTCTCAACAAAAAACATTCATTTGCGCTTTGCTGTGCTACAATACATAGTCAACAAACATACATACGTGCTGCTGTGTTTTTTTTCTTTTCATTACATACTCCAGAACAACAAAAAAAACATATTACATAGTCAACGAACTTGTGCTACTCCCGTGAATAAAAAAATAACAAAATTAAAAGTTTTACCTATGTTTACTGCCCACAGTACATTTATTAATTACATTCATGGCAGTAAATTGATTTTGTATTAACCGTATCGCACGGAAAATCCAGAGACAAGCAGAGTGAAGTACCCTCCCTCTCATGAGCTACCAACTGTTGATCTTGCCCTTTTTAAACGGATGGCTGACGCAATTACCCGGAGGTCCCATCTTACCGAACTTTACCTGCTGGGGAATGGTGGTTTTGGAAAAATCGCTGTGGCCACGTGTCAGACGATGTACATGATCACTGACTTCCCAGGAAATACCATCTTTCAGCAAAAGCGGTGCGGGGGATAAACTGGCGGTTTTCAAAAACAATACACTACAGTTGGAATTAGCATTTCAACAAAGTGCCTCATTGTCCAGCACCATACACTTGTCTACATTCTCCACCAGTTGATGCACAAAGAGCATGGCATTTTAAGGCTCCACCCCTGTGTCAGACACCTTGGGGGAAGGGAAAATAGAGAAGGTAAGCATCATTCTATCAGGGTACTCCTCCGTGATCTTGGAGATCAAAATGGTTCCCATCGCAGATCCAGTACCTCCTCCCAAAGAATGACACACTTGAAACCCTTAAGTAAGTTGAAACAATCAATTAAGGTTCAGTAGAGTCTCAACCCGCAGACACTAAAGTGTGCAAAAGGTCACGGTTCGTTTCTCATTGTCAATAGCTAGTTCTCATTGCTGAGAGATGCCAGTCATAGTCCCCAGTCAGAGCCATTTCTCAGACGGCAGGGAAGTAGGAGAAATTTTTCTTACACGGTAAGCTTAAGACAACCCTAACCTTCTCAATCTTACGGGCCGAAAGCAGCCAACAAAAGAACTTGATATACGAGACTTATATCCCCGAGCCCATAAAGCCATCTAGGTAGCTTGATTTTGGCATTTCTCATTCTCATGTACATTTGTACCTCTTCTTTTAGATAGCCTCTTATCTTTTTATCTATCTTTGTTAGCGTCACTTTAGGAGCTCCGTTATCGTGGCAACTTGGCTGTAATGAGTGGGTAAGTTTAGGGAACAACCCAGATCGTTCTCAACTATCTCCATATGGCAGGTAGCTAGGCACTTGGGTTATAGGCAGTTAGGCCGGTGGGGGCTACGCGCTTGTTTCCCCACCCTCATTTCGATACCTCACTGACTGGGCCCCTCTGGTGTTTAGTGAAGGTTAGTATCAGTGGGGTCCCCATTCCTTCCGACTAATTAGACCTCTTTCTAGTAACACCCAAACAGTAACTCACTAGTAACACCCCAATAACTATTTCTTTTCTTGCCCACAAACTCAATCGAATAGGCACTATAGTTCCAATCTTATTTATGCCTTAAATAACCTAATTAGTAACAGACTAATTAGCTTGCCACTAAGCCTGCTTGATTCAACTAGCTGCTTTTCTAGAACTAATATATTTCATATATGCGGAATGCGCTGCCCACCTTGAGAAATAGTGCCTTACCTACTGAACCCTAGATAAAGCACCCTTTGTCGAACCAATATTCACACCCTATAATGTCGTACGTTATAATCCTAAGGGACTGATCTACCGTCGTTTCTCGCTCTTCTAATGGGGCTACCAGGGGCTAACAGGACTGTACAATGATAAAAAGAGAGTGGTTTGATCCGGATAAGGCATTGACGAGTCGAATGGGGGAATCCTCTCGTATGTAGACTAAGGTTGTAATTGCCTAACAGATGAGATAGTAAATCTTGAGTAGAGTAGGTGGAGATTCTTCCCGCTTCACAAGTAAATAGCAAAGTTGCTAAAAGTGTATAAGCAAGCATATAAATAAATAACTGGTTATTCCATAACTAATCATTTGATAAATATTAAAATAAACTAAAGCATATAGCTGTAATAACTCAAAATTAAAACAATTAGAAATTAACATTAGGAATTATATATAAAATTATAGGGTTTTAATTAAACAAATTAATTAGTGAATTAATCAAACAAATTAATTAATTGAGTAAACAAATTAAATAATTAATTAAACAATTAACTAATTAATTAAACAAATTAATTAATTAATTAAACAAATTAATTATATAATAATTAATTAATTAATTAATTAAAATAAACAATTAAAATAAAAATCTGAATATTAACAAACTAATTGGATAATAGCGACCTAATTTCTTAGATTAATTCTTTCATAACCTATATATATACAATAATTTAGCTCTTCGATACATCATTATTATCTTTAGAATATGTATTGACGCATCCCCTGATGATGGACTCACTTGGTAGTTCGAAACATTGGGTTCATAAAACTCTATAATAGGTTATTCCTCCTCTATTTAAAGCCCATGAATGTTCTAAGTTTAGAAAGTAGATCAGGTAAGTGAAAGGGTTGTTAAGACGCCATGCTAGGCGGTTGTTGGTGTAGCTCCTACCTCAATATTTTTTCATTAACTTAACTTAATGAAACGTAGTCGAACAACCCCTTGAATTAATAATCCACACGCTTGAATAAGGAGAACAGTCCTTCTTTTTTAGATCGACCATTGAGATAATAGATTTGAAAATCTAAGAATGCATCCCTCTCTTTCCAAAGGACATTTACCTTGCCTACCTGAACTAGTTATACTCATCCTTCCAACCAAGCAACCTAACCTGCATTGTAAGGTCCATACTTTGAACAAAGAGGCTCAAGAGAGCGTAGATCCATTGATTAAGTCTGCAAAATTGAAGGAGGGTAGAGGAAAATAATTGTGCTCAACAGAAGGAAATTAAGTTTGGAAGTTGAAACAATCATTCAAAATTCACGCAGCCTCCATCCGCAGAGAGGACATTGGGAAAAAGTTAGGCCCGACATTATAAGTTGAAAAAAAGGTAAAAAGAGGCAAAGAAAAAACACTTCTCCTACCATACATTTCTTTTGCTTTTATGTGGCAACTATACAAAATACGGCAGTGTGGAGGACATCGTGCGATATTGATAGATAGATAGACGTGGTAAATAATTTTGTCGCAGAAGAATCTTTTCCAGGAACATTAAGCAATCTATGGTCATGCACTGTGATCCCATTTGGCAGTCCGCAGCCTGTAATGACATGTACAGTTTTAATGAAACAACAGCGCGGATATTTACGACTTTAAAGTTTGTAATTGCCTCCTTCCTCACTGACGTGGTAAATAATTTTGTCGTAGAAGAATCTTTTCCAGGGACATTAAGCGATCTATGGTCACGCACTGTGATCCCAATGGGCAGTCCGCAACCTGTAATGACATGTACAGTTTTAATGAAACAACAGCGCGGATATTTATGACTTGTAGCTGCCTCCTTCCTGACGACATCCAACACAAAATCGATGAGCGTGGCCCCTTCGGTATAATGGCCCTAGCCTATTTATTTCTAGCCCCAGACTGGCCAAAAATGAAGTTATCAGTCCTAAAGACCTGGCCATAAGCCCCGGTCCTCACGGTGTCCGTAGTTCCATAGTTCCAGGCTCAAGATCCATGAGCACAACATGGGGCACTAATCTACCACAGCTCACCTCATTGTAGTAAACATTAACCCTTTCGAGCTTCAGATTGGAAGTGCCCTGGTACCTCTCGGTGGGATTGATCCTGTGGTCATCACAGAGAGCTTCCCAAAACTTGGCACCAATCTAGTTGCCATATTGCCTGCCCTGAGTGTGTAGGATCTCACGCATCTTTGCAATTTTAAACATGCAAAATTGAAACACCAAACCCTAGAATAAAACCTCAACTGAAAAATACGTGATTCACAGAAAACCAACACAAAAAGAAGAGACAAAACAGGGCAATGGGCAATTACATCTACCAGCCAGAAAAGCCAATCTACAACTATGAGATGGGTGTGCTCTAGGTGAGGCTATAACTGCTATGTCCTAATAGGTAGTATATAGGTGTCTATGGTAAGATAGACAGGAGAAACACATGGCCTCAAACCCTTATAGGTTATAAGCGTTTAAATATTTTAGGTTTTTAATATTTTTAAGTATATTTTTCTATTTTATTTTTTTTAAACTGAGTTAAAATTTACAAAGATTATTGGAATTGCAAATAGAATTGTTACAAAGATTATTGGAATTGCAAATAGAATTAGATATTAATGATTATTCCTTTAAAAAATTCAAAAATATGAAAAAATATAAAAAGTTTAGACTCTTCTTTCATAGATATATCTAATATATAAAGTAAAAGTTTTTGTATGTGTGAATTTGGTGTATAATGCATATTTTTAGTTGAGAATAATATGTTTTTGGTTGGAGATATAGACTATGTGGGTATATGTTTGCTTAAGGAAGGTTGATTGTGTCTATTACAACAATCTAGCACCCTTCTATGATGTAAATTCCTAAGCATTAAGGGGTCAATTTTGTGCACCTAGGAAGGTTACCTATAGTGACCACAATAATTCTTCCACACACTTCTACTTGAATCTTGTCCAACTTGAGCAAGACATCTCTAATGATAAGATTACTAAATTTGTCGAGTGGAGGCATGAGGTGAATTTGGAAGAGTGGGCCTTAGCAAAATGGGTAGTAGTAGCAATATGGAATAGTGAGTGGTATGGCAAGTGAAAGATGAAGAAAAATCGCAAAAATAGTGATTACCAAATCTAGGGCAAATAGAGTCAAGGATATCACTCTAAAAAGGGTTGTTTGGTGAATAGTTAAGGAGGAGAGGTTTTCAAATAACATGCCAAAATCAAACTTGAAAATGTCAAAAATAGTTATGGTAATGTGTCGTGGAGAGTCCTATTAGTACTACTCTTGAACAAGTTGGAGGACCTGTTGCCCTACAATGATATATTAATTACAATAACAACTCCTTTGATAGTAAGGAATTATTATAGATATTATCAAGGTGGCTTGATAATATGGTAGGAAGGTTATGTTTTTCACTCTCTCCACCCAAATTAAAATCCCCAATGAGACTTTGGCCCATTGTGATAAAGCTAGAAAGGTAGATGCCCCTCAAATAGAGGTGCACTCCAGTGTGCCTTTAGACACCTCAACCCTTGCTAAGTCACAAGTCATTGGCATACATGGCTTTTGGGTTGTTGAATATACTCTTAGGTTATAGTGCAGCCAGTTGGTTTAATATCAAGCATAGCCTAGGCCATTATGACGAGTTACCAATTCCCATGGTTCAAAAAGATGAATTAATATATGCAAATTATATATAACAATAAAAATAAATTGGGAAGGAGAATCCCCATACAATACTCCAATCCAAAGGATAAATGCCCCATTATAAAGCCTTCACAACATATTCTTTGCAAGAGATACCTACAACTATCCAACAACATTAAATGCATGCAAAAATTAAGCCTATCATATGATAGAATGATACCTCAAATCTTATATTAAGATTGAAAAATTCAAATCAAATATAGCCCAAGGGGAGACCTCCTTCATGCACAAATTCTCGACCATTATAATGGTGAGGCAGATCACCTTATAAAGCGAATATCTTCTCTTAGACAACAAAATGTTATATTTTAATGAACTCCATGACAAGTCAAAAAAATATTATAGTGATGGGGTAATTATATCCCTCCTAAATTTGTGGTGGACCACATTACAACAAGTGGAAACTAGCCCTTCCTGATAATTAGCTCCCATCCAAAAATGGTAGTAATATGCCCCAAATAATGCTCTTTAAGGGGATGCACCACCACATATAGGCATCAAACAAAGTCAAATACACATGTCCACATAGAATGCACCCTCTAAAACTATGCATGCATGCAACCACTCTGCATCTCTAAATTCCAAGGAAATCAACACCATAGATTTTTTTTTATCAAGAAAATTGATAAACTTGTCACCTGCCATCGAGGAGACATGGGAACAAGTCAATGGAATTTCCATTATACTCCTAAGCCTTGCACAAATTCCCACAAGTCTCTCTAGACATGTAAACCAAGTTTTGAACTTGGTTGGGACCCTATATTGGTTGGCAAATGCCTTCGAGTGCAGGATATAAATTCACCATTTGCCCTGTCCCGATGGGCTAACTACATAGATAAATGTGCAAGATGCCAACTAAATAGAGAACTCCATGAGAAGATAAGTGGTCAAAATACTAAAATATAAAGTGATTCATCTCCCCAAAGCAAATCGAAGGAGATGAGGGTGAATTAGGGTTTTTACCATGCCAAAACTCCATGAGATTGTGTATGTGTGTGTCCAAGAATAGTAAGAAATGTCTCCATGAGTGTGCCCTCCTAGAATATATAAAAATAGCAAGAAGAGACCCTTTGCAAGTTCAACCTACAAGAATAATCTCCCAAAAATAGGAAGAAGTCTAAGTTCAAGAGCATGTTAAGTCACGTGTGTGGCCCTCCTCATGTGCCACAAGTCTTCCAATAGCAACCTCCATAACCACCCCAAACTAAATAATAATAATAATAATAATAATAATCTAAATTTAAGGTCACATCCAATCCAAAAACCAAATTAATGTATGAGACCTCCTTATTCGTGGTACAAGGGACTCTCCTGTGCATAGTGATTTGATTGCTAATATCTATCAAGGTGCAGTCTCAAGGTGGAGGGTAGAGTGGTTGAGAGAACAATTTTCTCTCTCATCCACCTAGGTTCAATTCCAAGGGACATGTTTGGTCTATTGTGATAATGCTCAAAGAGTAGGTGCCCCCACGCACATGACATCTCAATTGTTGCTAAGTAATAGGATATTGGCATATGGCTTACACATTGTTGGATATACTCTTGGTGATATAGTGGCAAGTGGAAGATTTGATCTTGGGCCTCGCCCATATTACTCCAACATGTTATTGAATGACCATAGTTAAATTATAAAAATTAAAATCTATGAAGGTGTACATACTCTAGCAACTACAAATTAAAACAAGGAGCATATTTTGAGACTCATGCCCAAACGTTATCTAGGCCCAATGAGTTATTTGATTAACAAGTAAATATGGGTTCTAACATATGTGACCCTTGTCGAAGTGGACAATATGGTAACTAATAGAATCATCTAGATCTCCAGATCTAACATGAGAGAAAAAGGTATCTAGGTCTATAAGACTCTAGATTAAAGAGTGTTGAAGTAGACATCTAGATATATGTAGATTCTATATTTTACCATTTGGTTTCAAGATTTGTGCGAAGGGAAAAGGAGATTTCAGGATTTTTTATTTATTAAGAAAATTTGAAATTACAAAGGAAATTGACAATTAAGTGTGGAATGCTATTGTGGATGTAAAAACACAAAGAAGTCATCCATGAAGAGGAGAGATTACAGATCTCTCTAAGGAGAAAGTATTCAAAGTACCAACCTAGGAATAAAATTACCTCAGTAGGCATCAATTTAGGGAGTGTTAGGGAAACACAAGGGAGCACTAGGTCAAAATAATGCATGCAAATGAATGATTAAGAGTTTGTGACAGGAAATGTTAGTGAGTTCCAGGTGTGCTAAGGATGGAGTGACAATGTATGCTAGGTAGTGTTAGAGGCCAGGGAAAAATTCCAAGATGTTTCAATGCGTGCTAGGGAGTGTTATGGAGTGCTAGAGAAAAACAAGGGATCACTAGTTTCGAATGCATGGAAATGAATGAATAAGAGTATGTGACGGGGAGTGTCAGTGAGTTCTAGGTGTGCTAAGGAGGGAGTGACAAGGTATGCTAGGTAGTGACAAGGAATACTAGAGTACCAGGAAAACAAGCTAGGATGTGCCAAGTACCAGGGAAACATGCCAAGATGTGCCAAGTACCAAGTTGTGCCAATGCATGCTAGGGAGTGTTCGGGAGTACCATGAAAACACAAGGGATAACTAGTTCAAAATTCATGTAAATGAACGGATACGAGTGTGTGATAGGGACTCTTAATGAGTTTTAAGTGTGCTAAGGAGGGAGTGGCAAGCTTATATGTTAGATAGTGGCAAGGCATGCTAGAGTTCCATGGCATGTCAAGGAGTGGTAGGGTGTGCTAGGGAGTGTTAAAGCATGCCAAGGAATGCAAGGGATGCTAACACATGCCACGTAGTGCCAAGGAATTGTTAGATGTGCCAAGTGTTATGGTATGTCAAGATGTAAACTATGTTGCTTAGTTGTTTTATGGCCATGGTTGGATGTAAGCCTTGACTTGGTAACTTGTTAAGTGGGATGAGTTGAGATTGGACATGAGTATCATAAGATGAGTTATAGTAAGTTCTTAGGTGAACAAGGCATAGTCTAGTTGTAGTAACCATAACTTGCTCAAGCTGTTGTAGTTGAGGCAAGACTTGGTTGGGCTCGCAAGTCACAAAAATGTAAGGGTAGTTTTGAGGGCAAGATAGATAATGAGTGCCAAGGCGTGCAAAGGAATGAAAAGGCATGTTGACACATTCCTGGTAGTTCCAATGCATTTTGAGGAGTGTTAGGGAGTGTCAGGGAATCACAAGGGATAACTAGGTCAAAATGCATGGAAAAGAATGAATAAGAGTGTGTGGTAATGAGTGTCAGTGAATTCTAGGTGTCCCAAGGATGGAGTATGTTAGGAGAAGTTTAGAATAGGACTTGCAGGTGGAAAGACTACGGTTACGATAAGGGGTTGGAAAAACAAATTTCAAACAAAGGGAGACTTTGGGTTGGGCACAACATTGTTTTGCTAATGACTTGGTTGGGTTCCCAATCCACAACAAAAGTAAGGCTATCTATGAGGGCATGACAACGATGGAGTGCCAAGGTGTGCAATGGAATGCTAGGAAGTACTAAGACATGCTAGGTAGTTCCAAGGCATGTTAGTCATGCCAAGATGTGCTAGGTTCCAGGGTGTGGCGCCAACACATGCTAGGGAGTGGTAGGGCTAAGTGTCAGGGAAACACAATGAAGCATTAGTTTCAAATGCATGGAAATGAATGAATATGAGTGTGTGATAGGGAGTGTCAACGAGTTCCAAGTGTACTAGAAAGGGAGTGACAAGGTATGCTAGGAAGTGACAAGGTATGCTAGGCAATGTCAAGGCATTCTAGAGTGCTAGGGAAGCACGTCAAGATGTGCCAAGTGACAAGGTGTGGCAATGCATGCTAAGGAGTGTTATTGAGAACTAAGGAAACAAAATGGAGAACTAGGTCAAAATCAATGGGAAATGAATGAATAAGAGTGTGTGTGATGGAGTGTCAACAAGTTCCAAGTGTGTTAAGGAGGGAGTGACATGGTATGCTAAGCAGTGCTAAGGCATGGTAGAGTGCCAGGGTAGCATGCGTCCAAGATGTGCCAGGTGCAAGGGTGTACCAATGTGTGATAGGAAGTGTTAGGGAGTGCTTTGACATGGTAACTTATTAAGTGGGATGAGTTGAGATTGGACATGAGTAGCGTAAGATGAGTTACGGGAAGTTCTTAGTTAAACAAGGCATATGTTGAGTTTTCATGACACATGAGAATATGGGTTTGGTCTTAGAATATTTGATGCAAACACTCTCAAGTGCCACAACAAATATACTTTGCACAAAGATATATATGCACATCAGCTAATCAACTAGTGCACATGCAAATTTTTAACTTTTTCAAACCCGTCTTTGTTATATTACAAACTTTAATAGAAAAGTCTAGAGCTCCCGTACGAGGGATCATTTCCCTTTACAATCACATTGATACAAGGAATACAACCAGGGCTTGGTGTTAGTCCATTGACAACCAATCTACCTTGAGCAAGGAAACAGTTGACCTACTTGTTGATGCCGCCACACACAACCATTTCAGTCCATGTGTCCCGAACACATCTAGCAAGTTGTATTGCCTGCCATTCTGAAACTCCTCAATTTGCCTCTATCAATAAACATAAATCCTTTAGGTTATTGAACTCAGCTCAACACAAGTTTCCTTTTAGCTACCTCCTTTTTCCTTCAAGGTATGCAACACTTAGGGTATTCAATCAGCTGCTCACAACTCTGTTTGTGAACTACTCTCTAATTTTTCCATACTGTTTCTCCAAGATGACAAGTCTAGGACTATGGTGGCTTCCCTTGTTCTCACTAACTCAATCCTCTAGAATAGTGCGAACTAGGGCTAGTTGGCTAGCCCACTTGAGGGCTACTTTAGTCCTTCAAAGTTTGCACATCCTTATGCCCAATACACCTACCCTTCTACCAGTCTTGTTGTCCTTCACAAGTATAGGGCTTAGGGATATTATTTGATAGTCACCTAACAACCCTCCAACTGTACTTGGACTACCATCAATTTTCCCAACCACATACAATTCTTTTGCTGATCCAGGGGCCACAACATTTCCCTCATCTACAGATGAATTGATCCTTTAATTCTAGTATCTCATGTATATGGAAAAGCTAGAAGATGTCATTAAGAAGAGGAAGGTCATTATGATTAGTTTCAACTTGACGCGAATGTAAACCCACTTTGAACACACCAAGGAGGTTCTGAAGGGTTGCATCTGGTGCTCTTGTGCATATGTGGTTAAACAAAAAGGCCCCTTTTCATTTGCATGAAGTGTTCTTGGTACAAATCCATGTTAGAGTCAAGGCCATAAAAAGATGAAGTCTAAGTACATTGAATGTATTTTCTATAAATAACCTCTCTAAAAACCTAACGCACACATACAATGATGTCATTTACATTGGAGGTGTAAATCACTAGAATTGTGTTACAACTTTAATCGCTCACCCACAAAAATGTGTCATGTTGCCTTATGATGATGCTTCAACCCTAATAGAGAAAACCCTCACAATGTATAAGGAATTTAAACATGATGTAACTTTAATACTTCCCCACATTCAGTCACTGGCTCACTACTCATGGCTAATTTGAGGCTATTTCAAGCAATGATGTGGATATCATCTTTTTATTTTATCTTATGTATATTATTCTACATTGACACAATTGAGTTTAGAGGTTAAGGACTTAAGAATTAGGGGATTTAGGTGTTAGTGGTTAAGGGGTTAGTAGTTAAGGGGTTTAGGTGGTGAAGGGTTAGGGGTTAAGGGTCACATGTTAAGAGGATAAGGAGTTGTGTATTAGGAGTTGGTTCATGGATTATAGGTTAGGGGTTAGTGTCTTAAGATTTAATGAGTCAATGGGTTTATGGGTTATGAGTTGTGAGTGTAGGGGTTAAGATATTATCGATTGGGGGTTAAGGGGATAGAGAATTTAGTGGTTATGGGTTAAGGGCTTATGGTTTGTGATAATTGGACTCTTAATCCCCTTATCACCCCTATTGGGGGCTCCCCTATCAATTTCTCTTGCTACCTTCCCTTTAGGTCCCCTAGACCCTATGAAATTAATTCCTAAGCCCCCTTCTCATTCTCTAATGCTAGGATTATAGATATTAGTAAACCATGCATTAACCTCCGATTTTTGCCATCCATGCTACCCTTGTGCCCCATTGGTCTATTCAATACACCATAACATACCCCCACAACCTTTTTGGTCATGCCATTCTGCTTTTCTTAATGTTATGAACCCCCAAATTCAGTCCCAATGCCCCTACAACTACACCCTTGGGACCTTTTGGCTAAGGGATTAAAAACATTAGGGGTTATGGGTTGTGATAAGGGAGCCCCTAATACCCTTATCACAACTAGAATAGGCTCATGAACGCCATCAATATCTACTAGAGGTGTTGCAATGAAAGTAATAATGAATACAAAGTTGTCATCAATAGGACAGGGATCATCAAGATGTTAAACCATCCAATGTAAAGATGGTTTTCCATGCTAGTGATCTAGTCACATAAAAGACACCATAAATTTATGCTTTGGTACACCGTTATGATTCAAGAATTAATCGAAACTGAGAGGATTTGTTGCTGAGGTGACAATGGAAACAACCTTGAGTTGACAGAAAGTGACGCTTTGTGAGCCTTGCACAACTAGGGTGTCAATTTCATCATCAACAAGAGGCAAAATTGACAAGTGGAAAACATATCACATTTAGGGCACTTGATCGCAAATATTGATGCATGTTTTTCTACCAAGGGTAACTTTCACATTTCCCAAGGCACAAATTACATATTTGGATGAATTTTGGATAACTTGTCACATTCCGTTAACTTCATGCATGAAGAGGAGCTCTCATACTTTAAGAAGATTTTGGAGGATTTCATGGCATATTCAAGGGTCACATGTATAAAAGAAGATCACCATATCCAAGAATAATAAAATTAGCATTTGTGTCAGGTGTTAGGGAGTGCCATGGAAACACAAGGGGGAACTAGCTCAAAATGCATGGAAATGAATGAATAAGAGTGTGTGATAGGGAGTGTGCTAGATTTATAGGGCATATCAGGGAGTTCTAGGGAGTGGCAAAGCATGCCAAGGAATGTAGGGGATTCTAACACATGCCACATAGTGCCAAGGGATTAGATGCGCCAGGTGTTATGGCATGTCAAGATGTAAACTATGTTTCTCAGTTGTTTTCTGGCCACATTTGGACATGAGCCTTGACATGGTAACTTGTAACTTGTTAAGTTGGATAAGTTGAAATTATACATGGTTACCCTAAGATAAGTTATAGTCAGTTCTTAGTTGAACAAGGCATAGTCTAGTTGTAGTAACTGTAACTTGGTCAAGTTGTTGTGGTCGACACAAGACTTGGTTGGGTTTGCAAGTCCCAAAAAAGGTAAGGGTAGTTGTGAGGGCATTATAGCTAAGGAGTGCCAGGGCATGCGAAGGAATGAAAAGGCATGCTAACACATGTTGATCATTTCCAATGCATGTTAAGGAATGTTTAGGGAGTGTTAGGGCATCACAAGGGAGAACTAGGTAAAAATACATGGAAATGAACAAATAAGTGTGTGTGTCGAGGAGTGTCAATGAATTCCAGGTGTCTCAAGGACAAAGTGTGTTAGAAGAAGGTTAGAATACGAATTGTAGGAGGCAAGCCTATGGTTACAATTATAAGGGGTTGGTCAAAGAAGTTCTAGAAAAAGTGAGGCTTTGGGTTGAGCACAACACTGTTTTTCCAATGACTTGGTTGGAATCCCAAGTCGGAAAATAGTAAAGCTATCTATGAGGGCATGACAATTAGGGGGTGCCAAGGTGTGCCAGGGAGTGCCAAGAAGTACTAATTCATGCTAGACAATTCCAAGGCATGTTAGGAATGCTATGACAAGGCAACTCCTATGGCATGCCAAGATGTGCTAGGTGCTAGGTTGTGGCACGAATACATGCTAGGGAGTGTTAGGGCCAACTATTAAGGAAACACAAGGGAACACTAGTTTCAAATGCATGGAAATGAAGTGTCAGCGAGTTCCAGGTGTGCTAAGGAGGGAGTGACAAGGTATGTTATGTAGTGCCAAGGCATGCTAGAGTGCTAGGGAAGCATACCAAGATGTGCCAAGCGCTAAGGTGTGCCAGTGTGTGCTAAGGAGTGTTAGGGAGTGTCAAGGAAACATAAGGGAGCACTATGTCAAAATGCATGGAAATGAATGAATAAGAGTGTGTGATAGGGAGTGTTAGCGAGTTCCAAGTGTGCTAAGGAGAGAGTGACATGGTATGCTAGGTTGCGCTAAGTCATGCTAGATTTCTAGGGCGACATGTAGCCAAGATGTGCCAAGTGATAGTGTGTGTCAACATGTGCTAGGAAGTGTTAGGGAGTACCATGGAAACACAAGGGAGCACTAGGTCAAATTAATGCATGCAAATGAACAAATAAGAGTTTGTGATAGGAAGTGTAAGTGAGATACAGGTGTGCTGAGGGAGTAAAAAGGTATGCTAGGTAGTGCTAAAGCACGCTAGAGGCCAAGGAAACATTCCAAGATGTGTCAGGTGCTAGGGTGTGCCAACGCATGCCAGGGAGTGTTATGGAGCGTGAAGGAAACAAAATTGATCACTAGTTTCAAATACATGGAAATGAATGCATAAGAGTGTGTGAAAGGGAGTGTTAGTAAGTTCTAGGTGTGGTAAGGAGGGAGCGACAAGATATGTTAGGTAGCTCCAAGGAATGCTAGAGTGACAGGGAAACATGCCAAGATGTGCCAAGTGGTAGGATGTGCCAATGCGTGCCAACGAATGTTAGGGAGTGCCATAGAAGCACAAGGGAGAACTAGTTCAAAATGCATGGAAATGAAGAGATAAAAGTGTGTCATAGGGAGTGCCAATGAGTTCCAAGTGTTCTAAGGAGGGAGTGACAACGTTATATGTTAGGCAGTGTCAATGCATGCTAGAGTGGTAGGGTGTGCTAGGGAGTTCAAAGGATTCCAAGAAATGTAGGGGATGCTAACACACACCACATAAGGCTAAGGGATTGTTAGACGTTCCAGGTGCTATGACATGTCAAGATGTAAATTGTGTTTCTTATTTATTTTATGGCCATGGTTGGACATGAGCCTTGAATTTGTAACTTGTTAAGTGGGATGGTTTGATATTGGACATGAGTAGCCTAAGATGTGTTATAGGTAGTTCTTAGGTGAACAAGAAATAGTCTAGTTGTAGTAACTATAACTTGGTTAATTTGTTTTAGTCGAGGCAGGACTTGGTTGGGTTCCCAAGTCTCAAAAAAGGTAAGGGTAGTTGTGAGGGCATGATAATGAAGGAGTGCTAGGGCATGCCAAGGAATGAAAATTTGTGCTAACACATGGCAGAAAATGTTAATGGATGTTGAGTAGTGTTAGGGAGTTTCAAGGGAACACAAGGGAGAACTACGTCAAAATGCTTGGAAATGAATGAATAAGAGTGTGACCAAGGACTGCCAGTGAATTCCAGGTGTCCCAAGGATGAAGTGTTTTAGGATAAGTTCATAATAGAACTTACATGAATCAAGCCTATGGTTGTGATAATGTGCAGGCAAAGAAATTTTAGAGAAAGGGAAACTTTGGGTTGGCACATTATTGTTTTGCTAATGAATTGGTTGGGTTCTCAAGACGCAAAAATAGTAAGGCTATCTACGCGGGCATGACAATTAGGGAGTGCCAAGGTGTTCTAAGGAATGTAAGATTCCTATGTCGTGGAAAAATGTAATGCTAGTTGTGAGGGAATGACTTCCAAGGTGTGTTAGGGAATGCTAGGGCATGCTAACATGTGCCAGATGGTAAGAAGGCATGTCAAACACGCTAAGATGTGCCAAGTGTTAAGGCATGCCAAGATGTGAAAAGGTGTGACAATGCATGCCAAGGATTTTCAAGGCAAAAAAAAGGGAGGAACAAGTTAAACTACAAGGAAATGAACACATAATAGGGTTAATAAGTCATCAATATATCTTTTCCATTAGGGGAATGCTATGCACACAAACATTAGGTGCCAAGTGCCAAGTGTTAGTGCATTCAAAGTGCCAAATATTCCTCTGTTGCTTCTTATCTACTTTCCAATAATTGATCTCAAATAAATTTAATATTAAACCATGCCAAAGCATACCAAGTCATCTCAATGCATGCCAAACATGCTAAGACTTGCCAAGTGCCAACACGTGCTAAGTGTAATATAGAGTGCCAATGCATGTTGAGGAGTGTTAGGGAGTGCTAGGACAACACGGGGGAGCACTAGGTCAAAATGAATGGAAGTGAATGAATATGAGGGTGTGTCAGGGAGTGTCAATGAGTGTTAGATGTCATGCCAAGGAGGGAGTGACAAGGTATGCTAAGCACATATAAGGCATGCCAAGGAATATCAGGACATGTCAAGAAGTGCTAGAGTGTGCTAGTTATTTCTGGGGTGTGCTAACATGTGCCAAATAGTGCCAAGGCATGCCAGGTGCTAAGACATGCTAGGATGTGCAAGGTGCCAGATTAGACGAATATGCGTCAAGGAGTTTCAAGGAAAAAAAAGGAATAACCAATATAAAATGCAAGGAAATGAACACATAAGAGGGTAAATAAGTTGGGACTTTATCTTTTTCAAAAGGGGAATGCTAGGCACACTAATAATATGTTCCAATCCATGCCAAGTGCCAATGTGTGCCAAGTGATAATGTATGTCAATTCAATATTATCCCAAGGTGTTACAGGGCATGCTAGGGACTACAGGGCATGCCAACACATGCTAGAGGAGTGTTATGCTATGCTAGGGCATGCCAACATGTTCTTGGGCATCCTACTCATGGCAAGATGTTCTAGGTACAAAGATGTTCCAAGACATGTGAGGTGCCAAGGAATGTTAGTGTGTTCCAAAGCATGTTAAGGTGTGCCATGAGTGTTGAGGAGTGCTAGGTCTCTCTCATTAATAGAATTGATAGAGCTTGATTATGTATTAAATAATATAGTTCTTACACACACTAGTGGAACCTTATCTGAAGGGAATTTGCTAGATAATAAACCAAATAGAGATTAATCATGTGTTGACTAATAGAAAAATTGTATTCTTATGACTTGAGGGAAATGATACACACTAATTACTTCTTAACAAATTGACCGACTCTAACCACTATGGCCTTGGACACATAATGAAAAGGACTCCAGAACAATGGTCTTAAATCATTATCTTTTGACAAAAAGTATAGTAACATGTACATAACTTCATCAAAAACTCATTCGAATGATCAATGATGACGAACATTTTTTGACCATCACCAAAAGTAACCAAAAAGAGCATTGTTGAGGGTCAATAAAAGATAAACACTAGAAGTGTCACCAGAAAGAGAATTAGTGATGGGCCTTTAATGACCCTCACCAAAAGTGTCACCAAAGATAGAATTAGTGACGACCCTTTAATGACCCTCAACAAAAGTGTCATTGAAAATGGCTTTGGTGATAAACCTTAAAGGACCATCACTATATACACTTACAACAATGCTTTTTTAAGGACCATCACCATATGCGACATTGGTGATGGACCTTAAAGGTCTGTCATAGGCATGACCCTCACCAATGACCTTTTTTCTTGTAGTGTCAGGAAATATTTCTTTATATGTGGCAGAGAATCGAAAAGGAAAACTTTATAAATGCATTTAGCTAATCCCCTAGAGTTGCATCATAGATAAATAGAGACCTAGGGTTTATAGGCCTCAGACGAGTTCAGGAAGAACTCATCCAGAGCCATGTAGCTCGGTTCCATTTAACCCGAATCTTATGATCTCTAAAACTGTCTATTATATTTACATAACAATTGTCTGCTATATTTACTCAAAAATGAAGGACGTAGTTCAACAAAATATCAATGATAACCATAAAATTAAACACCTTTCGGGTGGTTGCATTCAAACCCCAATTCAAACTCACTTAACTGATTCACACAACAAATTGGAACTCATAAACTGCAAAATTTATTAACAGACGAAATATAGCTACAGGTCTGCTACAACAGTCCAGATATGGAATATCATACAAAATTTCATAATGGAAAGAGTCCTGTGAAATGTCCATAGAGATAGTACAGGGAAATATTTAAGTGGAATAAACACTGAGATGGCTTATGCAAGCCGACAGTACCAAAACGAAACATTACATTTTAATCAAAAGCATAATCCAGGCCATAGCCTCAAATACCGGCTATCATACCCCCATGAAACCCTCTGTCACAGTAATCGGCTCGAAGAGCCAAAGCACAACAAGTACAGATTCCAACACACCTAGAAAACTAAGAAATGAGCAGAGTTTAGCAAGGTGGTTGCCCTAAAAAATACACAGGCCGAGCGAGGGTTTCTAACCAACTTCTGAGGCCTTACCTACACAGTGAATTGATTATAAGAACCCAAATTCCTGTAAGGGTCTAGTTCATTATATGATAAATCTTGGGAGTGTAGAGATGGATTACCTGAGCGGGAGTTGGGTAGCCTTCGAAGCAGTGACCGAGCCTGCATAAGAACCAGACAACTTCAACAGAAGCAAACGAAAAATCAACTTTAAAATATAATGGTATTATAAATATAAGCAATGCTTACTTGCGGTTGCCATGGAATCAACTCTTTCCTCCAGAATGCCAAAGTCCAGGTCATATCCATCACACATGTTCTAGGAAAGCCAAAGAAACCCATCAAATAACTCATGGACCATCACAGCACATTGAAGCAGCGATGGAAAACGCTTAATGAATTAATATAAGAGACGAGCAAAATGAAGTTATGCACTTGAAATATCAAAGAAGAGATGGACTAATCTATGCAGAGGGTCGCCATGACAGAACAGAGAGCCGAGACGAGACATGGGAAAATGAACCAACCTCATCGCCAAAAGAGTCATTAAACCTTCCAAACAAACCCGAAGCATCAAGACCATAGATCACATAAGATCGAATGATGGATGGAAGACCAGATGCATCGTTTCGAGACCCTTCTATGAAGAAGTAATTAAAGACATTAACACCAACACAGGTGGCAAACACAGAGATGAATGAACCTGGATGGAGGAGACCTCGAGGCTCTCCTGCTTTGATGAAGAGGGGCCTACTTGAGGTCGCTCAGATCGTGCAAAGTAACTGCAGTCCTTTGTGGAGTGACCCACGTAGATTTCCAGAATGGAGACCACGTACAACCACCATGACATATCACTTAAACCTTAAACAATAATGCAATCAACAATGTTAATATATTTTCAATCTTTATGGGTCAATGAATTATTGGATGGGGTGATCCATTTGATTATTTCCATAATGGTTTTATGCTTTGTTAAGTAAAAGAATTTTTTTTTTCTTTATAGTTAGGATGTTACAAATGGTATCAGAGCCCAGGCTCACATACTAAGACTTCTGGGTTATTTTAACAGTCAATTAAGTTATGATACTTTAATATATATGAAATATATTAAACTGAGTTTGGTTTAATATGAACACAGAGAGTGAAAGTGGGAATTGTGATCAACACCAAGGGTAAAATGTGGAGGAGCCCCAGATCGTCGAGCCAACTAGAGGTGCCTTATGTAGAGGCTGACCCAGAATTATGGGTGCAATTGGGAGGAGAATCGCGACAAGCTAATGCTACCCTGCTCGAAACAGTGCAACAACTTCAAGCAGAGATGATGAACAAAAATCTATCCAATCAACAAAATCAATGGGGACCAGACCCCAATATAGAAAATAGAGAAAAGACCCCAACTGCCCATAATGGGGAAGATAATCCAGAATCCACAGAGTCCATAAAGAAGAGGAAGAAGGGCATTCAAATAACATTTCTAGTCAAATAAAGACAAAAAGGCAGAAGACAGAGTTACAAGGTGAGTTCAAGAAAATCAAACCCTCACTGTTTGAAGGACAGTCGGAAGAAGTATCAGAAGCTTGGTTGATAGACACGGGTAAATACTTCCAGATTTATGAATATACTGACAAACTTAAAGCAAGGCTTGAAGTTTACCAATTACAAGGAAAGGCCACCCTCTAGTGGGAAGAAATTAAAACCATAAGAAATATTAATGAGGAACAAGTAACATGGCAAGAATTCTAGAAACACTTTAAAGATAAATATTTAACAGAACGTTATTATGACAAAAAGGCAAAAGAGTTCCATGAGTTAAGACTAGGAGCCCTAAGCATAGATGAATATGTAACATGGTTTACTTCCCTGTTGCGATATGTTCCATATATGCAAGAGGAGAAAGCTAAGATTCAATGGTTTATTATCAGTTTGCACAACTGCATGAAGGAAAAACTAGAATTTGATTATCCAAGAACCATGGATGATTTAGTACGGAAAGCCTGCATCTGTTATCAGTAGATGAAGCAGAAAAATGAGGGGTCTAAAGGAGATACTGCCAAGAAAATGAGGAATTTACCACCAAACAGGCATCACAAAGCCATAAATAGCAGAAACAATTAGCAAAGGACCTTCAGAAAATTTGCAAGAAATCCGCCCAAAACTCAGACATTCACTGAGAATAGACAACCTGAAGGAATTAGTAGAACTACTACTGAAAAACCACCAAAACCACCACTGCAATGTTGGGGATGTGGAGAAGCGCATTATTACAAAAACTGTCTGCACAAAGCTCAAAGTGAACAACTTTGAAACATGCAGGAAGCCTCTACGGTAGGGGATATCACAAGGATCATGCCCATAATTAATGTTGCCTTGGATTATCATCAGGTAGAATATAAGCCCACCATGATCGAATGTGAAAGTATGATTGTTGATAAACCTATTTCTGTTTTATTTGATCTAGGTGCTAGCCTAAGTTACATTAGTCCTAAAGTGGTAGAAAAGTTTCAACTACAAAGCAGTAAATATAAGAAGTCTTCGCTAGTTCAACTAGCTACTGGAACAAAAATAAAGGTGTCTGCTAAAACAGAAAACTGCCCTATAATAGTTTCAGGACAACCCATCTAGGTTAATCTAAATATTCTTCCCCTAGGTTCATATGATATATTAATAGGTATGGATTGGTTAGAAGGTCGTTGTTCCCTGGTGGATTGCAAAGAAAAATCTATAAGTTATCTTACCAAATCAGGACAACGGAAGGAAATTCAGGGAATCAAGAAAAATATCAAATTACTCCCTATTATGGCCAATCAGATCGAAAGATGCATAAGAAATGGCTGCCAGATTTATGCTATCTAGGTAGGGTACAATAATGAAAAAAATAATATGACTTCTTTAGAGAATATTCCCATAATTCAAGATTTCATAGATCTATTTCATGAATCCATCCCTGGATTACCACCAAGGCAAGATATCAATTTTACCTTTGAACTAGTGCCCGGAGCAGCCCCTATTTTGAAAGCCCCCTATCATATGAGCATTCCTAAGTTAACTGATCTTAAAATGCAACTTCAGGAGCTTTTAGATAAAGTGTACATTCGCCTAAGTGTGTTCCCTTGGGGAGCCCCTGTTTTATTTGTACGAGAAGAGGATGGAACCTTACAACTGTGGATTGACTATGGTTAGCTAAATAAGCTGACCATCAAGAATAAGTACTCGTTACCTCACATCAACGATTTATTTGATCAAGTGCAAGGAGCTAGCGTGTTCTCAAAAATCGATTTAAGGTCCGGGTACCACTAGATCAGAATAAAGGATGAAGACATCTGCAAAACCGCATTCTGAACTCATTATGGACATTACGAGTTCGTGGTACTACCTTTCAGCCTTACCAATGCGCTAGCCACTTTCATGAGCCTAATGCACGACATTTTCCAACAATTTCTAGATAAATTTGTACTGATTTTTATCGACAATATACTAATCTACTAAAAAAACCAGGAGGAACATGAGCAACACTTGAGAACGATAGTATAGATTTTATGAGAAAACTAGCTGTACACGAAGTTTAGGAAGTGTGAATTTTATAAAAATCAAATCCAGTACCTAGGCCATGTTATATCAGTAGAAGGAATAATAGTGGATCCATAGAGGATTAAAACTATTATGGAATGGACCATAACGAAAAATGTTGCCGACATAAGATCCTTCTTAGACTTGGCAGGGCATTACCACCAATTTATTAAGGGCTTTTCAAAAATATCCTTTCCAATGACTTCACTTCAGAAAAAGGGGTGAGCTTTCCACTGGATAGCAGAATGCCAACAAAGTTATGAGCAGCTAAAACAACTTCTTACAACCTCTCTGGTGCTAAGAGTAGCAGATTTAGAAAAGTCCTTTGTAATATGTACAGATGCAAGTAAAGAGGGTGTTGGTGGAGTATTAACTTAGGAGGGAAAGGTCATTGCCTATGAGTCATGCAAATTGAAGGATTATGAACATTGCTACTCTGCTGACGATTTGGAGTTGACCGCAGTAGTGCATGCATTAAAAATGTGGCAGAACTATCTTCTGGGAAAGAAATTTCTGTTATTAACTGACCACAACAGTCTAACAATTTTTTTTAATCAGTATAATTTAAATATGTGCCAGGCTAGATGGACCGGATTCCTGAGTGAATTTGATTTTGACATGAATCACCTCAAGGGAAGATAAAACCGAGTAGCGGATGCTTTAAGCAGAAAATTACATTGCATCTATGAAGTACATTTCAGTCGAGCACAATCTAACTTACGAGAGGTTATCCGAGAGGCATCCCTCAAGGATCCAAAATATGCATTCTTATGCTAGAATGCTTCGGAAGCTCAAGTAAGAGGGAAACAGTGTGAGTATGCAATTAATTCTGATAAATTGTTAACATTCAGAAATAGGATTTACGTTCCTAACCAAAATTCCGTGAAGTAGATGTTATTAGATTAGTTTCATAGGAAGCCTTATGTCGCTCACCTAGGATACCAGAAATTCTATTATTCCATCAATAAAAGCTATTTCTGGCCCGACTTATGAAAAGGAATGGTTTAATATTTATCTAAATGCTTAGAGTGCCAATTGGTGAAAGCAGAACATCAACATCCTGTGGGTCTATTGCAACCGCTACCCATTCTGGAATGGAAATGGGAGACCATCACTCTAGAATTTATCACTGGATTACCTCATACCAAAAAGCAACACAACTCAATCATGGTGGTCATGGACAAGCTGAGCAAGGCCGCTCATTTCATTCCTATAAAATTCACCTATAAAACAGTGGATATTGCAGATATATTTATGAGAGAAATCTTCTGCCTAAGTGGGATACCGCGAGTAGTGATCTCTGATAGGGATGTAAAATTTACATCCGTTTTCTTGAAAAATCTCCTTGCAGGACTGGATACCCAAATCCACTTCAACAATGCCTACCATTCTCAGACATATGGTCAGATAGAGTGAGTGAATCAAGTCCTGGAAGACATGTTCCGAATGTTTGTAATGCAAAAACCGCAGAAGTGGGAAGATTACCTCCACTTGGAAGAAAGTGTCAGGTACCCATGGACTGGAATAGTCTGGATAATAAATTAGCATTCGGTCCTGATATGCTAGCTGAAATGGAGGCCAACGTTAAGAAGGTTCGCTAAATTTTGAAGGCGGCGCAGGCTAGGCAAAAAGTGTATGCAAATAAGAAGAGAACTCATAAAGAATTCCAGCTGGGTGATCACGTGTATTTAAAGGTTAAACCTCGGAAGAGCATCTTGCAATGGAAAGGTTGTACAAAATTGGCACCACGGTACTCTAGACCTTTTCAAATTTTGGAACGGATTGGGCCCGTGGCATATAAGCTAGCACTACCAGGCCACATCCGAGTACACAATATCTTTCATGTGTCCTTATTAAAAAAGTATATATACGACCCTCGACATATTATTAACTGGGAAATCATTCAGGTAATGATAAAATATAAAGAAATGTTTTAAAAGAATTGTGGTTTTGGAATTTTCTTACAGAAGATTATGAATGTGCTGGTAGAACTCGAGGGAGAATTTCTGGAAGAGCCTCTTCTTATCCTTGATCAGAGAGAAACTACCTTGCGGAGGTGAGACATCATCCAAGTTAAAGTGTAGTGGAAGAACTTTGGCCCAGATGAGGCTACTTGGGAAGAAGAAGAAGCCATGCGAAAAGCTTATCCTGCACTGTTTACATAGAGGAAGAACACCGGGGACAATGTTCCTCTCAAGGTGAGGGAGCTGTAACATACAATGAGACATCATAAATTGTTTTACCGAGTTTAATTAACATTGTTACTTTCATTTTTGTTTTATCTGAATTATTAAAACTATTGGCTTAAAAAGCGAGAACAAATATTTTTAATTATTAATTAAAAGATTATGGACTAGTTTGTTAAAAGACCAAAGAAACAATTGAATTAACATCTGAGAATAGTTACAACTGTTCCTTCACCCTTTTCCTTTAAGAGGAAAAAAGGCAGAACCCTAGGGGGCGTTGAAGGAAACAGGACTGTGATGAATTCTTCCTAGAGCTGGAAAACCTAACCAGTGGGAAAGAGAATTGTGTTAATAGTTGTGGGGTACAAGACTTGAGGCTAGACGGAGTCCTCACAAGTAAGGTACTCAGTTGTTCATCATTGATAGAAGTGGAAGAGCTCAAAGGGGGAATCTATATGTAATTGCGAGCTCCGAGGGTGGGTGGAGAGATCTTCCAAATAATTATTGTGTTTATAATCGAAGACAGATAAGCGATAACACCATGTTAATCATTGTCATTAGGAAAATATAGAATGTTTAATGTTAAGTAGAATATACGTTAATGAATTAGAAGTAGTAATTAATGTCTATTGATTCATGACAAGAACAGGAAAACTCGATGGATATCATGCATTACTAGAAGTTACTGATACATATTAATGTAATATGAAAAATAGTAAAACTGCTAGCTTACTAGGCAAGATAGTTGCTACAGACAGCTTAATGATTTAATCCAGAAGCACATGTTAAGTAGAAAACAGTAAAACAATAATCCTGTCTGCCTCTATGTATGTTATATATATTGTTTTGTACATTTCGTGAAGACATTCACGCCACAATATATAGATATTAGTTGTTCGAATACACTTAGGAAATCTTTCTTTACCTGTGGCAAAGAATCGATAAGGAAAACTTTATAAATGCACTCAACTAATCCCCTACAGTTGCATCACGGATGGATAGAGACCTAGGGTTTATAGTCGTTTGACGAGTTGCAGAAGAACTCATCTAGAGCCGTGTACCCCAATGCCATTTTACCTGGATCTTCTAATCTCTAAAAATGTCTATCATATTTACATAACAATTGTCTTCTATATTTACTCAAAAATGAAGGATGTAGTTCAACAAAATATCAGCGATAACCATATAATTAAACACGATTCGGGTGGCCGCATTCAAATCCCAATTCAAACTTGCTTAACTGATTCACACAGAAAATTGGAACTCATAAAGCCCAAAATTTATTAACAGTCGAAATATAGTTGTAGGTATGCTACAACAGTATAGATATTGAATATCAGGACAAAATTTCATAATGGAAAGAGTCCTATGAAATGTCCACAGAGATAATACAGGGAAATATTTAAGCGGAATAAACACTAAGATGGCTTATGCAAGCCGACAATAGTAAAACAAAACATTACATTTTAATCAAAAGCATAATCCAGGCCATAGCCTCAAATAATCCACAGAGGCCATAAAGAAGAGGACGAAGGGCGTTCAGATAACGTTTCTAATCAGAGAAAGACAAAAAGGCAGAAGACAGAGTTACAAGGCAAGTTCAAGAAAATCAAACCCTCACTGTTCGAAGGAGAGTAGGAAGAAGAAGTAGAATCTTGGTTGATAGACATGGGTAAATACTTCCAGATTTATGAATATACTGACAAACTTAAAGCAAGGCTAGTAGTTTACCAATTATGAGGAAAGGCCACCCTATGGTGGGAAGAAATTAAAACTGTAAGAAATATTGATGAGGAACAAGTATTATGGCAAGAATTTCAGAAACACTTTAAAGATAAATATTTAACATAATGTTATTATGATGAAAAGGAAAAAGAGTTCCATGAGTTAAGCTTGGGAGCCCTGAGCATGGATGAATATGTAACATGGTTTACTTCCCTGTTGCGATTTGTTCCATATATGCAAGAGGAGAAAGCTAAGATTCAACGTTTTATTAGTAGTTTGCCCAACTTCATGAAGGAAAAACTAGAATTTGGTTATCCAAGAACCATGGACGATTCAATACGGAAAGCCCGCATCTGTTATCAGTAGATGAAGCAGAAAAATGAGGGGTCTAAAGGAGATACTACCAAAAAAATGAGGAATTTACCACCAAACAGGCATCAGAAAGCCATAAATGGCAGAAACAATCAACTAAGAACCTTCGGAAAATTTTCAAGAAATCCGCCTAGAACTCAAACATTCACCGAGAATAGAAAACCTAAAGGAATTAGTAGAACTGCTACTAAACAACCACCAAAACTGCCATTGGAATGGTGGGGATGTTGAGAAGCACATTATTACGAAAATTGCCTGCACAAAGCTCAAACTGAACAACTTTCAAACATGCAAGAAGCCTCTATGGTAGGGAATATCACAAGGAGCATGCCCAAAATTAATGCACCTTGGATGATCATTAGGCGGAATATCAACCCACCATGATCGAATGTGAAGGTATGGTTGTTGATCAACCTGTTTCTGTTTTATTTGATCCAGGTGCTAGCCTATGTTACATTAGTCCTAAAGCGGTAGAAACGTTTCAACTACAAAATAGTAAATATAAGAAGTCTTGGCTAGTTCAACTAGATACTAGAACAAAAATAAAGGTGTCTGCTAAAACAGAAAACAACCCTACAACAGTTTCAGGACAACTCATCTAGGTTAATCTGAATATTCTTCCCCTGGGTTCATATGATGTATTAATAGGGATGGATTGGTTAGAAGGTTGTTGGTTTGTTGGATTGTGCTATATTATTTCCACTACTAGCCCACATAGTTAATCAGGGGGTTAGAGGGGGGGCAGAGCCCCCCCTTCGTTGTATCGATTGCGTAGCAGGGGGGTAACAGGGGGTTTGAGGGGTGCAAGTAACCCCACTCTATGGGGTTCGGGCAGACCCTATGTTAGGTTGGCGAGACCCACCTATGGTTTTGTGCATGATTTTCGCACATGGTTTTGGATGCTATGGTTTTCAGTCCATGGTTTTCGGTCCATGGTATTGGATGCTTTGGCATGTATAAATATGTTTTATAACATTGAAAGGAACATAATTAAAAATCAAGCTGGTAGTCCTAGTTTTTGGATACAAGGGAAATCTCTATGTATATGTGTTTTATGTGTTAGGCACTCACATTATTTATTTTTTGTGTTCTAGAATTCGTATGCAAGTAATTTCTATATAGGGTTAAAACCTACATTTGGTATCAGAGCTATTTTGGCTTCAAGGGGATGCCTTTGTTGCTGAGGGGTTTCGCTTGGGCTTATGGTAGACCCTATTCAGTGGGAGATCTACAAGATCGATTCTGGTGGTGAAAGAAGATGGCGAGCAGTGGAAAGATAGAGATCGAGAAATTTAATGGTCAGAGTTTTGAGTTGTGGAAACTCAAGATGGAGGATATATTGGTGGATAAAGATCAGTGGATCGCAGTAGATCTAGGTACTAAACCAACGGGAGTGTCTGATGAAGAATGGAAGAAGTTGGATCAGGAGGCAAAGAGCACAATACGATTGTGTGTCTTAGATTCAGTATTGCTGAATGTATCAGGTGAAGCTACGGCGAAGGATTTGTACCAATCTAAGTCTCCAGTGAATAAACTATTCCTATGGAAAATGTTGTATAACCTGAGGATGAAAGATGGAGACTCAGTGGCAGAGCATCTGAACGCATTTAATACTGTGGTAAGTCAGTTAGCATCTGTTGATATTAAAATTTCAGATGAAGATAAGTGCATCAATTTGTCTTGTTCTCTACCAGATTCGTGGGATAATCTGGTTATTGAAATAGGTAGCAATGCAACTACCTTGTAATTTGATGAAATAGTCTCATCCTTGCTGATGGAGGAGATGAGATGGAAAAATATGGAGAGCTAGAATGGTGATGCCTTGTCTGTACGAGGATAGTCCTAGAAAAAAAAAAATAAGTCATCGAGTGGGAGATCTAAATCTAGAGGGAGATCTAAATCTCTGGGAAAACCTATAAAGGTGGTGTACTGGAAATGCGGAAAGGAAGGGCACTACAAAAGGGAGTGTAAATCTAAAGCTCCTGATAAAGGAAAGGGATTTGATGATGCTTCTTCTACAAAGGCGAAAACCACCTCAGATGAAGGTGGGGATGTGTACTTGGCTTCTTCAAGTACACATGTAGATCATGAGGCATGGTTGATTGACTCAGGTGCATCCTTTCACTTCACTCCCCATAGAGAGTGGTTCTGTGAGTATGAGAAATACGATGGTGGTGATGTCTTCTTAGGGGATGATAGGAAGGCTAGAATCATTGGTCGCAAAAAAGTAAATTTGAAGTTACAAGGTGGAAGGGTTAGAACACTTCAGGGTGTTCTTCATATTCCTATATTGACCAAAAATATGATTTCAATAAGCAAGTTGGATGATGCAGGTTTAAAATAGTGTTCGAGAAAGATACCTACAAGATGGTTCTTGGAGCATTGGTATTGATGTGGGGAGTTCGGATTGGAACTCTGTACAAGCTGCAAGGTAGCATGTTTGTTGATGGGTGCAATAGTTCTGTGGTTCCTAAAAGTGGAGCAGAAAATCTAGTGGTCTCTGGAGAGAAGACCCTGTTGTGGCATCAAAGGCTTATACATATTGGAGAGAAGGACCTTCAAATACTTCATGGTAAAGGTATGGTAGAAGGTATGAGTAATATCTCTTTGGATTTTGATTTCTGTGAAAATTGTGTATATGGGAAGCAAAATCGGGTGAGTTTCCCCTCTGGTGGTAAGAGGGCAAAACAAATATTAGAGTTTGTGCACAATGATGTGTTTGGACCTGTGAAGGTTCCATCATTGGGTAAGTCTGTGTACTATGTATCATTTATAGATGACTTCTCAGGGAATACATGGATATATTTCCTTAAGAAGAAATATAAAGTCTTTGACAGGTTTAAAGAATTTAAGGCTCTAGTGGAAAACCAGATAGAGAAGAAGATAAAGGTGCTGAGGACAGATAGTGGTGGAGAGTTTTTCAGTAAGGAATTTGAAGAATTCTGTAAGAAGTGTGGTATAGCACGGTAGAAGAATACTCCATATACACCTTAGCAAAATGGAGTTGCAGAAAGAATGAACAAGACGTTGATGGAAAGGGCAAGAAGCATGCTCAGTGGTGTCAGGTTAGGATATGAATTTTGGGCAGAGGCGGTGGAGACTGCATGTTACCTGGTTAACATGTCACCTTCATCAGCATTGGAGGATAAGACTCCACAAGAGGTATGGACTGGTAAGAAACCCTCTCTTTCACATCCGAGGGTATTTGGATGTGATGCATATGTACATGTTCCAAAGGAGAAAAGAACAATGTTGGATAGTAAATCTAAAAAGTGCATCTTTATTGGGTATAAGGATGGTTTAAAGGGTTATAAGTTTTGGGACCCAGTAACAAGGAAGGTTGTGTACAACCAAGATGTGGTCTTCATAGAGGTGAAAGATGTTATTAAACATGAAGTCCAACTAAAAGAACCTGAGAAGATAGAGTTTGAGCTAAAGGAGGAAGAATCAGACTCTACTATAGAGGAGGAATCAGAAGATGA
This sequence comes from Pinus tabuliformis, assembly GCA_031772625.1. NCBI lineage: Eukaryota > Viridiplantae > Streptophyta > Pinopsida > Pinales > Pinaceae > Pinus > Pinus tabuliformis. Next base: position 784,951,486 of record CM062808.1, read on the forward strand.
AGAGCCACAAACTCTGGGTGTGAGAAGATCAGTTAGAGAAAGAAGGTAGCTATAAAGGTATAGTCCATATGCTTTCTGTTCAAATTTTTCTTTATCTATTACTGATGATGATCCCAGAATTGTGAAGGAAGTAGTAGATTCAGAGGATGGAAAACTCTGGAAAGAGGCCATGGTTGATGAAATGGCTTCTTTGCACAAAAATGAGGCTTGGGATTTGGTGGAGTTGCTGGCTAGAAGTAGACACATTGGCAATAAATGGGTGTTCAAGAAGAAGACAAATGCAGAAGGAAAGGTGGAGAAATACAAAGCTCAGTTGGTAGCAAAAGGTTATTCCTGGGTGCCAGGAATTGATTATGGTGATATTTTTTCTCCTGTTGGCAAGGTAACTTCTATTAGATTACTGTTATCTATTGTTGCTTCTTTTGATTTTGAGGTAGAACAGATGGATGTGAGGACAACATTTCTTCATGGGGATCTAGAAGAGGAGATCTACATGAAGCAACTTGAAGGTTTTGCGGTGAAGGGTAAGAAAGAACTAGTATGCAAATTAAAGAAATCTCTGTATGGGTTAAAACAATCACTAAGGATGTGGTATCAGAAATTTGATACATTTATACGAGGACTTGGCTTCACTATAAGCAAAGTAGATCACTGTGTGTATTTTAAATTAATTGGTGACCGTGTTGTTTATCTGGTCTTGTATGTGGATGATATGTTGCTGGTTGGAAATGACAAAGAAATTATCCAGTATTTGAAGACCCAATTGTCCTCCAAATTTTACATGAAAGATATTGGTGCTACAAACTATATTTTGGGCATGGAAATTAAAAGAGATAGGGAAAAGAGGAAGCTCTGGTTAAATAAGAGGAAGTATGTCGAGACAATACTGCAGAGGTTTGATATGAAGGATAGTAAACCAATGAAGGTTCCTATTCCTGTAGGTGTAAGGTTATCTACTGAACAATGTCCCAAGACACAAGAAGAGGAAGAAGACATGTCCCGTGTTCCATATACAAGTGTAGTTGGTAGCCTGATGTATGCAATGGTTTGTACTAGACCAGACATTGCACATGTAGTGGGAGTATTGAGCAGGTTTATGTCAAAACCAGGAAAGGAGCATTGGACAATAGTGAAGTAGGTTTTCAGGTATTTGCATGGCACTAATGATTATGGTTTGTGCTATGAAGGAAGACCAGGATTGGACAGAGTGTTGGATATTCATGGCTTTGTTGATGCAGACTGGGCTAGAGATGTGGATCAAAGAAGATCTACAAGTGGGTATGTGTTTAACCTATTTGGAGGTGTAGTCAGTTGGATGAGTAAGAAACAATCTGTAGTGGCACTATCAACTACAGATGCAGAATACATGGTAGGCACTCATGCAAGCAAGGAAGCAGTTTGGTTGCAGAGATTGTGTTCAAGTATGGGGTTAGTACAGGGAGCTATAAGGATAGACTGTGATAGCCAAAGTGTAATTTTCTTGACAAAGAACCCTGCATATCATTCAAAGACAAAGCACAATGATGTTCAGTATCACTTTGTGAGGGATATGATAGAATACAAAAAGGTGTTGCTGGTAAAAGTTGACACTTTGAAGAATAATGTAGATGCATTGACAAAATCTAAGAAGTTCTCTTAGTGTAGAGAAACAATGGGCATTGCAGGGCTGGATAAATGAATAAGCTCTCTTGTGGCCCCTTATGGAAAGAAAACAACAAGTGGGAGAATGTTGGGTTGTGTTATATTCTTTCCATGACTAGCCCACATAGTTAACTGGGGGGTTAGAGGGGGGGTGGAGCCCCCCCTCATTGCGCCGATTGTATAGTGGGGGGCTCACAAGGGATTTGAGGGGTGCATGTAACCCCACCCTATGGGGTCTAGGGCAGCACCCTGGAAAATTTTGGTTTTGGACCCTATGTTAGGTTGGGCGGACCCACCTATGGTTTTGTGCATGATTTTCGCACATGGTTTTGGAGGCGATGGTTTTCGGTCCATGATTTTGGATGCGATGGTTTTTGGTCCATGGTATTGGATGCTTCGGCATGTATAAATATGTATTGTAACATTGAAAGGAACATAATGAAAAATCAAGCTGGTAGTCCTGGTTTGGGATCCAGGGGAAAATCTCTGTGTATATGTGTTTTATGTGTTATGCTCTTGCATTGTTTATTTTCTATGTTTTAGAATTCGTATGAAGGTAATTTCTATACAGGGTTAAAACCTACATGGTCCCTGGTGGATTGCAAAGAAAAATATGTAAGTTATCTTACCGAATCAAGACAACAGAAGGAAATTCAGGGAATCAAGAAAAATATCGAATTATGCCATATTACGGCCAATCAGGTCGAAAGATGCACAAGAAAAGGCTGCCAGATTTATGATGTCCATGTAGGGTACACCAATGAACAAAATAAGATGATTTATTTAGAGAATATTCCCATAATTCAAGATTTCATAGACGTATTTCCTGAATCCATCCCTAGATTACCACCAAGGCGAGATATCAATTTTACCATTGAGCTAGTGCTTGGAGCATCCCCTGTTTTGAAATCCCCCTATCATATGAGCATTCCTGAGTTAACTGAACTTAAAATTCAACTTTAGGAGCTTTTAGATAAAGGGTACATTCACCTAAGTGTGTTCCCTTAGGGAGCCCCTGTGTTATTTGTACGAAAAAAGGATGGACCCTTACAATTGTGGATTGACTATGGTGAGCTAAATAAGCTGACCATTAAGAATAAGTACCTGTTACCTCACATCGATGATTTATTTGATCAAGTACAGGGAGCTAGCGTGTTCTAAAAAATCGATTTAAGGCTCGGATACCACCAGATCAGAATAAAGGATGCAGACATCTGATACTGCTGCAATTCGTCTCTTTCTTCTTTAATGAGAAACTTCTTTTACAATGTACTGGTGCAGTCCTTTACCAGTACGCAGGCTACAACCTGCAGAGGGCTACAACCCTCTCTCGTTTTCCAACTACTTCTGGAAGGGAGCTATAACCCCCTCAGCTCTTGTACTAGCTGATCCATTTACTAGTACGTAGGTGCTGACCCTACAACCTTCAGGGACCACGTTTCGTCAATTTTCAGATTGGATCCAAGAGTACAAAACAAACATTACTGCAATACAATCATCAACTTAAACTTGCTTCATAATTCATTAAATAACCCAATACTGAATCACTGAAACCCTGTCATCAAGAACACAGAACCAAAACCAGAGCCCAGAACTCTGCAACAACCACCAGAAACAGCAGCAACCTGAAATATCAAATCTTATTATGCATACGCTACTTCACTGTACCAAAACCGCGTGTATACGCGCTTTCACCAAGGGCAACCCGCGTGTAGATCTAGAAATGGATTCTTATGCCTTCGCTGTCAGATCCGACCCTTGCCAAACGTCCCGAACAGATAACCAGCAATACCAGATCCTCTTACTTCGTCAGACACACAATGCATGCTAATACTTGCCTAATAATCTTCTCCTTATATAGCCTTAGGCCTTGTTCAATACCAAGAGCCAAAACCATAGTAACCCAATACCATCAACCTCAAAACTAGGGATTGACACGCCCGTCGAGACACCATGGTCCGAAACCATAGGCACAACTTCCAAGGACTAACCGCCACGGACCAAAGGTACTTTTCCACATACACGCTCTTTTACTGAAGCCAACCTGCGTGTACACGCGACTTGGGCTTAACGAACCTGCGTGTATGAACTTTCTTGGCATGCTGTACTAAGATCTGTCCTCTGATTAAGTTGCCATCACCTGTACCACCTGTACCAACCTCTGAGCACCTGTACCAGCCTCTGAGTGAGTTGCCATCAAGGACAACACTTGAATCATAATGCCAACAATCTCCCCCTTTGGACTTGATGGCAACCACCACACCAAGTCACTCTCCCCCTTTGACATCAAGGGCAAAGGGCGTACCAAGATATTCTCTTCTTTGGTATACCTTCTACTGTCCATACTGCTGTCCATACTCTCCCTGAGTACATGCTGAAGTTTCTGATTTGGCTCCCCCTTTGTATATGCCAAAGTGTACCAATCTATCCATGCTCCCCCTGAGCAGATGCAGGTTCTAAGACCAGCCATTCAGATCTGTACCATAAGCATCAACCTGCAATACTATTCCTTTGATCAAACAACAAGATGTATCATTTAGTTTCATCAGCAATCCATAATGCCAACAATGAATTATTTGAAGTATATGCTCCCCCTGAGTGTGAGCCAACCATGACTGAACCATTTCCTGAGTCTGTTCTGCTGCCCTTTATGCTCCCCCTGAGCCTGAGCCAACCATGACTGAACCTGGGTCTGTTCTGCTACCCTTTCTCCATATACGTGACTTTGCAGCCTGTAACTCGCGTATATATGCGACTTGTCTTCATTATATCAGCGTATGCAGGATGGAATACTGAATTTCATCACTTTCAGATTCCCCTGTGTCTGTTATGTCAGCTGACTGAGTTATGCCACACCTTTCTGTCTCTGTCTCCTTCAATTCCTGCAACTGTGATGATGTATGGTCCTCTTGTCTTGAATTTTGAAATCTGCTCCTGCATTCCCTTGCTTTATGCCCATAGTTGTTGCATGTATAACACCTTACATTTTTCATGTTCCTTCTAACACAATCAATTGCTTTGTGTCCATATTAATTGCAGGCAAAGCAATATCCTTTGAAATACCTGGGATGCGATGATCTTTCTTGCACCATTCTACTTCTACATCTGGCTGCAACATGTCCAAGATTATGACATACATAACATTCAACATTATTCAGTGGAGGAAATAATCGTCTATCACGTCCATAGTTAGGAGTAAAGAATCTTCCTTGAGGAATTTCTTTCCTTGGTTGTTCCTTGTTGGGCATTTCAGATTTCTCATTAGAGTTTCTTGCCTCACCTTGTGAACTAGATTCACCTTCAACATATTCATGAAAACTAAGACCAGTCTTGATAGCAGGAGACCTTTGACTATTAAGAATATCATCCAAGACTTTAGTACTATCTTGAAATCGTAAAAGCTTATCCTTTTCTTCTATTTTACCTTTCAAGATATTTACCTCAACTTGATGTTGTTCTTCCTTTTTCATATATTGATTCCTTAGGTCTTCTTCAGCTTTTCTTCCTTCTTCCACTTGTCGCTTTAGTTTGATCACTTCATGTTCTTCAAGAGCTTCTTTGTTCTGTTCTCTTGATTTTTTAAGATCTTCTTTTAGAGAGAGGATCTTTGATTCAAGCCTTTGAATAGTTATGCTTTGATCCTTTACTACATCCTGCAGTTGCTCCCTTACCCTGGTTACTATCTCCAATTGTTCATTTAATTTGGCAACTTCTTTAGTTTCTGCATTCTTCTCTTCATGTGCCATGAGACTTTTAATATCTTCGCTATTATTGGATGAAGCATTCTTCTTCTTATGTGCCATGAGACTTCTAATATCTTCACTATCATTGAATGAACTTTTGATATGGGTATAATAGCTTCTACCATCTTCTTCAGATATCTTTCCTTTGTTATGAGGACATCTAGCAGCATAGTGACCAACTCTACCACATAGAAAACATTTGAAAGGTAGCTTACCTTTGAACCGTCCACTTCCCCGTTCAAGATTCTTGACAAAATTTACCTCATCTTCTTCCTCTGACACTTCGAATGCGGCCTCTGGTGGTACCTCTTGTCGCATTTCAAAAGCAGTTAAGATCCCGTGAAGCTGTGACATGGTGATTTTCTGCACATTCTCCTTTTCTTCTATGGCAGATACTTTAGAATCAAATTTAGTAGACAAAGATCTCAAAACCTTTTCAACTAAGACAACTTCCTCAAATTCTTCACCCAGATCCCTCATACAATTCACAATCTCATCCATACGCAGGAAATAATTAGCTACGCTTTCATTACTACGCATCTTAAGAGTTTCATACTGGATTCTGAGAGTTTGAAGCTTTGCTCTTTTTACCTGATCATCTCCTTCATAGCTTGTAACGATTTTGTCCCATATTTCCTTGGCTGATTTGAAATGCATGATCTTCATAAATTCTGATTGAGTCAAACTACTCAATAGGACAGTAACAGCTTTGGCATTGAGCTCATATTGCTTTTTCTCTGCTGGATCTGTAGGAGTTGTTGATGGGAATTTGTATCCTCCTTCTACGATTCCCCAAACTTCTGCTCCAAGAGATTGTAGATATGCAGTGGTTCTTATCTTCCAGTGAGTAAAATTGTTCCCGTCAAAGACTGGTGGCCTGATGTGTGCCTCTCTTTCTGGATTAGCCATTCTGATGGATCTTTTCCTTCAAGCGATCAAGCTTCCTCTAAAGGACCTGCTCCGATACCAATTGTTGGAAATAATACTGCTGCAATTCGTCTCTTTCTTCTTTAATGAGAAACTTCTTTTACAATGTACTAGTGCAGTCCTTTACCAGTACGCAGGCTACAACCTGCAGAGGGCTACAACCCTCTCTCGTTTTCCAACTACTTCTGGAAGGGAGCTACAACCCCCTCAGCTCTTGTACTAGCTGATCCATTTACTAGTACGTAGGTGCTGACCCTACAACCTTCAGGGACCACATTTCATCAATTTTCAGACTGGATCCAAGAGTACAAAACAAACATTACTGCAATACAATCATCAACTTAAACTTGCTTCATAATTCATTAAATAACCCAATACTGAATCACTGAAACCCTGTCATCAAGAACACAGAACCAAAACCAGAGCCCAGAACTCTGCAACAACCACCAGAAACAGCAGCAACCTGAAATATCAAATCTTATTATGCATACGCTACTTCACTGTACCAAAACCGCGTGTATACGCGCTTTCACCAAGGGCAACCCGCATGTAGATCTAGAAATGGATTCTTATGCCTTCGCTGTCAGATCCGACCCTTGCCAAACGTCCCGAACAGATAACCAGCAATACCAGATCCTCTTACTTCGTCAGACACACAATGCATGCTAATACTTGCCTAATGATCTTCTCCTTATATAGCCTTAGGCCTTGTTCAATACCAAGAGCCAAAACCATAGTAACCCAATACCATCAACCTCAAAACTAGGGATTGACACGCCCGTCGAGACACCATGGTCCGAAACCATAGGCACAACTTCCAAGGACTAACCGCCACGGACCAAAGGTACTTTTCCACATACACGCTCTTTTACTGAAGCCAACCTGCGTGTACACGCGACTTGGGCTTAACGAACCTGCGTGTATGAACTTTCTTGGCATGCTGTACTAAGATCTGTCCTCTGATTAAGTTGCCATCACCTGTACCACCTGTACCAACCTCTGAGCACCTGTACCAGCCTCTGAGTGAGTTGCCACCAAGGACAACACTTGAATCATAATGCCAACACCTTAGGGAGCCCCTGTGTTATTTGTACGAAAAAAGGATGGAACCTTACAATTGTGGATTGACTATGGTGAGCTAAATAAGCTGACCATCAAGAATAAGTACCTGTTACCTCACATCGATGATTTATTTGATCAAGTACAGGGAGCTAGCGTGTTCTAAAAAATCGATTTAAGGCTCGGATACCACCAGATCAGAATAAAGGATGAAGACATCTGCAAAACCACATTTTGAACTCATTATGGACATTACGAGTTTGTGGTATTACCTTTCGGCCTTACCAATGCACTAGCCACTTTCATGAGCCTAATGCATGACATTTTCCAGCCATTTCTAGATAAATTTGTACTGCTTTTTATCGAAAATATACTAATCTAATAAAAAAATGAGGAGGAACATGAGCAACACTTGAAAACAATAGTACATATTTTAATAGAAAACCAGCTGTACACGAAGTTTAGCAAGTGCAAATTTTATAAAAATCAAATCCAGTACCTATGCCATGTTATATTAGCAGAAGGAATAGTAGTGGATCCAGAGAAGATTAAAACTATTATGGAATAGACCACAACGAAAAATGTTGCCGACATAAGATCCTTCTTAGGCTTGGCAGGGTATTACCACCAATTTATTAAGGGCTTCTCAAAAGTATCTTTCCAATGACCTCACTTCAAAAAAAGGGACAAGCTTTCCACTGGACATCAGAATGCCAACAAAGTTTTGGGTAGCTAAAACAACTTCTTACAACCTCTCTAGTGCTAAGAGTAGCAGATCCAGAAAAGTCCTTTGTAGTATGTACGGATGCAAGTAAAGATGGTGTCTGTGGAGTATTAACTGAGGAGGGAAAGGTCATTGCCTATGAGTCACGAAAACTGAAGGATTATGAACATCACTACTCTGCTTACGATTTGGAGTTGACTGCAGTAGTGCATGCATTAAAAATGTGGCGGAACTATCTTCTGGGAAAGAAATTTTTGTTATTAACTGACCACAATAGTCTGACAAATTTCTTTAATTAGTCTAATTTAAATGCGCGCCATGCTAGATGGACTAGATTCCTGAGTGAATTTACTTTTGACATGAATCACCTCAAAGGAAAATAAAACCGAGTAGCAGATGCTTTAAGCAGAAAATTACCTTGCATCTTCAAAGTACATTTCAGTCGAGCAGAATCTAACTTACTAGAGGTTATCTGAGAGGCATCGCTCAAGGATCCAGAATATGCATCCTTTTGGCAAAAAGCTTCGGAAGCTCAAGTAAGAGGGAAATAGTGTGAGTATGCAATTAATTCTAATAGATTGTTAACATTCAAAAATAGGATTTATGTTCCCGACCAAAATTCCATGAAGCAGATGTTATTAGATTAGTTTCATAGGAAGACTTATGCCACTCACGCGGGATACCATAAGTTGTATTCTTCCATCAAGAAAAGTTATTTCTAGCCCGACTTATGAAAAGACGTGGCTAAATATTTATCTAAATGCTTAGAGTGCCAATTGGTGAAAGCAAAACATCAACATCCTGTGGGTCTATTGCAATTGCTACCCATTCTGGAATGGAAATGGGAGACCATCACTCTAGACTTCATCACTAGATTACCTCATACCAAAAAGCAACACAACTCAATCATGATTGTCATGGACAAGATAAGCAAGACTGCTCATTTCATTCCTGTAAAATCCACCTATAAAATAGTGGATATTGCAAACATATTTATGACAGAAATCTTTCGCCTACACGGGATACCCCGAGTAGTGATCTCTCATAGGGATGTAAAATTTACATCCGCTTTCTTGAAAAATCTCTTTGCAGGACTGGGTACCCAAATCCACTTCAACACTACCTACCATCCTCAGACAGATGGTCAGATAGAGTGAATGAATCAAGTCCTGGAAGACATGTTGTGAATTTCTTTAATGCAAAAACCATAGAAGTGGGAAGATTACCTCCACTTGGCAGAATTCGCCTACAATAACGGGCATCATGAATCTTTGGGTATGAGTCCTTTCGGAGTACTATATGGAAGAAAGTGTCGGGTACCCACAGACCAGAATATTCCGAATAATAAATTAGCATTGGGTCTTGATATGCTAGCTGAAATGGAGGCCATTATTGAGAAGGTTTGCAAGAATTTAAAGGTGGTGCAGGATAGGGAAAAAGTGTATGTAGATAAGAGAAGAACCCATAAAGAATTCCAGCTAGGTGATCATGTTTATTTAAAGGTTAAACCTTGGAAGAGCACCTTGCAATGGAAAGGTTGTGCAAAATTGGCACCACGGTACTGTGGACCTTTTCAAATTTTGGAATGGATTAGGTCCGTGGCATATAAGCTAGCACTACCGAGCCACATCTGAGTACACAATATCTTTCATGTGTCCTTATTAAAAAAGTATATATATGACCCTCGACATATTATTAACTGGGAAAGCATTCAAGTAATGATAAAATAGAAAGAAATATGTTAAAAGAATTGTTGTTTTGGAATTTTTTGACAGAAGATTATGAATGTGTAGGTAGAACTCGAGGGAGAATTTCTGACAGAGCCTCTTCATATCCTCAATCAGAGAGAAACCACCTTGCGGAGGTGAGCCATCATCCAAGTTAAAGTGCAATGGAAGCACTTTGGCCTGGATGATGCTACTTGGGAAGAAAAGGAAGCCATGTGAAAAGCTTATCCTACAATGTTTACATAGAGGAATAACACCAGGGATAGTGTTCCTCTCGAGGGGAGGGAGCTGTAACATACAACGAGACATCATAAATTTTTTGACCAAGATTAATTACCATTGCTAATTTCATTTTAGTTTTATCTGAATTATTAAAACTATTGGGCTTAAAAAGCCAAAACAAATATTGTTAATTATTAATTAAAAGATTATGGACCAGTTTGTTAAAAGACCAAAGAAATAGTTGAATTAACGTCTGAGAATAGTTACAACTGTTACTTCACCCTTTTCCCTTTAGAGGAAATATGGCGGAACCCTAGGGGGGTTGTAGGAAACATGACTGCGATGAATTCTTCCTACAGCTAGCAAACCTAACTAGCGGGAAAGAAAATTGTGTTAATAGTTGTGGGGTACGAGACTTGAGGTTGGACAGAGTCTTGATGCCCAAGGTACCCAACTATTCATCATTGATAAAAGTGGAAGAAATTAGAGGGGGAATCTGGACGTAATTGCCAGTTCCGAGGCTAGGTAGAGAGATCTTCCAAATAATTATTGTGTTCATAATGGAAGACAAATAAGTGATACCACCATGTTAATCATTGTCACTAGGGAAAGATAGAATGTTTACTATTAAATAGAATATACATTAATGAATTAGAAGTAGTAATTAATGTCTATTGATTCCTGAGAAGAATAAGAAAACTAGATGGATATCATGCATTACTAGAATTTACTGATATATATGAATGTAATATGCAAAATAGTAAAAATGCTAGCTTACTAGGCAAGATAGTTGTTATAGACAACTTAATGATTTAATCCAGAAGCACATGCTAAGTAGAAAAAAATAAAACAATAATCTTGTATGCCTCTATGTATGTTATATATTGTTTTGTACATTTCATGAAGGAATTCATGCCATAATATATAGATATCAGTTCTTCGAATACACTCAGGAAATATTTCTTTATATGTAGCAAAGAATCGATAAGGAGAACTTTATAAATGCATTCAGTTAATCCCCTATAGTATATTTCTTTATATGTAGCAAAGAATCGATAAGGAGAACTTTATAAATGCATTCAGTTAATCCCCTATAGTTGCATCGCGGATGGATAGAGACCTAGGGTTTATAGGCCTCGGGCGAGTTCTGGAAGAACTCATCGAGAGCCATGTACCCCGGTTCCAATTAACCTGGATCTTCTGATCTCTAAAAATGTCTATTATATTTAGATAACAATTGTCTGCTATATTTACTCAAAAATTAAGGATGTAGTTCAACAAAATATCAGCGATAAACATATAATTAAACACGATTCGGGTGGTTGCATTCAAACCCCAATTCAAACTCACTTAACTGATCTACACAACAAATTGGAACTCATAAACCCCAAAATTTATAACAGTCGAAATATAGTTGTAGGTTTGCTACAACAGTCTAGGTATCGAATATTAGGACAAAATTTTATAATGGAAAGAGTCCTGTGAAATGTTCATAGAGATAGTACTGGGAAAGATCTAAATAGAATAAATAATGAGATGGATTATGCAAGCCGACAGTACCAAAATGAAACATTACATTTTAATCAAAAGCATAATCCAGGCCATAGCCTCAAATACCGGCTACCATACCCCCATGAAAGCCTCTGTCATAGTAATCAGCTTGAAGAGCCAAAGCACAACAAGTACACGAATTCCAACACACCTGGAAAGCGAAGAAAGGAGAGGAGTTTAGCAAGGTGGTCTCCCTAAAAAATACACAGGCTAATCAAGGTTTCGAACCAGCTTTTGAGACCTTACTTGAATAGTGAATCGATTATAAGAACTTGAATTCCTGTAAGGGTTTGGTTCATTATATGATAAATTTTGGGAGTTTAGAGATGGCTTACCTGAGTGGGAGTTGGGTAGCCTTCGAAGCAGCAGCCGATCCTGGATAAGAACCAGAAAACTTCAGTAGAAGCAAAGAAAAATCAACTTTAAAAGGCAATGGTATTATAAATATAAAGAGTTCTTACTTTCGGTTGCCATGGAATCAACTCTTTCCTCCAGAATGCCGAACTCCATTTTGTATCCATTACACCTATTCTAGGACGACCCAGGAAACCCATCAAATAAATCATGAACCATCACAACACACTGAAGCAGTGACGGAAAAATCTTAATGAAGTAATATCAGAGACGAGCGGGACGAAGTTATGCACCTAAAATATCAAAGACGTGCTAGACTAAGCTATGCACATGGTCGCCATGACAGAGCAGAGAGCCAAGATGGGACATGGGCAAATGAACCAACCTCAATACCAAAAGAGTCATTAAACCTTCAAACCAAACTCTAAGAATCAAGACCATAGATCGAATCAAATCGAACAGAGGATGGAAGACCAGATGCATCATTTCGAGACCCTTCCGTGAAGCAGTAATTAAAGACATTAACACCAACACAGGTGGCCAACACAGATATGAATGAACCTGGTAGAGGAGACCTCGGGGCTCTCTCGCTTTAATGTAGAGGGGACTGCCTGAGGTTGCTCGAGTCGCGCAAAGTAATTGTAGTCCTCTGTGGAGTCACCCACGTAGAGTTCTAGTGTGGAGACTGCATACAACCACCGCGGCATATCACTTAAACCTTAAACAATAATGCAATTATTAGTGTTAATATATTTTCAATCCATATGGGTCAATGAATTATATATTGGATTGGGTGATCCATTCGATCATTTCCATAATGGTTTTATGTTTTGTTAAGTAAAATATTTTTTATTTTTTATTTCTTATATTTTATTTTTATTTATTTATTTATTTATTTTTATTTTTTATTTTTTATTTTTATTTTTATTTTATTTTTATTTTTTATTTTTTTCGCTCATAATTTTGTCATATGCTTTATATATTATTTGTTGTTGTTAATGTTATCGTATTGAACATTTTTTATGTCGTATTAAAATAATTAACATTATGCGTTATTTTGATTTTTCAAAAAAAGGAATATGTTCTTGTAACACCTCGGTGCTATAAATATTATTATTAATGTTAGTTACTTGTTTTACTAAATGTGAATCTAGTAATTAACGCTTAGATGCAATCTAAGTAAACTCTAAATGATAAAGTTCATGTTATTACTTTTTTTTTATTAATGAGAATTTGTGACAACTCGTGAGACTCCTGGGAAATACCCTAAACAAATTCTAAAACTTACAGATAGTTACGGCAGTTAGCTCTCTCTCACTCTCTTCCTTCTTAATAGATAAAATATCTTAGTAGGAAGGATAAGGGGTTCTTTTTGCTAGAAAGAAAAAAAGGAAAACACATGGAGAGAAAATCACCTGAACAAGATGTTGTGAAAGTACAGTGGGACACTACGAGAGGACTATTTCCTAAGCTAGATTTGGGCTAGTCGAAAAATCTGATACAAGAAGAGGCCTATGAGTTCAAGGCTTGGTTAAACCTTGATGCCTGTGGATTGACCGAAACAGGGCTCTTTCTGAAATAATTGTTGTGGAAATTTAAGAGCTCAGGGGAAGAACTGGGCATGATTTCCATTTTTGTTGGAAGGGAAGTTTGGTCTTTCCCTGACTAAATTTATGGGGGATTTAAGTTTGATACAAATAAGTATTTTAATTCTCTTTATGATGATATGAATGCTAGAAAATGTTGTAACTCTTATTTTCTGTAGCTGATGTAAAATTCACAATGAATGTGTTAAATAAATAGGAATTCTAACTTAAAGTAAATCAGACAGGAAAGGGTAATGTTGTGAAGTATGTATTTACTTGGAATCATTGTATTATGATATTTTAAAGAATTTAATCACTTTTGGGTCACGAGGTGATCTTGTAAAGGGTATGGAGGAGTCACAGGTAAAGTCCTCATATAATTCATATACAACTAAAATAACCACACTGTAAATTCCCTAGGTGGTCATAGAACGATAGTTAATATGTGAATTTAATTAAACAAGATAAAATAAATCAATAACAAGAAGGACATGAAGACAATTATTGGATTACGAGCCTGATTAAGTCCTAGCCAGGTAAACTTGGGCTTATCGGCTTGGAACAGTCAAGGGATCAAATAGAATAATTTTTTTGGAAAATATTACCCCATGGGCATAGAGAGAAGGTCTTAAAAATTGAGGTCCTATTCCCTGTCAAGCACTAGAGAAAAATAAAATAAAATGAACAATGTATTTATATAACTCAGAAAAACTAATAGCAATGTACACAATCGATAAATATAGACTGAGAACCGTGAAATGTGTTGGAAAGGCTAAGAGTGGGGTGAATAAGTATTTCTTTTCAACTATTATTATGTCCAGTTAGATTCTACACAATTTAAAATAAGAGAAATGAATAATCTTATTATAGAAACAATGAGGATAAAAATCCTTTTATCAAATGAAAGAGTACAATAAGATGTGAGTGTTCCAACCCTTCAAAAACTTAGGCACCAACCTATTTCCAAGCACCTACTTTGTCTTTTGTGAGGCTCCAACCACAATGGATTTGACCCTATCTTATCCAATGCTCCAACCTTGTGTTTAGGAGCACCAACTCCAAGGACACCAATCCTGTTTTTTAATAGAGAATGTGTAATGTAATTACTTGAATGCTCTACATATTCTTCACTGTCTTCGCCATTACAAATTTCTTTTCCAATCACATAGATCACCAAAAGGGTTCACCATAGGAGGGATATTCCACATTCATGTGGCGAGCTCCAAAAACTATGTTTGATTGTCCAATATAGATCTCCACCACCTTCCTTCGTTGTAGCTATATATTCACTATAGATATAAGAGTGTTTATGCTACAATCATAATTCAACTCTGAATCTAGGCTTGATCTCCATAGTCAGAGAGAAACATTTGTCACAACATTGTTCCTTCAATGCTTATACAAACTGAATCATCTAAGTCACAGTCCACTGTACCTGACCCACAGAAAGTCTATGTCCATAGTATCTGAGCCTTCTTCAAGGTTTAACAATGTTTCATACTCCAAAGTTATCACAGGGTCTAAGCAAAGGATTTGAGCCTCTATTTTGACATAGTTTGAGGCTACAACAAGGGATCTGAACAAAAAAATGATGATGACACCATCCAATGAGAAGATTTGAGCCTCTGTCCAAGAATCTGAGCTACTGTTTTCACTTAGGAGACACAGTTCAAACCTATTGATCATAGGGAGGCTGAGAATTTACTTTTGTACAGTCCGAGCAACAGAAGTTGCCATAATTAGTCCAAAAATCACAGTGAGATGAGGTTGTGAGATTCCCTTATGTTCTTTCTTCTAGTTTTATGCTCCTTTTCTCCTTTTGTTCACGAGTTGTGAACAATGATTATGTTTCCTGTGATTGTGTGCTGAAGTTCTGGATCAAAATGAGGTTGAACATCCCATATTTATAGTGTTTTTATGGTCGAAAAAGCAAAGATACATGTCTCGTAGGTAGGCCAACATGAGAGGCCAATATAGGTCGGCTCATTGTCATAAATAAATTCCATAACTTCAAAAATCCATTTCTCCCAAACCGCTTGGAGTTTTGGGCCAAGTAATAGCTCATTGGAAAGGAAAAAATGTGCTCTAAAAGATGGTGTAGGCGTCATAATGAAATGATGCCTCTAAGGTAGTGAAAACATATTTTTTTTGTGTGACTGGATACATATTAATGAAGAATTTGAGGTAGGGAAATTAGGCTTCTTCATCATAGGCTTATAATGTCATCAAGATAGTGATATGCTATTAATCATATGCAACATTGACTTTTTCATATCATCATAAAGTATTCCATCATCAAGATCATCCGAGGTAAGAACATCTAAGGTTATGGATTCATCATGATGATCATCAAAGGTACATGATTGACACTTCTTCATTAGTGTCTTGATATCTTCAAGACTTATGACATCATTTGGTATCTGAAGAATATTTTTCATCCTAGCCAATACCATATTGACATCAATGACAACCTAGATTAACAATCTCCCCCTTTGCCATTGATGGCAATATTCTTTCCCTTTCAACATTCTCTCCCCCTTTAACATCAATGGAAAACGGGGTGCCCAAAGTACTCCCCATTGTAAGCTGCTTCTTTTCTTCATGACTAGTAGTTCTTAATAGGTATCTTACTCCCCCTTTCATGCTGCTCCTTAGTAAAAAATGTCTTCTTGATGTGATGCAAGAGAAATAACTCCCATCTTTTGGCGAAGGTGTTCAAATGCTTCTCATGGAAGAGGCTTTCTGAAGATATCTGCAATTTGTTCTTTTGTATTGATGTACTCCAACTTGATGTTTTTTTCAGCGACCTATTCATGAAGAATGTGATATTTGGTTGGAATATGTTTGGTCTTTGAGTGCATGAATGGATTTTTTGATAGACTGAAGGCACTAGTGTTGTCACAATAGATGGTGATTAGTTGTTTAGTTTCTATGTTCACATCCTTCTAAACTTCCTTCATCCATAGTATCTGTGTACAACAATCTACAATAGCTATATATTGACTTCAATATTGGAGAGAGATATATATGATTTCTTTTTGCTGAGCCAAGATACTAGACAATATCCCATGAAGAATGCATTTTTGCTGGTACCTTTTCTATCATCGATGCTTCTAGCTCCAATCAACATCAGTGTAAGCTGTCTCTGTAAGAGTTTCACTTTTGGGATACCAAAGACCAAAGTTAGAAGTTCGTTTTAGGTATCTGAGAATTCTTTTCGTAGTGAACAAATAGGATTGTTTAGGAGCTGATTGAAATCTTCCCACCATTCATACTACTTTCATAATGTCAAGTCTTGTAGTAGTTAAGGATAGGAGAGCTCCAATTATTGACCTGTAAAGAGTTGCATATACGGAGGCGGATTCATCATCTTTGCTCAATTTTTAATCTGTGGTCATGATGTGGTCATAGGTGCACAATCTTCCATCTCATATCTTTTAAGCATATATTTAAGATATTTTTCTTGGGACATGAATATGGCTGTTGTGGTTTGAGAAACGTGTAGTCCAAGGAAGTAAGGTAACTCACAAATCATCAACATTTCAAACTCTTTTGAGATAGTTTGAGCAAATATCAGATCATCAATATAGACAAGAGTGACTAATAATTTATCCGCGTCCATCTTCATGTAGAGATTACTTCCTACCACCCCCTTTTTGAAGCCTTTTTTTGTAAGTAGTGATACAATCTTGCGTACCAAGCTCTAGGAGTTTTTTTAAACCCATATAATGCCTTTTTCAACTTACATATCAAGTATTTTCCTTCTTCTAGTTCAAACCCTTCTAGTTGCTCTATGTAGACTTCTTCCTTGAGTTCCCCATTTAGAAATGCTAATTTTACATCCATTTGATAAATTTTAAATCCTTTTGAGCAAGAAAATGCCAATAACATCCTTATAGCTTCCATACACGCTACCAGTGCAAAGGTTTCTTCAAATTCGATTCCTTAACTTTGTGAATTGCCTTTACAAACAAGGCTTGCCTTATTTTTGATGATTTTTCCATCTTCATTCATACTATTTTTGAACACCCACTTGGGCAATATGAAAACAAAACATGGTAAACCATGGTCCAACATTACATTGTGACAAATATTGTCTCAATATGAAAATCAACCATGGTCAACCATGTTTTTTTTATGTCTTATAATATTTATCTTAAGGTTTATATACCTTCGGTTTATAATATTAATCCTTTGGGGTTTCTAGGTTTTTAGAATTAATCCCTTGTTTTTATTACTGCCTTGGGCTTATAATATCAGCCCCTTGTGTTTATTAACCTAAGGGTTCATATTCCTAGGATATAATACTATTTATAAGGTTTATAAATCAATCCTAGATTTAATATAAATCCCTTGGCTTTACAATCCATTGGGTTTGCAATATAAATTCCTTGGGTTCATAGTATTAATTATAGGGTTTATATTCCTTGGGTTTAATATTAAGCCTAGAGTTTACAATATTAATCCCTTGGGTTTATTAATTTTAGGGTTTATATTCCTAGGGTTTAATATTCATCCTAAGATTTAATGTTATTCCCGTGGGTTTATAATCCTTTAGGTTTTTAATATTAATCTCTTGGGTTTATTAATCCATTGGGTTTATAATATTAATCATAAGGTTCATGATATGAATCTTCGGGTTTAATGTTTATTTTAGGGTTTATAAAATTGATCATAGTGTCTATATCGCTTTGGTTTATAATATTAATCTCTTGGGTTTAATATTATTCACTTGGGTTCATAATCCCTTAGGTTTTTAGTATTAATACCTTGGTTTCATTAGTCCCTTAGGCTTACAACATCAAGGGTTTAATACTGTAACATTGAAATGGTACAAAAACTTATTCAACATCACACTGTGACAAATATTTTCTCAATATGCAAATAACTCTAATAATAATTGTCACAATGTTACATTACATTATAACTTATCCAATGTTTACAATGAAAAAAATGGATTTAACATAAGTTTTATAATGTTAGGGTCTTTTAATATTTGGTTTATAATATTAACTTTAATATTGGGTTTATAATTTGTAGTATTAGGTTTTATAATATTAATCTTAGGGTTTACTATTAATCCCTTGGGTTTCAAATATTAATCCTTTCATTTTATCAATCCCTTAGCTTTATAATATTAATCCCTTGGGTTGAAAATTATCCCCCTCAGTTTGTAATCTATTGAGTTTATAATATTAATCCCTTAGGTTTATTAATTCCTTGGATTTATAGTATTAATCTCTTGGGTTTATAATATTAATCCTAAGGTTTATAATATTAATCTTAGGGTTTATATTTCTATAGTTTAATATTAATCTTAGGGTCTAATGTTATTGCCTTAGGTTTATAATCCATCAGGTTTCTAATATTAGTCTAATTGGTTTATTAATCCCTTGGTTTTATAATATTGATCCTAGAGTTTCTAATATTAATCATAGGGTTTATGTTCCTAGGTTTTAATATTACGCATATGGTTTAATGTTTATCTTAGGGTTTAATGTTTATTTTATGGTTTATATCACTTTTGTTTATAACATTAATTCCCCGTGTTTATTATTATTCCTATGGGTTTATAATCCATTAGGTTTATCAGTCTGTTGTGTTTATGATATCAATCCATTAGGCTAATTAATTTAAGGGTTCATATTCCTAGGGTATAATATCATTCACAAGGTTTATAATATTAATCCTAGGTGAAAAACATTTTCTGAATATGCAAATAACTCTAACAATCATTTTCACAATGTTACATTACATTATAACTTATTCAATGTTGCATTGTTACATTGAAAAAATTGGATTTAAAATAAGGTTTATAATATTAGGGCCTTTTAATATTTGGTTTATAATATTAAAGTTTAATATTGGGTTTATAATTTGTAGTATTAGGGTTTATAATATTAATCTTAGGGTTTATTGTTAATCCCTTAGGTTTATTAATTCCTTGGATTTATAATATTAATCTCTTGGGTTTATAATATTAATACTAATGTTTATAATATTAATCCTAGGGTTTAATATTAATCATAGGGTCTAATGTTATTCCCTTGGGTTTATATTCCTAAGTTTTAATATTACTCCTATGGTTTAATGTTTATTTTATGGTTTATATCGCTTTTGTTTATAACATTAATTCCCAGTGTTAATATTATTCCTATGGGTTTATAATCGATTAAGTTTATCAGTCCCTTGCATTTATGATATCAATCCCTTAGGCGTATTAATTTAAGGGTTCATATTCATAAGGTATAATATTATTCACAAGGTTTATAATATTAATCCTAGGGTTTAATTTAAATCTCTTGGATTTATAATCCATTGGGTTTATATTATTCTATCAATATGAATATCAACCATGGTCAATGATGGTCAACCGTGTTTATTTTAGGACTTATAATATTTATCTTAGGGTTTATATACACTGCATTTGTAATATTATATCATTGGGTTTAATATTATTCCCTTTGGGTTTATAATCCCTTGGGTTTATTAATCTAAGGGTTCATATTCCTATGGTGTAATATTATTCATAGGGTTTATAACATTAATCCTAAGATTTAATATAAATCCTTTCGGTTTATAATCATGGTCAACCATGATCAACGAATGTCCAATGTCACATTGTGACACAAATTGTCTCAATTTGAAATTCAACCATCTTCAACCATTTTCAACTATTTTCAACCATGGTCACATGGTCAACCATGGTCGAACATCATATTGTAACAAAGATTGTCTCAATATGAAAATCGACGGTGCTCAACCATTTTCAATCATTGTCAATCATGGTTAAATGTCACATTATGGAAATCAATCATGAAAATCAATATGAAATCAATCATGGTCAATCATGGTACAAAATCACATTATGATAAGTTTGTCTCAATACAAATTTATCCAAAATCATATTGTGACAAATATTGTCTCAATATGCAAATAACTCTAACAATCATTGTTGCAATGTTACACCACAATATAACTTATTCAATGTTGCATTGTTACATTGAAAAAAATGTGTTTTATATAAGGTTTATAATATTAGGGTCTTTTAATGTTTGGTTTATAATATTAAAGATTAATATTGGGTTTATAATTTGTTGTATTAGGGTTTATAATATTATCTTAGGGTTTATTGTTAATTTCTTGGGTTTCGAATATTAATCATTTCAGTTTATCAATCCCTTAACTTTATAATGTTAATCCTTTAGAATTATAATTTTGAGATTTAAATTTTAGCACAGATATCTATATATATATATATATATATATATATATATATATATATATATATATATATATATATATTTAATAAATTTATTTATTTAAAATAAAAAATAAATTTTAAATAATAAAAAATTAAACTTATTTTAAATAAGTAAAACCCAAAATTAGATCACCAATTGCTTCACCAAATTCTAACTGGAACTTCCTTTAAAATTACAATAATTATACCAGGCCTTTTAATAGCTTAAAATCATCTATACAAAATCAAAATTACAATAATTATAATGGGCCTTTTAATATCTTAAAATCATCTGTACAAAATTGAAATTTCTTAGTCATATACGAGAAAATGAATTAGGAAATGTTCTTTCTATGTGTAAGGTTGTGGCTGTAATAAGGGAATAATTACAAAGAAAACATTGTTTTATATATAAGTTGGTGGTTGTAAGTAGGGAATAATACAGTAAAAGCCCCCTTCATATATGCAATCATGAGCGAATTAGGACATAGTATAGTGGCACGAAATTGTTGTTAAGTTGAAGGAAGTGGGATCCTATCAACTGTTCACCCTTCTTTCATGGTGTTGGTTTTGGTTTGCTGGTATTACTTTTTTTTTCAATTATGTGGCAGCAATTTTGATTCTTATATCTAAAATATGGTTTTGTGGAAGCAAGGAGAGTCTACACCTTTCTATTTTTAAGAAGTTTGACTTCATTAGGTTTCAAGGTAAGTTCATATGTGGCCTTTTCGGAGTCGAAATGGTGTTTTGGATTATTTGGTTTACCATGCCGTGTCAATGTGGATTTTGTTTCCAAGTGTTGGGGAGTGTAGCTAGTATAGAAAGTCTCGTTCCAAATCTCTTTCTTGGGAGGCGATCGTTCTTTACTAAGATATGATCACTTCATTCACATAGGATAATATTTAAAGTCTCTAAAGAAATGCTCATAGGGACAAATAGATAGTCTTAGATTTTGAGCTTTTGGAATAATTTTCTCAATGGTTCCTAGACTTTGGGCACAAACGGGGAAAGAGAAATCAGTAAATAAATATGGTTGCTTTTCCTTGGCAGTTAAATTTTTTTCTAGGGCAAGTTGTCAAGGAGAAGCATGATGATAGAAATGAAATCATTTCCTTAATGATATTCAAGGAAATAATGGAGAATACAAGATAGCCTATATAGTCTAGAAGCTCACATGAGGCATATGGAACAACACATACAGTGTCAACTTAGGTTTTTGATGCCCCTGGGTACTAGGTCAAACAACCCTGCTCTTGTGACATCTTCTAAATCGTAAATGGTTTTGTTTTTATATGTTTATGTTGTTCTTTTTGTCTTCTAGATATACCTTATGCTTGGTTGTGCAGTCTATGTTGTTGGATGTAAAAAACTTGGAAGTTAACATACCAATAAATAAATCTAGTCTGAGTGAGGCCAATGTACTTTTGTGAAAACTACGAACAACGATGTAATATTTTCTTTTAGCAGAAAAAATTCACAAAAAAATGAAAAAAATAATTAAATATAAGTTAAAGATATATACATTTAGAAAAACATGTAGCAAGATTGTAAACCATAGATATTCATGTCTATTTTGTCTTAGAAATTCTTAATTTGTAAAGAGGCTTTGTTACAATACCATGTCTTATCAATAGCACATGCCTAAAAATCCATAACTAATTTCATATAGCACTTGTTCATATGACATTTATTTTAATTAATGAATTTAATTAAAAAGGAAAAAAGACATAACTACTTTGAAAATAAATCTGAGCATTTGGTTTGTGTATACTATTAAGAATATTCAAAAATATTCTATGGAGGTTAAATTCCTACCATCCACCTAATGATTTTTAATAACTAAATGAAAATTGTGGAATTCATATTGTAAAATAGACATGTCTATCAACATAATTAAAGACATATATTAATAACTAATGTATTGTTTTTTCTATCTAGTTCACAAAACCTAGAGATTGGTGACTGCTACATCCACGAAATATTTGTTCCAGGAAGATCCACTCAAAGGGACCACTTCCTGTCAGCTCAACCACAAAGGAATATTTGTACTAGGGAGATCAACCTAAAGGGTGCACTTCCTATCAACTCAACCATGGAGCGTCATCCCGAGGGTGTAGAGAGAATTGAAACCATGACTTGCCAATAGCAAAGGTTCTTTAATGATGAGGATTCAAACAATTGGGCCAATCCACGGGGTTTACATTTAATGTATTGTTACTATTATATTATAATTGATTATGAATATATATTATCAACTAAAGTTCATTAGGTCTAATTACATTAAATGTTGTAATAGAGACAATGTTTTCATGTTTTTTGGTTCTTAAAAATACTTAATCAACCTTTTATAAGTTATAAAGTAAAAAAAATTAGAAAACTCGACAAAGTTATAATAAATAAAAAAACCAAAAAATAACTAAAGATTTATTTAATCGCCCAAGAACACTTCAAATCTATTATTCAATATATATATATATATATATATATATATATATATATATATATAATTAATGCAAAAAATTATAATAAAATTATTAATTAATACAACATCAATAATAGATTGCTATAATCTTACTTTTAAATTGATAATGTATCTCATTTATCGAAATCACCTCTCCCCTAATTTAGTGCAAATTTCAAACTTTGCCTACTTTAAAATCATAGCCATGAAAATTAAACAATTTATTCAATATTGATGTAAACTTTCAAATTTAGGAAAACTTTACTATCAATTTCATGTCGACAAAGTATTTGGTGAAATGTCAGAAAGAGAAGTTAATATGGGTTTTCACAAGGATTGCAAACTGTTTTACAAAAGTCTCAAGCCTATGTGGCTTCCCAGGGATGATATGTCTCCCTTGAGGTGCCTGGTTGCTTGTTTGGAACATGTAAAGTAAGCTTTTAGGGTTGGGGATCTTCAAACATTTCCCATTTTTGTTAAGTTCTTATCTAGCTAATCTATGTGCCTCAAGGTAAAAGTGACAAACATTGTAGTTTCGGTATATGACATAATTCATCAGATTACAAGAATCCTTGTGGGAGTGATTAGGCTCCTCTATGAATGAATGGTACTGAGGATGGAAAATGGTTTCAAAGATTATGGAATTAAAAAGGATGCTGCTATCTTCTTAGTTGTTGTTCTAAAAGGAGGTACTAGGGGAAAAAGGGCATCTTCTTTTTCAAGGCCCATATCTTTTAAGGAATCCCTAAAGTCAAATCTCACTTCTCAGACTCCTAAGGAGCTCTCAGGTCAGGATTTAATGGTGGAACAATACTTGGATAACTGATTGCTAGAGGTGAATGACATCATTAATAAGAGAGCAACATATTTTATAAGTCGAGGGATTATATTCTTTTTTCATGGATTTTGACCCTCGACATCTACCCTATGGGATTAGGCCTACCAGAACTGGTCCCAAAATATAGATTTGTTATTTTGCTTGAAAGGATATTTCGTGGTTTTCTTCAAAGATCTGGAAGACCGAAATAATATTTTTGATTAGGGGCCCTAGTTTTGGGGCTGGGATTGTCTCTTCATTCATCATGGTTTTTAGAGTTTAAGCCTCCTATAATGAAGACCTTGCATATTCCTATTTGGGTTAGACTTCCAAACTTTCCTCTTCAAAGGAGCTGGCGAGAGATCCAAGAGGATGTTGGTGACTCTATAGGTTGCTTCATCAAAGTAGATAAGCATTATTGACAAAAAATTTCTAAGTTTCATTTGTGTATGCATGGAGGTGGACTTCAGTGAAGGTCTACTAGATAAAATCGCCCTCAAGTGGGACAGTAAGGAGTATACCCAACCATTGGACTGTGAAAACATGACTTTTAGGTGTAGAATTTTCCAATAGCTTGGGCACCCCGAGAATGCACACCCCTCTTCAAAAGGGGCGTTTTGTAACAAGGATACGAAGAGAAGCTACCGTGGATGGAGAGATTTGATGGTAACATCAAATACCAAGATTTTTGCAAGTCAAAAGAAGAACAACTCCCAACAACAGAATACATCTCATAACAACTAAGCCTCTCAAGTTACAAGGCAACCCCTAGTAGCATTAATTCACCCCTCAGTAGAGGAAAGTATTTTGGCAAAGGAGAATAAGAGTAGTTTACCAATAATTGTTCCTGTAATTAGGAGACTTCAAAGAGAACTTTAGCCATAATTGCACATGTAATTAGTAGCCGAAGCGGAACCATGAGTCTCATTATTTAAATAGCGAGAAAGAACTATCAAATTCGGCTGATCCGATTGCTATGGTACTTTCTCAAAAAAATTAAAAAACAATATTATCCTTAGTTGTGATGGATTACTCACTACGAAAGATAAATGTCCCCAAAAAAGAAGAAGAAAAAGAACTCATGAATTATCCTAGCATTTGAAACCATAAATATAATAAATATACTTTGATATATCTGATTTCTTTGATATAACTGGCTTCTTTGCAATAAATGAAATTCAATTTTAAAAAACACAAATAATTATATTATTTTATGAATTTAAAGATAAAATATTATAATTTCATAATTTATCAGCAAAATAAAAATAGCAATCAAATAACAGTACTATTACAAAACGAAACCCTCTTCATCGAGATATGCGTTTCTAAATCCAGCAGAAGTCAAATATACTAGGCGTTATCATTTTACTCTGATTGTTATTCTTCATCGAGATACGTGTTTCCAAATTTAGGGGAGGTCAAATATATTAGGCGTTATCATCTTAGTCTGATTGTTATTTTTATTTCCAATGGTTTGTTTTGTTTATATTTTTAGGTTAAATTTGTTTAAAATTTTATAAGGTGTTGTTAGAATTATAAATTTTAGAATATATATTTGTTTTTAAATTTTTAATCAATTTATTTATTTAAAATAAAAAATAAATTTTGAATAATTAAAAATTAAACACATTTTAAATAATTAAAAAACAAAGTTTGGTCACAAATTGTTTCACGAAACTCTAACCGGAACTTCCTTTAAAACTACAATAATTATACCAAGCCTTTTAATATCTTAAAATCATCTATACAAAATCGAAATCACAATAACTATACCGGGTTGTGTAATATCTTAAAATCATTTGCACAAAATCGAAATTTCTTAGTCATATATGAGAAAATGAGCGAATTAGGACACAATATAAGTTGGTGGTTGTAAGTAAGAAATAATACAGTAAAAGCCCCATTCATATATGCAATAATGAGCAAATTAGGACACAGTATAGTGGCATGGAATTGTTGTTAAGTTGAAGGAAGTGGGATCCTACTCACAGATATGGCTGTAAGGGGCGTTGCCATTTCACATGATAGTTTAAGCGTCTCTGTCAGGTCCACCGGATGGTTAGGAGAAGGCACCCATGTGAAATGATGAAACAGTTTCACCACCCATAGTTGAACTGTCACACCCCTACACTAGCAGCACTCTTCAAACCACATTATAGGAGGTGCCACACCACTGACCCTTTTCTTTTTAACAATACTAATGATTGTGGACTATGCCTACTTTCGATAGTTAGTTTATTTTCCAATTTCACCAAGTACATTCATTCATTATAACACAGTGGAAACTTTCTTTAAACATTCATAACCATGAATCAGCATTAACATGAAATGCACAACAATATAAAGGGAGGGGTAACTCCCTGCAATGAGCTTGCCCAATATAACATATCAAGTTACAATCCCTAGGTAAACCCCAGAATTTACACTTAGAATATTTCTCCCCTTCAGCGCCTTGTTCAACTTGGCTCGTCGAGTCGGGCGCATCCACCGAGCTGCCAAAACAACCCATCGACCAGCGCGTCGTTTTCCTACACGTTCACCCGAACATGTTTCAACCGTTCACCATTAGGTGCTCGCATGTCTCATTCACCCGGTGCCTTCACACACCCTCGGGCAATTTCCACATTTCCACCAAACACTTCGTTCAACCGGGCGCCCTCACACGCCCTACCGTTTCACCCATCGCACACTCTGCCTGAAAGCTTCATTCACCCTGACGCGTTGTCGTGCCCTCCATTCAACCGCCATTCACATAGATGCCCTACCACGCCCTCGCTCGACATTCGATTGGACGCGCAACCATGCCCTCGCCTGGAATTTGCTTGGACACCCTACCGCACCCTCGCCCGACGTTTGCCCGACCGTTCAGCCAGATGCCCTGCCACGCCTTCACCTGACTCGTCATTTTCCCGGACACCCTGCCACACCCTCGCCCGATGTTCAACCAAATACCCTACCGTGCCCTCGAACTGCACCCTGACTCATTTAGCTACACCTTCAACCTACGCCTTGGCTCACACTTCTCCGTTCCAGTGTGAGTGCTTCGGCCTTCAACCTCCTGCACTACGCCTTTGCTTTAGACATCAATCTTCACACTCCCTTCGCTTTATGTTGGAGACTTGTGCATTTATCGAATGATGAATTCCCATCCACCATCACCACCAACTTATATCCATTGCACTGCCATGTTGATCTGTTGACTTCGCCCAGCTGACCCACCCTTCGGTCCTCCGTTTTAATTATTTTTGCATATAGACTCACCCTTTGGGTGCCTTTGCCCACCCATCAGCCCGTCGGGACCACACCTCAGACTATAACCAAATGACCAAACACTTAGTCACATTTCACCTTTCAACCTTTGCATGTCCTTCAACATGCTGCTACTCCCTTGGCTCGTTGCCCTTGCATGCCCTCACCATGTCACCTACAGCTCATGGGCATTACATACTCCCCCAATTGAAACCATTGTTGTCCTCGACAATTTTCCATCCTAGCGACCATCCATCACTAAGATATCATCCACACAACTGTGTATATGGGTAGTCAAGATACCCACTACCCAACCTGTTCTCATGCCACAGATATGCCACTATCTGTAAGGAATCATGTGATGGTACCTCTCATGTTGGTGATTAGTTGGGTATCTAATCCAACAATATATTGTCTCCACCAGAACTCATGCCCCACATTGTCATGACTATCCACTGCATGCTATCTGTCAGCCTGTGTCATCTCACCCCTAGATGCCTGCTCAAAGTGTTTCGAGACACACTGCCTTGAGCAGCTAACAATGAGCCTCATTCTCCATGATAGTCTAAGATGATGAAGAGGGAGCAGAGCCTCAAGGCTCTCCCTCACTAATCAACTTAATCCACCTATCCAGATCTTCCACTTCCATTGACTGCAACTATGCTTCCCGATCTTCTACCTGAACATTCGGGCTCACAGACTCTACGTCATCGTCATCATCAACTGCCTCCAACCTCCTAGATAGATCCAAGATGATATCTGACAATGCCCTGATAACCTATGACTGCTCCATAAGTTTTTCATCTGCAACCGACAAACACTTACAAATTTCTTCATCTTTCTTTCCCTTCTCCATCCTCATCGCTATCAGCTTATGCTCAGCCTTTTTTACTCCCACAGTTGGTACACCAATGGGTACATCCTCTCGTCCATCGTAAATGTACAGTTTCCTTATATGGGGAATAATCATCGCATCAAATTCCTTCATGAATTCTATACCCAATACAGCCTCATAGTCATCTATCCACACCATAGTGAAATCGACTTTCCCTGTCCATTCACCTAGTGTCACATCCACTTTTTTAGCTACACCAATCACAGAATCTGGAGGAGAATTCACTATCTTCATTTGTGCCTGCACCAATACAAACTTTAGCCCAATCCTTCTCGCAATATCCTTACTCATAAAGTTGTGAGTTGCTCCACTATCCACCATAGTAATCACATCCACACTCCCAACTTTCATTTCAACATACTCCAATATGTTCCTCTCAGGATCTCTCCTAGAGACTGCTTCCATGGCCACTGCAGCTCCCAATATCTGCATAACCCCTACGGAAGTTTCTTCTTTCTTCACATTGGACTATGTCATGGCAGCCACCTTTGGTCTAGAAGGACAATTCTTCACTGTGTGTGGTTCCGCACATATCCAACACTTCAAGGGTTTCTTCATCTTCAACTTGTCATTCGATCTCGAAGTCTCCTCTTTTGTAGTCTTCTCTTTTGGTTTGTCATACTTCTTCTTCTTCTCATTAGAACCTTCATCAAAGTGTTCTACCAAATGATCCACAGCAGCAAAAGCCTCCTCAAGTGTCTTAATCTTTTGTGTCTTCACTTCATTCCGTGTCCAAGGTTTTAGACCTATGATAAAGTTTAACACCTTGTCCCTTTCCACCATGTCTGGAAGTTCCAAAACTGCACTTGCGAACTCTTGCTGGTATTCCTGCAGACTTCCCATTTGCTTTATATACTTTATCTTCATCCTTGCATCCTATGTTTCATCTTGTGGACTAAAGTGGTTTTGCAAAGCCTTCTTCATTTCGTCCCACGAACTTATGTCCCCAGTATTTTCATTGGGAATTTGGTCCATCCTTCTTCGCCACCACATGTTAGCATCCTTCGTTAAGAATTGAGCAGCTACTTTCACTTTGTTTTCCTCATTGGATAATCCCAAGCGTTCCAAGTATTGTTCCATATCCCATAGAAAGTTGCCAAGAGTTTTAACACTTCTAGTTCCATCATAAGAATCCAGCTCGTTGACTTTGACATGAGCCACACCTCCACGTGAGTTATGTCTCACGGCCTTCTTCAAAACCACGATCTCATCAAGAGCTTCGTCAAGAGCTTGCCACAATTTCAAGATTTCAGCCAAACCTTGATCTCTTGCTTCGCCAATCTTCTTGACTTCTTCTTTCATTTGTGTATACTCATATTCTGTATAGTTATATCGGCTCCTAAGGTCTTCAAGTTCTTCCTTCACTTTTGCACAACCTTCATGTTCAGCCTTCATTGAAGTTATGTCAAAACCCAATTCCTCCATTCGTTCCAATACCGTGTTCAGAAAAGCTTCTCCTGCATTATGGCTAGATTCACCTGTCACAATCTGAGGTTCCTCCACCATCTCTGCCATATGCCTTCTTTACGATCTTGTATAGACCATAAACTATCAATCTGAATCACCTTTCAGATTCCTTTGTCACGTATTAGTAGCTTTGGTACCACTTGTCATGCCCCTATGCTGGTGGTACTCTTCCAACCGCACTATAGGAGGTGCAGCACCACCAACCCTTTTATTTTTAACAATACTAATCATCGTGGACTACACCTACTTTCAATACTTAGCTTATTTTCCAATTTCACCAAGTACATTCATTCATTATAACACAACGGAAACTTTCTTTAAACATTCATAACCATGAATCAGCATTACCATGAAATGCACAATAGTATAAAGGGAGGGGCAACTCCCTGGAATGAGCTTGCCCAATATAATATATCAAGTTACAATCTGTAGGTAAACCCCAGAATTTACACTTAGAATATTTCTCCCCTTCGGCACCTCGTTCAACTTGGCTCGTTGAGTCAGGCACGTCCACCCGGCCACCCGAACGACCCATCGACCAACTCGTCGTTTGCCCGCACATTCACCCGAACACATTTCAACCGTTCACCAACCAGCGTTTGCATGGCTTGTTTACCCAGCGCCTTCGCATGCCCTGGGGCAACTTTCATGTTTCCACCAAACGCTTTGTTCAATCGGGCACCCTCGCACACCCTACTCTTTCACCCGTCGCACACTCTACTTGAATGTTTTGTTCACCCGGACACCCTACCGCACCCTCCGTTCAACCGTCGTTCACATAGACGCCCTACCACGCCCTCGCCTGACATTCAACTAGACGCCCTACCGTGCCCTCGCCCAACATTTACCCGAACCCCCTACCATACCCTCGCCTGATGTTTGACTGACCATTCAGCCAGATGCCCTGCCGCGCCTTTCCCCGACTCATCATTTGCCTGGACGCCCTACTGTGCCCTCACCCGACGTTCAATCTCTGCGTCAAGTTTGCTTTACACTTGTGGATTGAGCAACATCTCTACCATAGTCCATTCTGTAAGTAAAGTCGTTGTGTCTGTGCCACAGAGTATCATTTCCTACATCAAAACAAAATAAGAGACGAATTTTTTTAATTCTAACACTAAAACTTGTGCCACGGAGTATCATTTCCTGCATCAAAACAAAATAAGAGACGAATTTTTTTAATTCTAACACTAAAACTTTTAATTCTAGCGCAAAAATAATAGTTGTGTCGTGCTTAATTATGTTACCCATAGAACTACGATCATATCATTGTCGTCGAGCTTGTCATCTCCTCAGAGAAAAAGGAGGACATCCACAAAGTCTGAGTCGAACGTGTCGTCCCTCTGTTGATGCTCGTCGTTGATGATGTTGACAAATGATGTAACACGTGGAACGAGCCAAAACATGGTAAACACCCACTTCGTCAATATGGTTTACCATGTTTCGTTTTTATTAATAATCATTTTTATTTATGTTTCTTTTAAAGATAGATATTATTTGTTTATCATACAAACTATTATAAAAATATAAATTATTTATAAACTATTTTAAAAGCTTATTAATAATATTATAAATCCAAAACATTAATATTATAAATTTTTGGGATTAATATTATATGTTTAAGGGCTTAACATTATAAACACAAAGTATCAAATCTTTTGGTTTTCATATTACTCGCTTAGATTTATAGTTTTAATCCTTTAATTTTATAATATTAATCAAATAAAAGATGCATTTTTCTAATATTTAATATTTATAATATTAGATATATATATTTTTAACTACTAATATTATTAATATTAACATTACAATTTAAATATTATTGATGATTTTAATGTTATTATGTTAATATCATTAAATATTAGTAATTTGCAAAAAAAATAGTATTGTATTAAATATGTTTAAAAGATGTATTAACCAAAACTTAAAACATAATTAAAGTAATTAAACATGATTATAAATTAAAATTGTATTAAATATGATTAAAACATATATTAGACATGATTAGAACATGCTTAAAAGGCATTTAAAATTAGTATTCTATTAAAAATGTTTAAGACATTATTATTTTTAAAGATAATTGATATTGTATTAAAGATATTATTAATAATATTGTTAATTATAATGTTTTAAATATTATTTATTTATGATAATGAATATTATAAAATTATGAAATACTAATTGTAAAGTATTTATAAACTAATATAAAAAATGTAAAATAAACTATTTATAAATTATCATAGTATTGATTATAAACTTATTTTTAATAATATTTTGTTTTATATAATATGTATTAAAACCTAAAATTTTTTGTTTTTTTAATATTGGTTAAAACCTAAGATTAACATAAATAAAATGAAATTATAAAAAAAATAATATTATAAAAATTAAAAAATATAAATTTATAAAAAGCAAATAATAAGAAACCTAAATAATATACGATATAAATCAAAGTTATAAAACCCAAAAATCTAAAACTTAAAATTATAAAAACATAAATAAAATGAAATTATAAAAAAATAATATTATAAAAATTTAAAAATTTAAATTTATAAAAAACAAATAATAAGAAACCTAAATAATATACGATATAAATCAAATTTATAAAACCCAAAAATCTAAAACTTAAAATTATAAAAACATAAGCTATAACACTTATGAACTTGTTATTTAATATTTTAATATATAAATATATATAGAATTAAAATGAAGTTGATTATTATTTTTTAATATTTAATAACATAAAATTAAAATGAAGCTCACGACCATGCATATTATCTTACTCAAATTCATTTCTACTTATTAACATGCACAATTTCTTTCGACTACAAGTCCAAAAGCTTTAAAAACTAACAATAGTGAAAATAATGAACATCGTAGTTGTAGAAACACTGGTAAAGCTCAAAACTATTTAGATTATGAACTTATTATTTAATATATATATATATATATATATTTTGATAACATAGACTTGTAAAAGGTAATGGTATTTTTTTATTAGATATTATTTTTTTTTAATTTAAAAACGGTGAATGGTAAAAGCTCATCAGATTTGTTTTTACAGTCTTTTTTAATATTATGTTTTGGGCCATAATTCATATTCAAATATGTATTTTGTATTCAATTTACAAATAAAAATATCTAATCTGCTTGTATCATAGTCTTCCTGGACAAAATAAATTTTAGTAATGATACATTTTTTATATTGGTTTTTGATTAAAATATCTATTTATTGATTATATTCATGTTAGTTGTTTATATTCATATTCATCGATTATATTCATGTTTTTATATTTTTCATTGATTCAAATTACTTTTCACAATATGTACATCTTTATTGCAGAAAAATTATGAAGTTATTTTACTCTTATTCGAAACATTTTATTCCAAACATTTTACAATGTATATGTATCTTTACTTGATACAAATTGACATTTTCAACATCTATGGAAAAAACTAAAGGTATTCATCATCATAAGATGATTTTTTAACGAAGGGTTTCACATAATTTGTCTTTTTTTGCTCTACAAACCTGAGTGTGCATATTTTCAAATTTCTCACATGTTATATATATCTTGATGTTTAATAGCAAAGAGAATTTGGATTTTGATTGATTGGGGTTTGAGCTAAGCTCTAGTAGATAAAACATAATGAAGGGGTAAAATTGATGGACAGGTTAATGAAACTGACAGACACGTGTTATTTGGAATTGGACACACGTTATCAATGTTTTGAAACTAATAATCATCTTATTCCGAAATACACCTTTGCACTACCATGACAAGTGTATGTGTAATGTTTCGTAGTATTCCCATTCTCGTTAATCGTCATAGGTGTCAATTAACAAATGACATGGTAAATTTTTAATCAAGCTTTGTAAAAATTTAATTTAAACAAGGTTTAATCATGTGATTTAGATATGTAGGGAAGTTAGTGATGTGAATTACATCAATTGATATTGTGGAAATGATGAGAATATACTGGCATATTTAAATTTAAACCCTCCGATCAATTTTTTTAATTAGTAAAATGATTAAAGTGGCCAATTTGAATAGGAGGGATTTCTATCAGATATTTCCTTAGGATTAATATTATACCCTTGGAATATAAATCGTATGATTAATATTTTAAACCTAAGGAATTTATATTACAAACCCAATGGATTATAAACCCTATCAAGAATATTATACTTGGGAGTATGAACTGTAACATACAACAAGACATCATAAATTGTTTTACGAAGTTTACTTATCACTGTTAATTTCATCTCTATTTTATCTAAATTATTAAAACTATTGGGCTTAAAAAGCTCGAACAAATATTGTTAATTATTAATTAAAATATTATGGACTAGTTTGTTAAAAGACAAAAGAAACAGTTGAATTAACTTCTGAGAACAGTTACAACTGTTCCTTCACCCCTTTCCTTTAAAAGGAAAAAGGGTAGAAGCCTAGGGGGGTTGAAGGAAATAGGACTGTGATGAATTCTTCCTAGAGCTGGCAAACCTAACTAGTGGGAAAGAAAATTGTGGTAACAATTGTGGGGTATGAAAGCTGTTCATCATTGACAGAAGTGGAAGAGCTCGGAGGGGGAATCTGGACATAATTACCAATTCTGAGGCTGGATGGAGAGATATTCCAAATAATTATTGTGTGCATAATCAAAGATAGATAAGTGATACCACCATGTTAATCATTGTCACTAGGAAAAGATACAATGTTTACTGTTAAGTAGAATATACATTAATGAATTAGCAGTAGTAATTAATGTTTATTGATTCCTAAGAAGAATAGGAAAACTAGATGGATATCATGCATTACTAGTAGTTACTGATATATATGAATGTTATATGCAAAATAGTAAAAATGCTAGCTTACTAGGCAAGATAGTTTCTATAGACAGCTTAATGTTTTACTCCAGAAGCCCATGCTAAGTAGAAAACAATAAAACAATAATTTTGTCTGCTTCTCTATATGTTAGATATATTGTTTTGTACAGTCTATGAAGACATTCATGCTCACAATATATAGATATCAGTTCTTCGAATACACTCAGGAAATATCAATAATGTTATTATTTTTTTTTTTTTTGGTCAAGTAAGAGTGGAGCCTTCAATTAACCGATAAAAAGACTACACATGGTACATATCTTTACAAGTGTAAAGACCAGAAAAAGACATACCCGTTGATGGTTAATAGTCGACAAGGTCAACAAAACCCAAAATCATATATCGCATTGCAAAGTTACAAAAACTCAAAAGCATATGCACCCAAGGTTCCCCACATGCGATATGTGATTTCCCTTTTCCACCATTGATCTCATCCGCCAGATCAATGACTATCTCAATATCAAATTGCACCATCATGTGACTTCATCACTCTCGCATGTGATATGCAATAACATCCAGACTTCAAATAAATTGAAACCGTGCCCAAAATATTCTCAGGTCCGCTCACCCAAGCCTTATCGCTCAATCTCCACTATCGATCTTACCTTCAATTCGACGGTTAATACTTCCTCCCATCAACAGAGCTTCTCGATTATCCCACTTTGTAGATCAAAATCCATTTGATCCGATGGTCCACAATGACATCGAATCAGACCACTTACACGACATTTAATAGCCTTACAAAGCCAATAAGGATTATACAACCTTAATCTATGAATGTTTGGGTCTGCCCTTGAGGTTAAAGTTCGATCTCTTCACGGCTCGATATCCATTAGATGATGAAGGCCATTAAATCCTATGGTCTACGACCCTTCATATATCATACATATTAACTAGCTCTTGACCCCTGTAGTTGACTATGACGTTAGAATTGACTACAGGATCGATGGTTAGGATTTACTGTGGCATTTCAACCAGGCTCAAGGACTTCCGCTCTCTCCTACTCCCGCTAGTCTATTGATCACTGTCAATCCACCATATCGATCTAACGGTCCAGATCGATTCTCACCTTTCACCTTCCACCAATACTTAGATTGAATCTTCGCCATTCATCTCTTAGCTCCATCTTATGCGACTTAATCCTAGCCACCCATCTCGAACAAATCTTGTCCGTTGATCTTCTAGATCCAATAGTTACTGTGCATCAACACTTCACTTCTTCGCTCTTCTCTTCATTTGATTTTTTACGATTAGAATTTACTGTGGCACTTCAACCAGGCTCAAGGACTTCCGCTCTCTCCTACTTCTGCTAGTCTTCCTCCTGCTCATTATTCATGGTCTGGAAGTGCACCATATATTTGGTAGCCTGTTGTTGACAATCATCATGTAGTTTACTAGAGGGTATAGAATCCCAATCATACTGAATATAGCTTTCCTTACATAGCACTCCTTCATTCGCCAGATGATTAGCTAACATATTGGCTTTTCTTCACACATGAACAAAGATGACGGTTCTCAGGGTTCGTAAGTGGGAATGAATCTGCTGAAAGACCTATGATAGCCTCCAATTTTTCAACACTTTTCTAGGTGTCATTCCATTACACATTTTCTTGGCTGCATTAATGACCAATTCAGAGTCAGCTTCAGTGATGACATTGTGTAAATTTGACTCGATCAGGATTTCCAGGCACTGGTCTAAGGCCATGAGCTCTGCCATGTTATTAGTGGTAGTCCCGAAATAATTATGAAAGATATCCTTTATGCGCCCCTACTCATCTCTTATGGCATCGCCAAATCTAGCCATCCCTGGGTTGCCCTTAGAAGCCCCATCTATATTGATTTTCAAAAACCCATGAGGAGGAGGCTGCTAGATATCTTTACCAATAGTTGTTTTTTTCACACTCTTGTCAGTGCCTTGGGGAACCAGAGAATGGAGACCTAGCTGCAGCAATATGCTAGCATCCTGGGGTAATGGAGGGTCCTCAAGAATTTTCCACATAAGGGCTCCTACGGTATCTTTAAGCTGTCTTGAAATTTGGACAATGATGTTCTAGGTTGAGCCTGTTTTGTTTTTTAAAATCCTACCATTGCATTGTTTCCAAACATCCCAGATAATAAAGCCTGGAACCAGAGTCCAAGCCTTGTTAATGATTTCATTACCTGAGAAGTCTTTCCTTCAATTCTTCAAAGTGTTGGTGATGCTCAGTCTGTCCCTGTCAGTTTTCCTCAAGACTGAGGCCACCCAATCCCACAAGGTTGAGGTGAATGGGTAGAGGTTTAGTAAATGTTCCATCATATTCTCCTGTAAGCCACATAGATGGCGTTTGGATGGGCCAACAAATTCCCTTTTCAGAAGATTCTCCCATATGAAAATTTTCTTTTGGTGAACCAACCACATAAACAACTTGATTTTCATCCATTGTGAGTTTTTCCAAAGGTCATTCCAAACCTGATCAGGGTTTGGATAATCAAAACCTAAGGCCATGTGTTTAGCTTCTTTGAGGTTAAAGGTGCCTTCGGTGTTTTGACCCCATCTCAGTTGGTCAAACGAGGATGACACCAAAATCTTCCTTTGCTCCAGGTGAAGAGCAAGGGAATCTACCTGGGCCTTCAAAGGACTCTCTTCACTATAACCAAGATACTTCCACATTCTCTATTTACCATTGTCCCTTACGTGATCCTAGCAGTCACTTACCATAATTAAACCTTTGTTGTCAATGTCATTTTTGAGTGCGGTTAGTTCTTCTCTAAAAAAATTTGGTTCTTGCTGCTAGTTATCCTCCCAAAACCATGCAAGGTTCCCAGCTTGGATCTCCCAGAAACTATGCTGCTGGACAATGGCTCTATTCTCCCAAGTAAGATTCCAAATGTGGGAGCCCTTGATGAGCCCTGACATTCGGATATGATCCCTATCCTGCCAATTATTTGCATATTTTTGTTTCCAAATCTTGGCCCAAGGGGTTGCCGATTCCTTGAGCCACCTCCATGAAAGTTTGGTTCTCGAAACTCTACTGAGGATTTCAAGGTCATGAAGCCCCAAACCACCATGAGCCTTAGGTTTTCAGAGCTTGTCCCAAGCTACCAAAGCTCACTTATTTTTCTCTTCACCTTTTCCCCAAATAAAATGTCGTTGAATACTCCTGATTTGTTACATAACTCCTTTGGGAGCAGGAAAAGCTGAAAACATGAAAATGGGTATATCCTGCAGGCCAGTCTTTGTAAGCACAAGACGCCCCGCCAAATTCAAAGAACTGCAAGTCCATTTCCTGACTTTGTCCTGAAGTTTATTAGTTACTGGCTCCCACACTCCCTTGCTCAAAGGTTTGTCAGTAAGAGGCATTCCTAGGTACTTGGAAGATAACTGATCCCTTTGAAACTTGAGAATTCTGTTGAGTTTCCTCTAAATATCAATGTCAGTGTTGAAAAAAAACACCTTTGATTTTTCGAGGCTTACCTCTGTACCATCAGCCAAAGCAAATTCATTTAGGATTTGTTTGAAATCTCTAGCTTCCTTCACCGTAAGAATGCCCTGCAGCATTGTGGCATCAACAAGTTGTTGATGAGTAGAAGTAGCACCATCTGGGGTAACTTTCAGACCCTGGATTCTTCCTTCAGCATTTGCCATTTTGATTTCTCTACCTATCCCTTCCATCATGAGAACAAATAGGAAGGGGGAGAGCGGATCCCCTTGTCTGAGACCCCTGGAAGGCATAAAGGTTCTAGAGGGAGAGTTGTTAAGTAGAATGGAGAAGCTAGCCATGGATACAACGGCCATAACCCATCTTATCTAGTTGTGGTTGAAGCCATAAGCTCTTAGCACTGCCCTGATGTAAGACCATCTTAGCTTATCATAAGCTTTCACTAGGTCCAGCTGCATGACCATACCAGCTTGCTTATTGCTCTAAAGAGAGTGTACCGCCTTGTGAGCTTGTATGATGTTGTTAAGAATCTATCCTCCTTCCACAAATCCAGTTTGCTCCTTTGAGATGACAGTCAGAAGAAGAGGCTTGAGTCTGTTAGCGATCACTTTGGAAATACTTTTCTACACCACAATACATAAGGCTATGGGTCTGAATCTGTCTGGTGTCATAGCTTTTCCCTGCTTTGGAATCAAAGCTTTGAAAGAGGCATTAAGAGCTTTCAAAATAGTTTTGGATCTTCTAGAGTGTTCCACAACATCAAGGATATCTTGTTTGACTATTTTCCAGCAAGCTTTGAAGAAGTCCACACTGAAACCATCAGGGCCAAGAGCTTTCCCATTTTGCATCTCATTGATAACTTCACTAACCTCCTCTTCAGACACTGGTCTGTTAAGATTGTGGTTTTCTTCCTTGGTTACAAGATTAGGAATGAACTTTGTGAATTTGTTAATGAATCGAGCTCTATCGACGAGAGGCTCCTCTGCTATGGTAAGCAAGTGTTGAACTAGGACAAATTCCATTTCTTTATGAGAGATGAGCTCTTTCCCTTGATCATATTTAAGTTTTGAAATTCTGTTATGATATCTGTGATCCAAGGTTGCTCTATGAAAAAACTTTGTGTTTCTTTCTCCTCTAATCCATTGCACCCTTGATTTCTATCTCCATAAAACCTCCACTTGCATGCATTGATCTTCCCATTCGTTTTGAAGAGAGTTAGCCTAAATTTTTCATTCCTCAGTAAAACCTTCTAAGATGATGATCAGATTAATCTTCTGGAGTTTCTTCTCAACTTCGATTTTGGCTTTAAAAATATTACCAAACTCTTTTTTGTTCCAATATTTAAGCCTATATTTGATGTGTTTAAGTCTCTACTACAACATGAATATTTTACTGCCTTGAACGGGCATATCTTCCATCCACCATTTTTCAATATTGCTGGTGAAGTCAAGGTGAGAGAGCCAGACATTTTCAAACCTAAAAGGTATGTTCCTTGGTGTACCCATAAAGGTAGCTTCAAGATGGACAAGCCAGTGGTCCAAGCCTCCGAAGGAAGGATTAAAGCTGACATACCAAGACCTCTGAGACAGAGGTCCTCTGAGATTATGAATCTATATAATTTAGAGGCGACTTGAGAAGCCCCTCCCCTCTTATTATTCCATGTAAAAGTGGTATTTACTATTTTTGTGTCCACTAGCCCCATGTTATTCATGAAGTGCTGGGAGGTAATGGAGTCTCTGCCTAGTGTTTTGGTACTGCCTTTTTTCTCTATAAGAGATCTGATGATATTGAAATCCTCTGCCAGAATCTAGGGCATATCCGGATATCTCTCTCTCAGCTCCTTAAGGGAGGTGAGAAACCTAAGTTTTTCTTCTAGTTTTTGAGGACCATAGACGTTAGTGATCATGTATATCTCCTTATCACCCAAAGGTTGAATCACCAGTGATAGATAGTTCCTAGAAGCTTTAGCATCTAGGATTTCAAGTTTTTGAGGATCCCATAGAGTCAGAATCCCACCCACCAAATTATCCTCTTTAACCTCTAGATACTCATACTTCATTAGTCATTTGTTGTGTATCTCTCTGATCTTGCCCATCGAACATTTTGTTTCCTGAATAAAAACCTCATCTGATTTTTCTTCTTTTATTCTACTCCTTAGAGTTCTTTGTTTACTTTTACTTCCTAGACCCCTAATGTTCCAAGTTGTAATCTTCATTAAGAAAGGTTTGTAAAGAAGTAATTGGTGAGATCCCTCATCTTACCTGAGTTAATCATAAGTTTCCCACATTCGGTCAACAACTCATTCTATTTTTTCCTTCCTCTTTTCCTACCTGGGTTCTTGGAAGAATGCATCAATGTATCCTCCATCGTTTTCACTCCCCTGTTCTCTTGGATATCATGGTTTCTTTTGACTCCAGATCACTTTGTTTGTTATTTCCAAATCAAGAGCTTTTGAAACCTATCAAACTCCTCTTTTGGCAGAGAGTCTACCCGTTTGGTGATTCCCTTCTCCAGAAACTTTTCTAGATCTAAATTTCCC
Source organism: Pinus tabuliformis (assembly GCA_031772625.1). Classification (NCBI taxonomy): domain Eukaryota; kingdom Viridiplantae; phylum Streptophyta; class Pinopsida; order Pinales; family Pinaceae; genus Pinus; species Pinus tabuliformis. The sequence continues at coordinate 784,991,998 of CM062808.1, forward strand.
CTCTCTAGAATCTCCTGCAGTTCATGGTCTTTCGTTCCAGCCTCACTTGGGGTCATCTCGTGGTCCCTACTGAGCTCCATAATGCTTGGCATATCATCCTTTTGTTTGTTTTTTTCTAGTATATCCTCCATATTAGCATCCCTTTCCTTCTTAGAGGGAATATTCTCGGATTCTTGGTTTGTCCCATTGTTTTTGACTTCTTCTTCTAAGATCTTGAAACTATTGTGGCTCGGTTTTCCGTCTTCATTAATTTTTTTTGGTATCGCTTGCCTCCATTTCCTTTACCCCCAACCTTAGTAAAACCTTCAGGATCCTTGCCTGTAGTGGCTTTCATATTGCTCTCCAGCTTGTTCAATGGGCAATCCATGTATAGGTACTCGTGTTCATGGCACTTACCGCACCTAAATGGGTCATGTTCATAGTCCACCACCTACATCCATTCCTCATCATACACTTCTAAAATTATTGCATCCGAAAGTGCCCTAGATAAGTCCATTTGCACACATATCTGGGCGAAGGAAGTGTATTTTCCTCTTAGAGTAGAATCTGAGATCTTTATAAAATGCCCTATCTTGTTGCTGATAGCCTTTAGAGACTTTGGCAGCCAATAATATAAGGCAAGGGAGTAGAGTTTTATCCATACTGCCATCGAGGTGAAATTTTCTCGTTCTGGGACAAAGTTCATTACCCATGGTCTCATGTAAAGGCCTACAGAAGCATAAAAATAGGGCCCTCCCTCAAACACTCTATCTTTATCCTCTAATCTTGTGAACACCATGGTGAAGAAGACCTTGGACCAAAGGTGCAAGTTAATGTTCGCCTTTGGTTTCCAGTGGTTCGTTATCCATGCTTGCAAAGCCCTCTCTGTCAGCAAAATCCCCATAAATTTACAGATAACAGCATATTCCACCATGTGTTCTCTGTGCACCTGCATCGCTGTGTCACTTAAAATGACTTGAGGAATAAGGGTCGACTTGGGTTTAGAGACACCAAATGTACTCATAGGAGAAACTTTCTGACTGCTAACCTCTGTTCTCTTCGCCTAGCTTCCTCATGATTCTCTTCCTATCCTTGAGGTCTGATGGTTTCCATTTTTTCTGTATTCGTAGCCTCTATTACCATCTCTCTTGGTTTCTTGAAGTGATGCGATCCATCTCCCTTGCTTTTGTCTGCAACCACTTGACTATAGGAGGGAGCTGAACTCCCTCCTCCGCGCCCTGCCATGGTGACCAGCGACAAAACCCTAAAGAAAAACCCTAATTCAGATTGTAGACCACGACGCTAAATATCATCAATTGAACAACTTCAAGCTCAAAGTATTATTATTATTATTATTATTTATATTAATTTTAATGTTATTTATATTATTAATAATCATTTTTGTTTATGTTTTTTTCAAAAGATATTATTTGTTTATCATAATTAACTATTATAAAAATATAAATGATCTATAAACTATTTTAAAATCTTATTAATAATATTGTAAATCCAAGGCATTACTGTTATAAATTTTTGGGATTAATATTATATGTCTAAAGGATTAACATTATACACGCAAAGTATCAAATCTTTTGGTTTTCATATTAATCAGTTAGATTTATAGTTTTACTCCCTTAATTTTATAATATTGATCAAATAAAAGATGCATTTTTCTAATATTTAATATTTATAATATTAGATATATATTTTTTAACTACTAATATTATTAATATTTATGTTACAATTTAAATATTATTAGTGATTTTAATGTTATTATGTTAATAACATTAAATATTATTAATTTTTAAAAAAATAGCATTGTATTAAATATGTTTAAAACATGTATTAACCAAAAATTAAAACATAATTAAAGTAATTAAACATGATTATAAATTAAAATTGTATTAAATATAATTAAAACATATATTAAACATGATTAGAACATGTTTAAAACATGTTTAAAATTAGTATTCGATTAAACATGTTTAAGAAATGATTACTTTTAAACATAATTAATATTGTATTAAAGATATTATTAATAATATTGTTAATAATAATGTTTTAAATATTATTTATTTATGATAATGAATATTATAAAATTATGAAATACTAATTGTAAACTATTTATAAATTATCATAATATTAATTATAAACTTATTTTTAATAATATTTTGTTCTATATAATATGTATTAAAACCTAAAAGTTTTTATTTTTTTCATATTGGTTAAACCCAAGATTAACATAAATAAAATGAAATTATAAAAAAATAATATTATAAAAATTTAAAAATTTACATTTATAAAAAAACAAATAATAAGAAACCTAAATAATATACCATATAAATCGAAGTTATAAAACCCAAAAATTTTCTTAGCTTTTAATTGTCTGGCTCCTCGTCTTTCTTGGCAAGATTGATGTTGTAGCTTTCTTTTTTTTCTCTATGGTCTTCCAACTTCCTTCATCTTGCATCTCCTTCATCTCTTCTTTTTCTTGGGACATTTGTGTTGTAGCTTCGCGATCTATTGTGTTCGTCCTTTTGAAGATAGTTGGAGAAGAAGTTTGCTCTAGGAGATCTACTTTACTGTTAAATGAAGATTTATTTTGTACGATATTCGAATCCTCATAACTATTGATGCTTGAGACGACGGGGCTTTCTCCATGCTTGCCTTGAGAGTTTTTCTTTCTTTCCCGATTTCTTGTGATTTAGAGTTTTATCTAGAGAATTCTTCTTTGATGATAGTGTAGTGTTCTTCTTGTGCTCCTTCCCACCATGTAGATCTGTGGTCATTTTTCTAGCAGAATTTTTCTGGGAGGCTTTTGGGAAAATTTTGGCTAGATGGCCTGTCTCAAAGTAGGATCGACATTTGAAGAGGACATTTTAATAATCGAGTTTCTGGTTCCACCCATAGTCTTTACTTGTTAGGTTTATTTCATTTGGGAATCCAGCGTTGAAGTCCATTTCCACACATATGTGTGGATAGGTGGTTCTGGCATATTCCTCTGTTTCTGGGCACCTGCAGTAAAATTTCCCAATTGCATTTCCAATGGCTTTTAGCGAGGAGAGATTCCAGAGATGCAAGGGTAGGCCTAGAAATCTCACCCAAACTGGTGTTGAGGTTATGACTGCTATTGAGGGGTCGAATGATGGGTTACATGGCTTCATGAATAGGCCTGAGTTTTCCTAAAACCAAGGGCCGGAATCTAGAATACATTGTCTGCTTTCAGGATTTTCAAAATCTACTATAAAGAAACCCCTAGCACAGGGGTAGATATTAATTTCATGAGAAATGACAGGCTTCCATACCTGTGAGATCCAATTGTGGAGAGTTGTCAGCCGCGGCCAAAAACCATTGAATTGGCATATTAGGGCACTTTTGGAAAACTTCAAAGCCTCATCGAGTGAGGCCTAGACTACCTTGACAGTGGGATCTGGGGCTTCACCGACGATATGGGCAGGAGCTTGCCGTCTAGAAGCGGAAGGAACTGAGCCAGCAACTATTTTTCGTGAAGCTGGAAGCCATATTTTTTCATAGAAATAAGGCAGAAGATTAGATCTAGATCTAGAACCCAACCAAAATTTAAAGTAACTTCAAACCTTACTAACTTTATTAAACCATTAACCTTATGCATGGATGGCGTATCATTGACCTTACGCTTCCAGGCTCACGACAACGTACAAATTACCCTCCATTACCCTTCATTATATATATAATGAAGTTGTTTTTCTTTTTAATATTTAATAACATAAAATTAAAATGAAGCTGATAACCAAGCACGTTATTTTATTCAAATTCATTTCTACTTATTAACATGCACAATTTCTTTAGACTACGAGTCCAAATGCTTTAAAAACTAACAATAGTGAAAAGAATGAGCATCGTAGTTGTAAAAAGACTGGTAAAGCTCAAAACTATTTAGATAATGAACTTGTTATTTAATATATATATATTTTAATATTTGATAACATAGAATTGTAAAAGGTAATGGTATTTTTTATTAGATATTACTTTTTTTTTAAATTTAATAATGGTGAATGGTAAAAGCTCGTCAGATTTTTTTCACAGTTTTTTTTTAATATTATGTTTTGGGCCATAATTCATATTCAAATATGTATTTTGTATTCAATTTACAAATAATAAGATATAATCTGCTTGTATCATAGTCCTCATGGACAAAATAGATTTTAGTAATGATACATTTTTTTTTATATTCGTCTTTGATTAAAATCTCTATTTATTGATTATATTCATATTCATTGATTATATTCATGTTTTTATATTTTTCATTGATTCAAATTACTTTTCACAATATGTACATCTTTATTGCAGAAAAATTCTGAACTTATTTTACTCTTATTAGAAACATTTTACATTGCATTGTATATGTATCTTTACTTCATACAAATTGACATTTTCAACATCTAGGGAAAAAACTAAAAGTATTCATCATCATAAGTTGATGATTTTTTAATTCAGGGTTTCATATAATTTGTCTTTTTTTGCTCTACAAACCTGAGTGTGCATATTTTCAAATTTCTCACATGGAAAATATATCTTGATGTTTAATAGCAAAGAGAATTTGGATTTTGATTGATTGGGGTTTGAGCTAAGCTCTAGTAGATAAAAAATAATGAAGGGGTGAAATTGATGGAAAATTTAATGAAACTGACGAACACCTGTTATTTGGAATTGGACACACGTTATTAATGTTTTGAAACTGATAATCATCTTATTCCAAAATACACATTTCCACTACCATGAAAAGTGTATGTTAATTTTTTGTAGTCTTCCCATTCTCGTTAATCCTCATAGGTGTCAATTAACAAATGACATGGTAAATTTTTAATCAAGCTTTGTAAAAGGGTAATTTAAATAAGGTTTAATCATGTGATTTAGATATGCAGGGAAGTTAGTGGCATGAATTGCATCCATTGATATTGTGGCAATGACGAGAATATACTAGCATATTTAAATTTAAACCCTCTGATCAATTTTTTTAATTAGTAAAATGATTAAAGTGCCCAATTCGAATAGGGGGGATTCCTATCGGATATTTCCATAGGATTAATATTATACCTTCGGAATATAAATCGTATGATTAATATTGTAAACCTAAGGAATTTATATTACAAACCCAATGGATTATAAACTTTAGGATTAATATTATAAACCCTATCAATAATATTATACCTAGGAATATGAACTGTAACATACAACGAGACATCATAAATTGTTTTACCAAGATTAATTATCACTGCTAATTTCATTTATGTTTTATCTGAATTATTAAAACTATTTGGCTTAAAAAGCGAGAACAAATATTTTTAATTATTAATTAAAAGATTATCGACCAGCTTGTTAAAAGACCAAAGAAACAGTTGAATTAACTTCTGAGAACAGTTACAACTATTCCTTCACAATTTTCCTTTAAGAGGAAAAAGGACAGAACCCTGGGGGGGTTGAAGGAAACAGGATTGTGATGAATTCTTCCTAGAGCTGGCAAACCTAACCAGTGGGAAAGAAAATTGTGTTAACAGTTGTGGGGTACGAGACTTGAGGCTGGACAGAAACCTAATGCCCAAGGTACCCAACTGTTCATCACTAACAGAAGTGGAAGAGCTCAGAGGGGGAATCTGGACGTAATTTCTAGTTCCGAGACTGGGTGGAGAGATCTTCCAAATAATTATTGTGTTCATAATCGAAGATAGATAAGTGATACCACCATGTTAATCATGTTCATTGGGAAAAGATAGAATGTTTATTGTTAAGTAGAATATACATTAATGAAATAGCAGTAGTAATTAATGTCTATTGATTCCTGAGAAGAATATGAAAACTATATGGATATCATGCATTACTAGAAGTTACTGATATATATGAATGTTATATTAAAAATAGTAAAAATGCTAGCTTACTAGGCAAGATAGTTGCTATAGACAGCTCAATCATTTAATCAAGAAGCACATGCTATGTAGAAAACAGTAAAACAGTAATCCTGTCTGCCTCTCTGTATGTTATATATTGTTTTGTACAGTCCGTGAAGACATTCATGCCCATAATATATAGATATCAGTTCTTCGAATACGCTGATTAGGAAATATTTCTTTATCTGTGGTAGAGAATTGATAAGGAAAACTTTATAAATGCATCTAGCTAATCCCCTAGAGTTGCATCACGGATAAATAGAGACCTAAGGTTTATATGCCTTGGACGACTTCGGGAACAACTCATCCAGAGCCATGTACCCCGGTTCCATTTAACCTGGATCTTATGATCTCTAAAAATGTCTATTACATTTACATAACAATTGTCTACTATATTCACTCAAAACGAAGGATGTAGTTCAACAAAATATTAGTGATAACCATAAAATTAAACACCTTTTGAGTGGTTGCATTCAAACCCCAATTCAAACTCACTTAACTGATTCACACATCAAATTGGAACTCATAAACCCCAAAATTTATTAACGGTTGAACTATAGCTGCAGGTTTGGTACAGGGAAAGATTTAAGTGGAATAAACACTGATATGGCTTATGCAAGTCGACAGTACCGAAATGATACACTACATTTTAATCGAAAGCATAATCCAGGACATAGCCTCAAATTGGCTATCATACCCCCATGAGAGCCTCTGCCATAGTAATTGGCTTGAAGAGCCAAAGCACAAAAAGTACAGATTCCAACACACCTGGAAAGCTAAGAAAGGAGCGATGTTTAGCAAGGTGGTCACCCTCAAAAATACACAGGTCAAGTGAGGGTTTCAGACCAGCTTCTAAGGCCTTACCTGTGTAGTGAATCGATTATAAGAACTCAAATTCCTGTAAGGGTCTGGTTCATTATATGATAAATATTGGGAGTGTAGAGATGGCTTACCTAAGCAGGAGTTGGGTAGCCTTCGAAGCAGTGACCGAGTCTGCATAAGAACCAGACAACTTCAGTAGAAGCAAAGGAAAAATCAACTTTAAAAGATAATGGTATTATAAACATAAGCACTTCTTACTTTTTTTGTTGTGGAATCGTTGACTCTTTCCTCCAAAATGCTGAAGTCCAAGTCGTATCCATCACACATGTTCCAGGACAGTCAAAGAAACCCGTCAAATAACTCATGAACCATCAAAGCACACCGAAGCAGCAATGAAAAAATATTAATGAATTAATATAACAGATGAGTGGGATGAAGTTAAATGCACCTAAAATATCAAAGACGATATGGGCTAAGCTATGCACAAGGTCGCCATGACAATGCAGAGAGCTGAGACGGGACATGGGAAAATGAACCAACCTCACTGCCAAAAGAGTCATTAAACCTTCCAAACAAACCCGAAGCATCAAGACCATAGATTACATCAGATCAAATGGAGGATGGAAGACCAAATGCATAGTTTCGAATAGTGGATGGATTGGTTAGAAGGTCGTTGTTCCCTGGTGGATTTAAAAGAAAAATTTGTGAGTTATCTTACCCAATGAGGACAATGGAAGAAAATTCAGGGAATCAAGGAGAATATCAAATTATGCCATATTATGGCCAATCAGATCAGAAGATGCATAAGAAAATGCCACCATATTTATGCTATCCAGGTAGGGTACAACAATAAAAAAAATAAGATGACTTCTTTAGAGAATATTCCCATAATTCAAGATTTCATAGACGTATTTCTTGAATCCATCCCTGGATTTCCACCAAGGCAAGATATCAATTTTACCATTGAGCTAGTGCCTGGAGCAGCCCCTATTTCAAAATCCCCCTATCGTATGAGAATTCATGAGTTAACTAAACTTAAAATGCAGCTTTAGGAGCTTTTAGATAAAGGGTACATTCGCCTAAGTGTGTTCCCTTGGGGAGCCCCTGTGTTATTTGTAAGAGAAAAGGATGGAACCTTACAATTGTGGATTGGCTATGATCAACTAAATAAGCTAACCATCAAGAATAAGTACCCATTTCCTCGCATCGATGATTTATTTGATCAAGTGCAGGGAGCTAGCGTGTTCTCAAAAATCGATTTAAGGTCCGAGTACCACCAAATCAGAATAAAGGATGAAGACATCTGCAAAACCACATTCTGAACTCATTATGGACATTACAAGTTCGTGGTACTGCCTTTCGGCCTTACCAATGCGCCAGCCACATTCATGAGCCTAATGCACGACATTTTCCAGCAATTTCTAGATAAATTTGTACTGATTTTTATTGACAATATACTAATCTACTAAAAAAACCAGGAGGAACATGAGAAACAATTGAGAACGATAGTACAGATTTTACAAGAAAACCAGTTGTACGTGAAGTTTAGCAAGTGCAAATTTTATAAAAATCCAATCCAGTACCTAGGCCATGTTATATTAGTAGAAGGAATAGTAGTGGATCCAGAGAAGATTAAAACTATTATGGAATGGACCACAACGAAAAACATTCCCGACATAAGATCCTTCTTAGGCTTGGCAGGGTATTACCACCAATTTATTAAGGGCTTTTCAAAAATAGCCTTTCCAATGACCTCACTTCAGAAAAAGGAGCGAGCTTTCCACTCGATAGCAGAATGCCAACAACGTTTTGAGCAGCTAAAAAAAACTTCTTACAACCTCTTTGGTGCTAAGAGTAGCAGATCCGGAAAAGTCCTTTGTAGTATGTACAGATGCAAGTAAAAAGGGTGCTTGTGGACTATTAACTCAGGAGGGAAAGGTCATTGCATATGAGTCACAAAAACTAAAGGATTATGAACATTGCTACTCTACTTACAATTTGGAGTTGACCGCAGTAGTGCATGCATTAAAAATGTGGCAGAACTATCTTCTGGGAAAGAAATTTATGTTATTAACCGACCACAACAGTTTGACAAATTTCTTTAATCAGTCTAATTTAAATGTGCACTAGGCCAGATGGACCAGATTCCTGAGTGAATTTGATTTTGACATGAATCACCTCAAACGAAAATAAAACCGAGTAGCGAATACTTTAAGCAGAAAATTACATTGCATTAATGAAGTACATTTCAGTTGAGCACAATCTAACCTAACAGAGGTTATCCAAGAGGCATCCCTTAAGGATCCAGAATATGCGTTCTTATGGTAGAAAGCTTTGGAAGCTCAAGTAAGAGGGAAACAGTGTGAGTATGCAATTAATTATGATAAATTGTTAACATTCAGAAATAGGATTTACATTCCTAACCAAAATTTTGTGAAGCCGATGTTATTAGATTAGTTTCATAGGAAGCCTTATGTCGCTCACCCAGGATACAAGAAATTGCATTATTCCATCAATAAAAGTTATTTCTAGCCCAACTTATGAAAATATGTGGCTGAATATTTATCTAAATGCTTAGAGTTCCAATTCGTGAAAGTAGAACATCAACATCCTGTAGGTCTGTTGTAACCGCTACCCATTCTGAAATGGAAATGGGAGACCATCACTCTAGACTTTATCAATGGATTACCTCATGCCAAAAAGCAACACAGCTCAATCACAGTGGTCATGGACAAGCTGAGCAAGACTTTTCATTTCATTCTTGTAAAATCCACCTATAAAACGGTGGATATTGTAGACATATTTATGAGAGAAATCTTCTGCCTACACGAGATACCTCAAGTAGTCATCTCTGATAAGGATGTAAAATTTACATCCGCTTTCTTGAAAAATCTCTTTGTAGGACTGGGTACCCAAATCCACTTCAGCACTACCTACCATCCTCAAATAGATGGTCAGACAGAGCGAGTGAATCAAGTCCTCGAAGACATGTTGTGAATGTTTGTAATGCAAAAACCGCAGAAGTGGGAAAATTACATCCACTTGGTAGAATTCGCCTACAATAATGGGCCTCATGAATCTTTGGGTATGAGCCCTTTCGAAGTACTATATGGAAGAAAGTGTTGGGTACCCATGGACTAGAATAGTTTGGATAATAAATTAGCATTGGGTCCCAATATGCTAGCTGAAATGGAGGCCATCATTAAGAAGGTTCGCTAGAATTTAAAGGCAGCACAGGATAGGCAAAAAGTGTATGTAGTTAAGAAGAGAACTCGTGAAGAATTCCAGCTGGGTGATCACGTGTATCTCAAGGTTAAACCTTAGAAGAGCACCTTGCAATGGAAAGGTTGTACAAAATTGGCACCATGATACTGTGGACCTTTTCAAATTTTGGAACGGATTGGGCCCATGGCATATAAGCTAGCACTACCGGGCCACATCCGAGTACACAATATCTTTCATGTGTCCTTATTAAAAAAGTATATATACGACCCTCGACATATTATTAACTAGGAAAGCATTTAGGTAATGATAAAATAGAAAGAAATATGTTAAAAGAATTGTTGTTTTGGAATTTTCTGACAGAAGATTATGAATGTGCAGGTAGAACCCGAGGGAGAATTTCTGGCAGAGCCTCTTCGTATCCTCAATCAGAGCGAAACCACCTTGCGGAGGCGAGCCATCATCCAAGTTAAAGTGTAGTGGAACCACTTTGGCCCGGATGAGGCTACTTGGGAGGAATAGGAAGCCAGGCGAGAAGCTTATCCTACACTGCTTACATAGAGGAAGAACACCAGGGATGGTGTTCCTTTTAAGGGGAGAGAGCTGTAACATACAATGAGACATCATAAATTATTTTACCAAGTTTAATTATCACTGTTACTTTCATTTCTATTTTATCTGAATTATTAAAACTATTTGGCTTAAAAAGCTAGAACAAATATTGTTAATTATTAATTAAAATATTATGGACCAGTTTGTTAAAAGACCAACTAAACAGTTGAATTAACGTCTAAGAATAGTTACACCTTTTCCTTCACCCTTTTCCTTTAAGAGGAAAAAGGGCAGAACCCTGGGGGGCATTGAAGGAAACAAGACTGTGATGAATTCTTCTTAGAGCTGGAAAACCTATCCACTGGGAAAGAAAATTGTGTTAATAGTTGTGGGGTACGAGACTTGAGGTTGGACAGAGTCCTGACGCCCAAGGTACCTAGCTGTTCATCATTGATAGAAGTGGAAGAGCTCAGAGAGGGAATCTGGACGAAATTGACAGTTCCAAGGCTGGGTGGAGAGATCTTCCAAATAATTATTGTGTTCATAATCAAAGATAGATAAGTGATACCACCATGTTAATCATTGTCATTAGGAAAAGATAGAATGTTTATTGTTAAGTAGAATATACATTAATGAATTAGAAGTAGTAATTAATGTCTATTGATTCCTAAGAAGAATAGGAAAACTAGATGGATATCATGCATTACTAGAAGTTACTGATATATATGAATGTAATATGAAAAATAGTAAAAATGCTAGCTTACTAGGCAAGATAGTTGCTATAGACAGCTTAATGATTTAATCCAGAAGCACATGCTAAGTAGAAAACAGTAAAACAATAATCCTGTTTGCCTCTATGTATGTTATATATATTGTTTTGTACATTTCGTGAAGACATTCATGCCACAATATATAGATATCAGTTCTTCGAATACACTCAGGAAATCTTTCTTTATCTGTGGCAAAGAATCGATAAGGAAAACTTTATAAATGCATTCAACTAATCCCCTATAGTTGCATCGCGGTAGACAGAGACCTAGGGTTTATAGGCCTCAGACGAGTTCCAGAGAACTCATCTAGAGCTGTGTACCCTAGTTCCATTTAACTCGGATCTTCTGATCACTAAAAATGTCTATCATATTTACATAACAATTGTCTGCTATATTTACTAAAAAATGAAGGACATAGTTCAACAAAATATTAGTGCTAACCATAAAATTAAACATGATTCTAGTGGTTTCATTCAAACCCCAATTCAAACTCACTTAACTGATTCACACAGCAAATTGGAAGTCATAAACCCCAAAATTTATTAACAGTCGAAATATAGCTGTAGGTCTGCTACAACAGTCTAGATATCAAATATCAGGACAAAATTTCATAATGGAAAGTGTCCTGTGAAATGTCCACAGAGATAGTACAGGGAAATATTTAAGCGGAATAAACATTGAGATGGCTTATGCAAGCCGACAATACCAAAACGAAACATTACATTTTTATCAAAAGAATAATCCAGGCCATAGCCCCAAATAATCCACAGAGGCCATAAAGAAGAGGAAGAAGGGCATTCAGATTACATTTCTGATCAAAGAAAGACGAAAAGGGAGAAGATAGAGTTACAAGGCGAGTTCAAGAAAATCAAACCCTCACTGCTTGAAGGAGAGTAGGAAGAAGCAATAGAAGCTTGGTTGATAGACATGGGTAAATACTTCGAGATTTATGAATATATTGACAAATTTAAAGCAAAGCTGGAAGTTTACCAATTATGAGGAAAGGCCACCCTCTGGTGGGAAGAAATTAAAACTGTAAGAAATATTGATGAGGAACAACTAACATGGCAAGAATTTCAAAAACACTTTAAAGATAAATATTTAACAAAATGTTATTATGACAAAAAGGAAAAAGAGTTCCATGAGTTAACCCTAGGAGCCCTGAGCATGGATGAATATGTAACATGGTTTACTTCCTTGTTGTGATATGTTCCATATATGCAAGAGGAGAAAGCTAAGATTCAATGATTTATTAGATGTTTGCGCAACTTCATGAAGGAAAAACTAGAATTTGATTATCCAAGGATCATGGACGATTCAGTACAGAAAGCCTGCATCTGTTATTAGTAGATGAAGCAGAAAAATGAGGGGTCTAAAGAAGCTAATGCCATAAAGATGAGGAATTTACCACCAAATAGGTATCAGAAAGCCATAAATGGCAGAAACAATCAGCAAAGGACCTTCAGAAAATTTGGAGGAAATCTGCCTAGAACTCAGACATTCACCAAGAATAGACAACTTGAAGGAGTTAGCAGAATTGCTACTGAACAACCACCAAAACCACCACTACAATGTTGGGGATGTGGAGAAGTGCATTATTACAAAAATTTCCCACACTAAGCTCGAACTGAACAACTTTCAAAAATGCAAAAAGCCTCTACGGTAGGGGATATCGCAAGGAGCATGCCCAAAGTTAATGCTACCTTGGATGATCATCAGGTGGAATACTAGCCCACCATGATTGAATGTGAAGGTATGATTATTGATCAACCTATTTTTGTTTTATTTGATCCAGGTGCTAGCCTAAGTTACATTAGTCCTAAAGTGGTAGAAAGGTTTCAACTACAAAGCAGTAAATATAAGAAGTCTTGGCTAGTTCAACTAGATACTGGAACAAAAATAAAGGTGTTTGCTAAAACAAAAAACTGACCTATAACAGTTTGAGGACAACCCATCCAGGTTAATCTGAATATTCTTCCCCTGGGTTCATATGATGTATTAATAGGGATGGATTGGTTAGAAGGTTGTTGGTCCCTAGTGGATTGCAAAGAAAAATATGTATGTTATCTTACCGAATCAGGACAACGGAAGGAAATTCAGGGAATCAAGAAAAATATCAAATTACGCCCTATTACAGCCAATTAGAGCAGAAGATGCATAAGAAAAGGCTGCCAGATTTATGCTATCTAGGTAGGGTACAACAATGAAAAAAATACGATGACTTCTTTAGAGAATATTCCCATAATTCAAGATTTCATAAACCTATTTCCTAAATCCATCCCTAGATTACCACCAAGGCGAGATATCGATTTTACCATTGAGCTAGTGCCTGGAGCAGCCCCTGTTTCAAAAGCCCCCTATTGTATGAGCATTCCTGAGTTGATTGAACTTATAAGTGTAGCTTCAAGAGCTTTTAGATAAAGGGTACATTCTCCTAAGTGTGTTCCCTTAGGGAGCCCCTATGTTATTTGTACGAAAAAGGGATGGAACCTTACAATTTTGGATTGACTATGGTGAGCTAAATAAGCTAACCATCAATAATAAGTACCCGTTACCTCGCATTGATGATTTAATTGATCAAGTGTAGGGAGCTAGCGTGTTCTCAAAAATCGATTTAAGGTCTGGGTACCACTAGATCAGAATAAAGGATGAAGAAATATGCAAAATTGCATTCTGAACTCGTTATGGACATTATGAGTTTGTGGTATTTTCTTTCGGCCTTACCAATGCACTAGCCACATTCATGAGCCTAATGCACGACATTTTCTAGCCATTTCTAGATAAATTTATACTAATTTTTATACAATATACTAATCTACTAAAAAAATGAGGAGGAACATGAGAAACACTTGAGAACGATAGTACAAATTTTACGAGAAAACCAGTTGTACACGAAGTTTAGCAAGTGCGAATTTTATAAAAATCAAATCCAGTACCTAGGCCATGTTATATCAGTAGAAGGAATAGTAATGGATCTAGAGAAGATTAAAACTATTATGGAATGGTCCACAACGAAAAATGTTGTCGACATAAGATCCTTCTTAGGCTTGGTAGGGTATTACCACCAATTTATTAAGGGCTTTTCAAAAATAGCCTTTCTAATGACCTCACTTCAGAAAAAGCGGCGAGCTTTCCACTGGATAGCAGAATGCCAACAAAGTTTTGCATAGCTAAAACAACTTCTTACAACCTCTCTGGTGCTAAGAGTAGAAGATCCGGAAAGGTCCTTTGTAGTATGTACAGATGCAAGTAAAGAGGGTGTCGGTGGAGTGTTAACTCGGGATGGAAAGGTCATTGCCTATGAGTCACACAAACTAAAGGATTATGAACATCGCTACTCTGCTTATGATTTGGAGTTGACCATAGTAGTGCATGCATTAAAAATGTGGCAGAACTATCTTCTGGGAAAGAAATTTTTGTTATTAATTTACCATAACAGTCTGGCAAATTTCTTTAATCAGCCTAATTTAAATGTGTGCCATGCCAGATGGACCAGATTCCTTAGTGAATTTGATTTTGACATGAAACACCTCAAAGGAAAATAAAACTGAGTAGCGGATGCTTTAAGTAGAAAATTACCTTTCATCTATGAAGTACATTTCATTCAAGCACAATCTAACCTATCAGAGGTTATTTGAGAGGCATCCCTCAAGGATCTAGAATATGCATTCTTATGGCAGAAAGCTTTGGAAGCTTAAGTAAGAGGGAGGCAGTGTGAGTATGCAATTACTTTTTATAAATTGTTAACATTCAGAAATAGGATTTACGTTCCTAACCAAAATTCTGTGAAGTAGATATTACTATATTAGTTTCATAGGAAGCCTTATGCCGCTCACCCAGGATACCTGAAATTGTATTCTTCCATCAAGAAAAATTATTTCTGGCCCAACTTACGAAAAAATGTGGCTGAATATTTATCTAAATGCTTAGAGTGCCAATTTGTGAAAGAAGAACATCAACATCCTGCGGGTTTGTTGCAATTGCTACCCATTCTGGAATGGAAATGGGAGACCATCACTCTAGACTTTATCACTAGATTACCTCATACCAAAAAGCAACATGACTCAATCATGGTGGTCGTGGACAAGCTGAGCAAGATCACTCATTTCATTCCTATAAAATCCACCTATAAAATGGTGGATATTGCAGACATATTTATGAGAGAAATATTCCACCTAGACGGGATACCCCGAGTAGTGATCTATGATAAGGATGTAAAATTTACATCCACTTTCTCGAAAACTCTCTTTGCAAGACTGGGTACCCAAATCCACTTCAGCACTGCCTACCATCCTCAGACGGATGGTCAGACAAAGTGAATGAATCAAGTCCTAGAAGACATGTTGTGAATGTTTGTAATGCAAAAACCATAGAAGTGGGAAGATTACCTCCACTTGGTAGAATTCGCCTACAATAATGGGCATCATCAATCTTTGGGTATGCGTCCTTTCGAAGTACTATATGGAAGAAAGTGTCAGGTACCCACAGGCTGGACTAGTCTGGATAATAAATTAGCATTGGGTCTCGATATGCTAGCTGAAATGGAGGCCATCTTTAAGAAGGTTCACTAGAATTTAAAGGCGACGCAAGATAGGAAAAAAGTGTATGTAGATAAGAAGAGAACTCATAAAGAATTCCAGCTGGGTGATCATGTGTATTTAAAGGTTAAACCTCAGAAGAGAACCTTGCAATGGAAAGGTTGTGCAAAATTGGCACCATGGTACTATGGAACTTTTCAAATTTTGGAATGGATTGGGCCCATGGAATATAAGCTAGCACTACCGAGCCACAGCCAAGTACACAATATCTTTCATGTGTCCTTATTAAAAAACTATATATATGACCATCGATAACTAGGAAATCATTCAGGTAATGATAAAATAGAAAGAAATATGTTAAAAGAATTGTTGTTTTGGAATTTTCTGATGGAAGATTATGAATGTGCAAGTAGAACTCGAGGGAGAATTTCTGGCAGAGACTCCTCATATCCTCGATCGGAGAGAAACCACCCTGCGGAGGTGAGCCATCATCCATGTTAAAGTGCAGTGCAAGCACTTTGGGCCAGATGATGCTACTTGGGAAGAAGAGGAAGCCATGTGAAAAGCTTATCTTACACTGTTTACATAGAGGAAGAACACCAGGTATGGTGTTCCTATCGAGGGGAGGGAGCTGTAACATACAATGAGACATCATAAATTGTTTTACCAAGTTTCATTATCACCGTTAATTTCATTTCCATTTTATCAGAATTATTAAACCTATTGGGCTTAAAAAGCCAGAACAAATATTGTTAATTATTAATTAAAAGATTATGGACCAGTTTGTTAAAAGACCAAAGAAACAGTTGAATTAATGTCTGAGAATAGTTACAATTGTTACTTCACCCTTTTCCTCTAAGAGGAAAAAGGGCAAAACCCTAGGGGGGGTTGAAGGAAATAGGACTGTGATGAATTCTTCCTAGAGCTGGCAAACCTAACCAGTGGGAAAGAAAATTGTGTTAATAGTTGTGGGGTATGAGACTTGAGGCTCGACAGAGTCCTGATTCCCAAGCTACCCAGCGATTCATCATTGGCAGAAGTGGAAGAGCTTAAAGGGGGAATCTGGACATAATTTCTAGTTCCAAGGCTCGGTGGAGAGATCTTCCAAATAATTATTGTGTTCATAATCGAAGACAAATAAGTGATACCACCATGTTAATCATTGTCACTAGGAAAAGATAGAATGTTCTCCTAAGTAGAATATACATTAATGAATTAGAAGTAGTAATTAATTTCTATTGATTTTTGATAAGAATAGGAAAACTGGATGGATATCATGCATTACTAGAATTTACTGATATATATGAATGTAATATGCAAAATAGTAAAAATGCTAGCTTAATAGGAAGGATAGTTGCTATAGACAACTTAATGATTTAATCCATAATCACATGCTAAGTAGAAAACAATAAAACAATAATCCTGTCTGCCTCTATGTATGTTATATATATTATTTTTTACATTTCATGAAAACATTCATGCCACAATATATAGATATCAGTTCTTTGAATACATTAAGGAAATCTTTCTTTATCTATGGCAAAGAATTGATAAGGAAAACTTTATAAATGCATTCAGCTAATCCCCTACAGTTGCATCGCGGATAGATAGAGACCTAGGGTTTATAGGCCTCAAACGAGTTCCGGAAGAACTCATCCAGAGCCATGTACCCTGGTTCCATTTAACCTAGATCTTCTGATCTCTAAAATGTCTATTATATTTACATAACAATTGTTTGCTATATTTACTCAAAAATGAAGGATGTAGTTCAACAAAATATCAGTGATAACCATAAAATTAAACACAATTTGGGTGGTTGCATTCAAACCCCAATTCAAACTCACTTAACTGATTCACACAACAAATTGGAAGTCATAAACCCCAAAATTTATTAACAGTCGAAATATAGTTGTAGGTCTGCTACAATAGTCTAGATATCGAATATCAGGACAAAATTTCATAATGGAAAGAGTCCTGTGAAATGTCCACAGAGATAGTATAGGGAAAGATTTAAGTGGAATAAACACTGAGATGGCTTATACAAGCCGACAATACCAAAACGAAACATTACGTTTTAAGCAAAAGCATAATCTAGGCCATAGCCTCAAATATCGGCTATCATACCCCCATGAAAGTGTCTATCACAGTAATCGGCTTGAAGAGCCAAAGCACAACAAGTCTAGATTCCAACACACTTGGAAAGTGAGTAAAGAAGAGGATTTTAGCAAGGTGGTCACCCAGCTTCTAAGGCCTTACCTACACACTGAGTCGATTATAAGAACCAAAATTCCTATAAGGGTTTGGTTCATTATATGATAAATTTTGGGAGTGTAGTGATGGCTTACCTGAGTGGGAGTTGGGTAGCCTTCGAAGCAGCGGCCGAGCCTATATAAGAACCAGACAACTTCAACAGAAGCAAAGAAAAATCAACTTTAAAAGGCAGTGGTATTATAAATATAAGGAGTGCTTACTTTCTGTTGCCATGGAATCAACTCTTTCCTCCATAATGCCGAAGTCCAGGTCATATCCATTACACCTGTTCTAGGACGGCCCAAGAAACCCATCAAATAACTCATGAACCATCACAACACACTAAAGCAGTGACAGAAAAATGTTAATGAAGTAATATTAGAGATGAGCGGGATGAAGTTATTCACCTGAAATATCAAAGACGAGTTGGACTAAGCTATGCACAGGGTCGCCATGACAGATCAGGGAGATGAGATGGGACATGGGCAAATGAACCAACCTCACTACCAAAAGAGTCATTAAACCTTCCAACCAAACCTGAAGCATCAATACCATAGATTGAATTGGATCGAACAATGAATGGAACACCAGATGCATCGTTTTGAGACCCTTCCGTGAAGTAGTAATTAAAGACATTAACGCCAACACAGGTGGCCAACACAAAGATGAATGAACCTGGTAGGAGGAGACCTCGGGGCTCTCCCACTTTAATGTAGAGGGGCCTGCCTGAGGTCGCTCAAATCGCACAGAGTAATTGTAGTCCTCTGTGGAGTGACCCACGTAGAGTTCCAGCATGGAGACTGCGTACAACCACCGTGACATATCACTTAAACCTTAAACAATAATGCAATCATCAGTGTTAATATATATTCAATCTGTATGGGTCAACGAATTATATATTGGATCAGGTGATCCATTCGATTATTTCCATAATGGTTTTATGTTTTGTTAAGTAAAAGATTTTTTTTTTCTCTCATAATTTTGTCATATGCTTTATATATTATTCATTGTTGTTAATGTTATCGTATTGAACATTTTTTTATGTCCTATTAAAACAATTAACATTATGCATTATTTTGATTTTTCTAAAAAAGGAATATGTTCTTGTAACACCCTGGTGCTATAAACATTATTATTAATGGCAGTTACTTGTTCTACTAAATGTGGATCTGGTAATTAAGGCTTGAATGCAATCTAAGTAAACTCTAAATGATAAAGTTCATGTTATTACTTTTTTTATTAATGAGAATTTGTGACAACTTGTGAAACTCCTAGGAAATACCCTAAATGAATTATAAAACTTACAAATAGTTACGGCAGTTAGCTCTCTCTCGCTCTCTTCCTTCTGTTGGAAATAATACTGAGAGGGGGGGGTGAATCAATATTATCTGATCAATAAAATTTTTCAAATACTCTGAAACATATACGCGACTTCAGTTAAGTGAACCAGCGTGTACACGCTACTGTGTCTAAAGAAACCAGCGTATAACCAGAAAACTTATGATTCAGTTAGTTTATCTTCAGTAAATGCATCAGGACATTATTAACCATATTAAAAGTAAACAGATGCAGTATAACAGATCACCACACAAAAGCCACACACATGAACACCATGATATAAGGTGGAAACCCAATGTGGGTGAAAACCACCTGCTGCAAGTCGTCTCTATCTTTCTTTAATAAGAACTTCAGTTTACAATCTTTTGTACTGGTGCAGCCTTATACCAGTATGCAGGCTACAACCTGCAGATGGCTACAACCCTCTCTCGTTCTCCAAGCTTCCTTGGAAGGGAGCTCCAACCCCCTTTGCTCTTGTACTAGCTGAGATACTAGTACGTAGGTGCAGGCCTACAATCTTCTTTCCTTCAGGTACCACTTTTCATACATTTTCAGACTGGATATTCCTGAAGCACAACATTACAATCTAAAGACCACAATTCATTCAACTTTCATAGCAGATTACAAAACAACCAATACTTGCATCAACAAATACTGAACCACTGATACCCTGTCAAACCCAGTCACCAGAACACAGAGCAGACTACAGAACTCTGCAATAACAGTCAGATCCAACTGCAAACCCAAAAATCAAGCTTCAAAAGATATACGCTAGTTCAATGAGAGAAACCCGCGTATACACGCTCTTTTAACGAAGACAACCTGCGTACAGATCTAAAAATAAAATCTCTCAACTTGCAGCTGTACCAGACATCAGTTAGATCCAGAACATAACATTGCGTCAGTATGCAGATCTAGAAATACGCATAATCAACCATATCATAATAGAGCATTTCAAACCATTAGATCCCGATCTGTCCTTAGATCTAGTCTTCCATCAACCGATGTGATCTCTCCTTAGCTTAGATCAAGCAACCCAGAACCTGCATACGAGATCTCTTTCTTTTTCAGATATTCAAGACCTTTTCAGTGTGTTTGCCTAATGATCTTCTTCTCCTTATATAGCCTTAGGCCTTGCTCAATACCAAGGGCCAAAACCATAGAAATCCAATACCATCAGCTTCAAAACTAGAGATCAACACGTCTGTCGAGATACTTTGGTCCAAAGACATAGGCTCAAGTACCGAGGACTAACTACCACGGACCAAAGGGAAGCTTCCTGACATATACGCCCTTTTAAGTTCATGCATCTACGTGTATACACGACTTCGTATGTAGCTCACCTGCGTATACGCGACTTAGAATGTAGATCACCAGCGTGTATACGCAACTTGGACATGATTAACCTGCGTATATGAGATTTCTCTTCATACTTGAAGTCTGAACTGAGATCTGTCATCAAAGAGAGTTGCCATCAAGGACAACACCTGAACCGTAGCGCCACACCTGTGCCAAAATGCCAACAATCTCCCCCTTTGGACTTGATGGCAACCCCAAGATCCTTAGAATCCTTCTCCCCCTTTGTCATCAAGGGCAAAGGGCTGTGCTCCCCCTGAGACCATGCTGATATCTCTGCTCTGCTGTGCTGAACATGCTCCCCCTGACTGTAGGCAAGATCTGCAAAAGATGTTCTTCGAGGAGAACCAAGACTTATACATCATAAAGGACCTTCCTATCACCAAAAGACTCAATACATACATCCATACTCCCAACTAAGAGGGGATACATCAAAAAATAACAATCAATTACATTACATCATTCATCCCAGGCATAGTGGGGAAACCAACATAGGCCGTTACATGACCATAGAAGAGATATCACAAAAGAGATACATGACATAGAGACAACAAATCTAGACCAAGACTTATGAAAGCCACCAACAGCATCTGATAAACATCTTTTAGATCAGCAACCAAGATTTCCTTCTGTGCTCCTTCTCCTGAAACCAACAACAGTTGAGAACTAGAACCAAAAGTGTCTAAATGCCAACAATGCTTTAAGCTGCTCCCCCTGAACCTGTGCCTGCTGCACCCCCTGAAACTGTGCCTGAAGAATTCTGGCATACCCATCTCAGACCTTCTCCAACCAGAGTCTGCCCTTACTGTTCAGAACTCCATATACGCGACTTCTCCTGCATAAAACAGCGTATGTACGCGGATATAAATTCTGCAACACACGTACACCATACACGCGACTTTCCCCGCATAAATATGCGTATATACGCGGATATCCCTTACAAAAATCACGTACACCAACTTTTCTGTAGAACAGACAAGCTTCAGCAGCAGGATGAAGCATCAATTACTCCCAGCTTATGTCTGAGATACTCAAAAGTTTCCCTGGGCAGTGGTTTTGTGAGAATATCAGCAACTTGTTCCTTAGAAGGAACATACTCCAACTTGACCTTTTGCTCAAGCACTTGTTCCCGAAGAAAATGGTACTTGATTGGTATGTGCTTGGTCTTTGAGTGCATGACTGGATTCTTTGAAATGCTGATTGCACTTGTATTATCACATAAGATAGAGACTGGTGGAGTGCAAGTGATTTGAAAATCTTGCAAGGTCTGCATCATCCAAAGAAGTTGTGTGCAACAAGATGCCGCAGCCACATATTCTGCTTCAGCTGTAGATAAGGCAATCGAACTCTGTTTCTTGCTGAACCAAGATACTAATCTGGAACCCATGAAGAAAGCACCACCACTTGTGCTTTTTCTATCATCCACACTTCCAGCCCAATCTGCATCTGTGTAAGCATGAAGAGTGAGATCTGTATCTCTAGGATACCATAAGCCATAGTTTTGGGTCCCTTGAAGATACTTGAAGATTCTTTTGACTGCCTGAAGATGAGTTTCCTTTGGGTTGGCTTGAAATCTTCCAACAATTCCTACTGCATGTGTAATATCTGGTCGGGTACCTGTCAAATAAAGAAAACTCCCAATCATGGATCTATAAGTGGGTTGGTGAACTGCTGCTGATTCATCATTTGCACTGAGGCTGCATCCTGTAACCATGGGTGTACATACTGGCTTTGACTCTTCCATGCCATACTTCTTCAAGATCTGCTTGAGGTATTTGGTTTGGGACAAGAAGATACCTCCTTCATTTTGTTGGATTTGCAATCCAAGAAAATATGTCAATTCACCAAGTAGTGACATCTCGAATTCTTTCTGCATAACCAAGGCAAAGTTTTGACTCATAGTCTCTTCATTGCTGCCAAAGATAATATCATCTACATAAACAACAAGAATTAGCAATTTGTTATTTTCAACTTTTATATAGAGATTGCTATCTGCTGATCCTTTTGAAAAGCCTTGTTGGTGAAGATATTTGTCCAACCGATAGTACCAAGCCCTTGGAGCTTGTTTGAGACCATAGAGAGCCTTTTTCAATCTGCATACAAGGTTTGGATCATTCCCAAGAATGAAACCATCTGGTTGTTCAATATAAACTTCTTCTTCTAAGTCTCCATTCAGAACGGCTGATTTCACGTCCATTTGAAATACCTTGAAGTTTTGAAAGCTTGAGAGAGCAAGGAACATTCGGATGGCCTCAAGTCTTGCAACAGGAGCAAAGGTCTCTTCAAAATCTATTCCTTCTTGCTGCGCATACCCTTTACAAACAAGTCTGGCCTTGTTTCTAATTACTTCTCCATTTTCATTCAATTTATTTTTGAAGACCCATTTTGTCCCTATGACATTTTTATCTTTTGGTCTAGGAACCAATTCCCAGGTGTTGTTCTTTTCGATCTGCTCAAGTTCTTCATCCATTGCTTTGACCCAGCATTCATCTTTGCATGCCTCTTTCACATTTTATGGTTCAGTGGAAGAGAGTAATGCCAAATAGCTTGAAGCTTCTGCGATTCTTCTTCTTGTTTGTATTCCTGCTTCTTTCTGCCCCACAATCTGAGATTCTGGATGATTCTTTTGAACATATCTGGATGGAGTCTTCTCTTCTATCCTTGTCTGCTCCTCTGGTTCTTCTTGAGGTTCTTCTTCTTCATCATTTTGCCTTTGAGGGTAGCCTTCATCTTCTTCAATGTCTTCATGATGAACTTGCCTAGGAATATATCCCTTTTCATCAACCACTACATCAATGCTGTCAACAATTCTGCCAAGTCTTTTATTGTAGCACTTGTATGCTTTTCTGTGTGGAGAATAACCAAGAAGAATGCCTTCATCTGCTCTTGGTTCAAGTTTGCCAAGTTGCTCATCAGTATTCTTAATATAACATTTGCTCCCAAAGATTTTGAAGTGCTTCACTGAAGGAGTCTCACCACTCCAGAGCTCATGAGGTGTTTGAGTGCTATTTACTTGGACATTTGTTTTGTTAAGAATAATAACCGCAGCATGTGCAGCTTCACCCCAGAAAGTTGCGGGAGTACCTGATTCATCAAGCATAGCACGAGCCATTTGTTGGATTGTTCTGTTCATTCTTTCCGCAACCCCATTTTGCTGAGGAGTTTTAGCTGTAGAGAATTCTCTTCTTATCCCATGTTCTTCACAGAAATCAAAAAATTCATTTGAGGTAAACTCCCCACCTCTGTCAGATCTGAGGCACTTAATTTTATGTCCTGATTCATTTTCAACCAAAGCTTTGAAGGATTTGAATTTTTCGAATGCTTCATCTTTGTGCTTCATAAGCCCTAACCAGACAAACCTGGAGAAATCGTCAATGAATAATATCAAATATTCTTCTCCTCGAGGTGTCCTTTTCCTAAAAGGACCACATACATCTGTATGGACTAGCTCAAGAGGTATGCTGGCTGATCCTTCCTTCTCTGGAAAGTTAGTTCTGGTTTGCTTTCCAAACTGACAAGATTTGCATATAGTGTTGTCTGGAATTTTGATATCTGGAAGACCACGAACTGCCTGATATTTGCATGCTTTCCTTATTTGTGAAAAGATTAGATGCCCCAACCTCTGATGCCATAGCCAGTGTTCATCATCCTTGCTCAAATAGCACTGTTGTGGTCCTTCTTCAAATATGTATAGATTATTTGGAGTCCTTCTTCCTTTGATCACTGTTTTACCTGTATCAAGATCACGAACACAACATCCATTTGATCTAAATATTACTTCTGTTCCTTGATCGCACATCTGACTGACACTCAGAAGATTATGCTTCAATCCATCAACATACAAAACATTTCCGGCTTTGACCTTTTCTTTCAATGGAGCAACACCTTTTCCTTTTATGGCTGCAGAGATATCGTTTCCAAAAGAGACTTTCTTCCCTTTTTCTAATGCGGTATATGACTCAAGCTTTTCTTTGTCCCCTGTCATATGCTTCGAACATCCGCTGTCAATGTACCATAGACTTTCTTGACCTTCTGCATAAAAGGCTATCCCACATCTTTCTGGTTGCGGTTCCTTTATTCTCCATGTTCTGACATTTGAGGTTTGTTCCTTCTGAGTTGTCTTCCGGAACCTGCTCCTGCATTCAGAGTCTTCATGACCAAAGTTATTGCAAATAGAACATTCAACTTCATTTTCAAGAACCGAAAAGTTATTATAAGTCCTTTTCATGGTTCCAGTCATTCTCCCTTGCTTTTGAGCTTCTCTAGTCATGATTGTCTTGTAGGCAACACATTGAGCTGCTTTGTGACCGAAGTTATGGCAAGAAAAGCATTGGCCATTAAAGAAACTTCTGCGATAATCAGATCTATCATCCAACCGATTGTAGCTTCTATTCACATTCATTCTTGGAGCAAATTGGGAAGATTTTACCTGTGGCTGATTGTAGCTTCTGTTTGTCCTTAAGGCAGTTTGGTCTTTATTTGTTCTTGAGGTAAACTGTCCCTGATTCACCTGATGACTTTTATTTGGCCTTTGCTCGCTTCTCCTTGCTGCATCAAGATAACTTTTAGAGGTAGAGGCTTGAGATGTTTCTCCATTATATCCAAGACCTGTCTTGATCAGAGGAGATCGTTGCACATTGATAATCTCATCCAAGGTTTCAGATCCTTTAACAAACTTAAGATTAATCGCTTTGGTTTTTTCAATCTCCTTTCTAAGACAAACAATCTCACATTCCAAATTTTCAAGATGTTTTTCCTTTTCAGCTAGTTGACATTGTAGAGAATCAATAATAGCACTCTTCTCTTCTAAACAAACTTTGAGATCTTTCATTTCTTCATAAAAACCTTCTACATCTATAGCATCCATGTAGTCATCATCTTCAAAAGCCATTAAAAGTTTATATCTATTACCTTGTTCATCTTCATCACTATTTGAAAGACCATCACTATCTTCATGAGTGTAATAGCTTTTCTTCTTTTCATTTTGTTTCTTGTTCCATTTAACAGGTTCTTTTCCCTTGTCATTCTTATCTTTGTGAGGACATTTGGCAGCATAATGACCTACTCTTCCACAAGCAAAGCATTTAAAAGGTAACTTACCTCTGAACCTTCCAGATCCCCTTTGAAGATTTCTGACAAAATTTGATTCCTCTTCTTCATCTTCTGGTACGTGACTTGCTTCATAATAATCTTCTTTGCCTGAAGCCTTGAAGGCAGCTTCTCTTCTGTCTGATGGACCTCCCTTTCTCATTTCATAAGCGGTTAGAATTCCGTGAAGCTGAGACATAGTAAGAATTTGCAGATTTTCCTTTTCTTCTATGGCAGACACTTTAGATTCAAACTTGGGGGACAAAGATCTTAGAACCTTTTCAACCACAATAGCCTCTTTTATTTCTTCACCCAAGTTTTTCATACAATTGACAATCTCATCTACCCTAAGGAAGTAGTTAGCCACACTTTCATCATTATACATTCTGAGAGTCTCATACTTAATCCTGAGAGTTTGAAGTTTAGCACACTTTACCTGTTCGTCCCCTTCATAGCTCGTGACCATTTTGTCCCATATTTCTTTTGCAGATTTATAGTGCATTACCTTCATGAATTCTGATTGAGATATACATCCCAATAGAGTATTGACTGCTTTCGCATTTGTTTCATATTTCTTTTTCTCGGCTGCATCTGTAGGAGTAACTGAAGGAAAAGTGTAGCCTGTCTCTACGATGTTCCAAACTTCTGTACCAAGAGATTGAAGATAGGCAGTAACTCTTACCTTCCAGTAATTGAAGTTTGTCCCATCAAAAACCGGTGGCCTGATTGATGCTTCTTTCTCGTAGTTGCTCATGATGAACGATCTACCTTCAAGTGGTCAAGCTTCTCTAAAGGACCTGCTCCGATACCAATTGTTGGAAATAATACTGAGAGGGGGGGGTGAATCAGTATTATCTGATCAATAAAACTTTTCAAATACTCTGAAACATATACGCGACTTCAGTTAAGTGAACCAGTGTGTACACGCTACTGTGTCTAAAGAAACCAGCGTATAACCAGAAAACTTATGATTCAGTTAGTTTATCTTCAGTAAATGCATCAGGACATTATTAACCATATTAAAAGTAAACAGATGCAGTATAACAGATCACCACACAAAAGCCACACACATGAACACCATGATATAAGGTGGAAACCCAATGTGGGTGAAAACCACCTGCTGCAAGTCGTCTCTATCTTTCTTTAATAAGAACTTCAGTTTACAATCTTTTGTACTGGTGCAGCCTTATACCAGTACGCAGGCTACAACCTGCAGAGGGCTACAACCCTCTCTCGTTCTCCAAACTTCCTTGGAAGGGAGCTCCAACCCCCTTTGCTCTTGTACTAGCTGAGATACTAGTACGTAGGTGCAGGCCTACAATCTTCTTTCCTTCAGGTACCACTTTTCATACATTTTCAGACTGGATATTCCTGAAGCACAACATTACAATCTGAAGACCACAATTCATTCAACTTTCATAGCAGATTACAAAACAACCAATACTTGCATCAACAAATACTGAACCACTGATACCCTGTCAAACCCAGTCACCAGAACACAGAGCAGACTACAGAACTCTGCAATAACAGTCAGATCCAACTGCAAACCCAAAAATCAAGCTTCAAAAGATATACGCTAGTTCAATGAGAGAAACCCACGTATACACGCTCTTTTAACGAAGACAACCTGCGTACAGATCTAAAAATAAAATCTCTCAACTTGCAGTTGTACCAGACATCAGTTAGATCCAGAACATAACATTGCGTCAGTATGCAGATCTAGAAATATGCATAATCAACCATATCATAATAGAGCATTTCAAACCATTAGATCCCGATCTGTCCTTAGATCTAGTCTTCCATCAACCGATGTGATCTCTCCTTAGCTTAGATCAAGCAACCCAGAACCTGCATACGAGATCTCTTTCTTTTTCAGATATTCAAGACCTTTTCAGTGTGTTTGCCTAATGATCTTCTTCTCCTTATATAGCCTTAGGCCTTGCTCAATACCAAGGGCCAAAACCATAGAAATCCAATACCATCAGCTTCAAAACTAGAGATCAACACGTCTGTCGAGATACTTTGGTCCAAAGACATAGGCTCAAGTACCGAGGACTAACTACCACGGACCAAAGGGAAGCTTCCCAACATATACGCCCTTTTAAGT
Organism: Pinus tabuliformis; assembly: GCA_031772625.1. Taxonomy (NCBI): domain Eukaryota; kingdom Viridiplantae; phylum Streptophyta; class Pinopsida; order Pinales; family Pinaceae; genus Pinus; species Pinus tabuliformis. The sequence goes on from CM062808.1 coordinate 785,019,944, forward strand.
TCATGCATCTGCGTGTATACGCGACTTCGTATGTAGCTCACCTGCGTATACGCGACTTAGAATGTAGATCACCAGTGTGTATACGCAACTTGGACATGATTAACCTGCGTATATGAGATTTCTCTTCATACTTGAAGTCTGAACTGAGATCTGTCATCAAAGAGAGTTGCCATCAAGGACAACACCTAAACCGTAGCACCACACCTGTGCCAAAATGCCAACACCTTCCTTATAGATAAAATATCTTAGTAGGAAGGGTAAGGGGTTCTTTTTGCTGGAAAGAAAAAAAGGAATACACATGGAGAGAAAATCACTCAAACAAGATGTTGTGAAGGTACAATGGGATGCTACGTGACGAGTATTTCCTAAGCTAGACTTGGGCCAGTGGAAAAATCTGATACAAATAGAGGTCTATAAGTTCTAGGCTTGGTTAAACCTTGATGCCTATGGATTGACCCAAACAGGGTTCTTTCCAAAATAATTGTTCTGGAAATTTAAGAGCTCGGGGGAAGAACTGGGTGTGATTTCCATTTTTGTTGGAAGGAAAGTTTGGTCTTTCCCTGACTGAATTTATGGGCAATTTAAGTTTGACACAAATAAGTATTTTAATTCTCTTTATGATGATATGAATACTAGAAAATGTTGTAACTGTTATTTTCTATAGTTGATGTAAAATTCACAATGAACTTGTTAAAGAAATAGGAATTCTAACTTAAAGTAAATCATAGAGGAAAGGGTAATCTTGTGAAGTACGTATTTACTTGGAATCATTGCATCCTGATATCTTAAAGAATTTAATCACTTTTGGGTCACAGGGTGATCCTGTAAAGGGTATGGAGGAGTCATAGGTAAAGTCCTCGTATAGTTCTTATACAACTAAAATAACCACAATGTAAATTCCCTAGGTGGTCATAGAACGATAGTTAATATATGAAAGGGGACAGTTAACTTGAATGATATGGATGAGATGGCAGGAAATAAATTCCAACCTATGCTTGTGAATTTAATTAAACAAGATAAAATAAATCAATAACAAGGACATGAAGACAATTATTGCATTATGAGCCTGATTAAGTCCTAGCCAAGAAAACTTGGGCTTATCGGCTTGGAACAATCAAGGGATCAAATAGAATAATTTTTTCGGAAAAGATTACCCCATGGGCATAGAGAGAAGGTCTTAAAAATTGAGGTCCTATTCCCTGTCAAGCACTAGAGAAAAATAAAATAAAATTAACAATGTATTTATATAACTCAGAAAAACTAATAGCAATGTACACAATCGATAAATATAGACTGAGAACTATGAAATGTGTTGGAAAGACTAAGAGGGGGTTGAATAAGTATTTCTTTTCAATTGTTATTCTGTCCAGTTAGATTCTACACAATTTAAAATAAGAGAAATGAATAATCTTATTATAGAAACAAGGAGGATAAAAATCCTTTGATCAAATGAAAGAGTACAATAAGATGTGAGGGTTCCAACCCTTCAAAAACTTAGGCACCAACCTATTTCCAAGCTCCTACTTTGTCTTTTGTGAGGCTCCGACCACTATGGCTTTGACCCTATCTTATCCAAGGCTCCAACCTTGTGTTTAGGAGCACCAACTCCAAGGACACCAATCTTGTTTTTTAATAGAGAATGTGTAAAGTACTTACTTGAATTCTCTAGACATATTCTTCATTGTCTTCACCACTTCAAAATTTCTTTCCAATCACATAGATCACCACAAGAGTTCACCATAGGAGGGATATTCCATAGTCATGTGGCGAGCTCCAAAAACTGTGTTTGATTGTCCAATATAGGTCTCCACCAACTTCCTTCGTTGTAGCTATATATTCACTATAGATATAAGAGTGTTGATGCTACAATCATAATTCAACTCTAAATCGAGGCTTGTTCTCCACAATGTGAGAGCAACATTTGTCAAAACATTGCTCCTTCAATGCTTATACAAACTGAACCATCTAAGTGACAGTCCACTGTATCTGACCCACAGAAAGTCTATGTCCATAGTATCTGAGCCTTCTTCAAAGTTTAACGATGTTTCATACTCCAAAGTTATCACAAGGTCTAAGAAAAGGATTTGAGCCTCTATTTTGACATAGTTCGAGACACAAAATAAAGCTACAAAAAGGGATCCGAACAACAAAATGATGATGACACCATCCAATGAGAAGATCTGAGCCTCTGTCCAAGAATTCGAGCTACTGTTTTCACTTAGGAGACATAGTTCAAATCTATTGATCATAGGGAGGCTGAGAATTTACTTTTCTATAGTCCGAGCAACAGAAGTTTCTACAATTAGCCCAAATTTCACAGTGAGATGAGGTTTCGAGATGCCCTTATCTTCATTCTTCTAGTTTTATGCTCCTTTTCTCCTTTTTTTCACGAGGTGTGAACAATGATTATGTTTCCTGTGATTGTGTGTCAAAGTTCTGGATCAAAATGAGGTTGAGTGTCCCATATTTATAGTGTTTTTATAGTTGAACAAGCAAAAATACATGTATCATAGGTAGGCCAACATGAGAGGCCAATATAGGTCGGCCCACTGTCATAAATAAATTCCGTAACTTCAAAAATCCATTTCTCCCAAACCGCTTGGAGTTTCGGGCCAAGTAATAGCTCGTTGGAGAGAAAAAAATGTTCTCTAAAAGATGGTGTAGGTGTCATAATGAAATGATGCCTATAAGGTAGTGAGAACATATTTTTTTATGCGACAGGTTATTTATTAATGAAGAATTTGAGGTAGGGAAATTAGGCTTCTTCATCATAGGCTTATAATGTCATCAAGAGAGTGATATGCCATTAATCATATGCAACATTGACTTTTGCATGTCATCATAAAGTCTTCCATCATCAAGATCATCCGAGGTAAGAACATCTAAGGTTATGGATTCATCATCAAGATCATCAAACGTACATGATTGACACTTCTTCATTAGTGTCTTGATATCTTCAAGAGTTATGACATCATTTGGTATCTCAAGAATATTTTTCATCCTAGCCAATACCATATTGACATCAATGACAACCTATATTAACAATCTCCCCCTTTGTCATTGATGGAAATATTCTTTCCATTTCAACATTCTCCCCCCTTTGACGTTAATGGAAAACGGGGTGCCCAAAGTACTCCCCCTGGCAAGCCTCTTCTTTTCTTCATGACTAGTAATTCTTCATAGGTATCTTACTCCCCCTTTCATGTTGATCCTTAGTAAACAATGTATTCTTGATGTGATGCAAGAGAAATAACCCCCATCTTTTGGCGAAGGTGTTCAAATGCTTCTCATGGAAGAGGCTTTCTGAAGATATCTGCAATTTGTTCTTTTGTATTGATGTGTACTCGAACTTGATGTTTTTTTAGCAACCTATTGACAGAGAATGTGATATTTGATTGGACTATGTTTGGTCTTTGAGTGCATTATTGAATTTTTTTAGAGACTGATGGCACTAGTGTTGTCACAATAGATGGTGATTGGTTGTTTAGTTTCTATGTTCACATCCTTCTAAAATTCCTTCATCCATAGTATCTGTGTACAACAATCTACAACAGCTATATATTCGACTTCAATACTGGAAAGAGATATAGATGATTTCTTTGTTCTGAGCCAAAGATACTAGACAATATCCCATGAAGAATGCATTTCCACTGGTACTTTTCGATCATCGATGCTTCCAACCCCAATCAACATCAGTGTAAGTTGTCACTATAAGAGTTGTGCTTTTGGGATACCAAAGACCAAAGTTAGAAGTTCATTTCAAGTATCTGAGAATTCTTTTGGTAGTGAACAAATGGGATTGTTTAGGAGCTGATTGAAATCTTCCCACCATTCCTACTGCTTGCATAATGTCAGGTCTTGTAGCAGTTAAGGATAGGAGAGCTCCAATTATTGACCTGTAAAGAGTTGCATATACCGAGGGGGATTCATCATCTTTTCTCAATTTGTAATATGTGGTCATCGGTGTGGTCATAGGTGCACAATCTTCCATCTCATATATTTTACGCATACATTTAAGATATTTTGCTTGGGATATGAACATGGCTGCTTTAGTTTGAGGTACGTGTAGTCCAAGGAAGTAAGGTAACTCACAAATCATCGACATTTTGAACTATTTTGAGATATTTTGAGCAAACTCATGACCTATCTCATCATCATTTCTAGCAAAAATCAGATCATCAACATAGACAAGAGTGACTAATAATTTATCCTCATCCATCTTCGTGTAGAGACTACTTCCTACCACCCCCTTTTTGAAGCCTTGTTTTTGTAAATAGTGATCCAATCTTGCATACCAAGCTCTAGGAGCTTGATTTTAACCCACATAATGCCTTTTTCAACTTGCATATAAAGTATTTTCATTATGCTAGATAAAACCCTTCTGGTTGCTCCATGTAGACTTCTTCCTTGAGTTCCCCATTCAAAAATGCTAATTTTACGTCCATTTGATAAATTTTGAATCCTTTTGAGCAAGAAAATGCCAAGAACATCCTTATAACTTCCATATGTGCTACCGGTGCAAAGGTTTCTTCAAAGCTATTCCTTAAATTTTTGAATAACCTTTACAAACAAGCCTTGCCTTATTTTTGATGATTTGTCCATCTTCATTCATTTTGTTTTGAACACCCACTTGGTCGCAATTATTTTTTTATCCTTTGGACGAGGTACCAGCTCCCATGTCTCATTCTTCTCAATTTTAGACATTTCTTATTCCATGGCTTCCACCCAATTAGGATCCTTAATTGCTTGAGTAAAAGTTTATGGTTCTATCATAGATAGTAGAGAAACATCATTTTTCCTTGGTGTACTTGTCATCCTTCTTCGGGTTTGTATTCCCGCATCTACATTGCCAATATTCTGCTCTTCTGAGTGATGTTTCTGGAAGAATTTCACTTTTGAAGTAGTTTGAGATGGTTCTTATTCCTTTTGTTTTTCTTGATGTTTTTCCTCTTTTTCGAGTTCTTCTTCATTTTCTTTAATGAGGGGGTCAACTTCATGATCTTAAATTTCCTTTTCTGGAAGGGCTTCATCAATTTTCACATCAATTCTTTCCACTATTTTTCGTAGTCGATTATTGGAGCATTTGTAAGCTTTGCTCCTAGTAGAATAACCAAGGAATATTCCTTCGTCAACCCGAGAATCAAATTTTCCTGGTGAGTCATCATTGATCTTTATAAATCATTTTCTTCCAAAAATCCTGAAGTATTTTGTTGAAGCAGGTCATCCTTTCCATAATTCATAAGGATTCTTCTCATTATTTGGTCTTAGTTGGGTTCAATTCAAACTATAAACTGTTGTCTCGATTACTTGTCTCTAAAATTTTGGTTGCAAGTCAACTGCTAGTAACATTATCCTTGCCATTTCTTAAACAGTTCGGTTTCTTCTTTGAAGTAGCCCATTTTTCTTGGGTATTCTAGTAGCAGAGAGTTCTCTTTCGATTCCATGTACTTTACAGAATCCATCAAATTCTTTTGATGTGAATTCTCCCCCTCTATCCATTCTAAGAAATTTAATCTTAGAATCCTTTTTCATTTTCTACAAGAGATTTAAGATTCTTAAAACATTCAAATGCTTCAGAATTATATATTATGAAATATACCCACATCATTTTAGTATAGTCATCAACAAATAAAGAAAAGTACATTTCACCTTGGAGCACTGGAGTTCTAGTTGGCCCACATAAATCTGCATGAATGATATCCAAAGGTTTTGATGTTGATAACTCCTTAGTCTTGTGGCTGGTTCTATTTTTCTTACCATGTTGACATGGGCCACATACAACTTGATCTGGTTTGAAGATCCTTGGAATGTCCCTTAAGGCATTAATTTTTCTAATATTAATCAAGTTATCAAAACGTATATGCCCTAATCACTTGTGCTATAACAAACTTTCATCTGTTTGACTCAAGTAACATTTATATTCATGGATTTTGCTCAAGATGTAGATGTTATTTGGTGTTCTTACTCCTTTAGAAACAAGTTCTCATGAGGATGAGTTTCTTATGTCACAATCTTTGGTGCTAAAGACATCATTATGTCCTTGGTCACAAATTTTGCTAACACTCAAGAGATTGTGTTTGAGTCCTTCTACTAGTAAAGCATTTTAAGCCTTTCCTTTTCCATTAACAACGGAAATAGTCCCTTTTCTAGTGATTTTAGTGTATCCACTTCCAAAGGATACACTTCCATCCTTATTGTTCAATGAAACAAACTTCTTTTTGTCACCTGTCATATGTCTTGAGAATCCACTATCCACAAACCGATGGTTTTAATCACTATGATCACATAGAGCTATGCCACATTTATCTGTATTGATATTCTCCCTTCTAGCTTCTCTTCTTTTGAGTGGACAATTTTGTTCGTTATGTCCATAATCATTACATAATGATAAAATTGGATCAAACTTGGTCAAAGGCTCAAAGGAGTTATAAGTCTTGATTTGTCCTTGCTCTTTGAGACCACATGGTATATTTGTTTGATCCCTCAATTTTGGTGTTTTATTCTTACGAGCAATGCCATGTTTAGATTGATGACCAAATTTTTTACAATAATAACAATACTCAAAAAAGATAGTTTGGTACCTGTTGTAATAGCCATGATTTGAAACAACATTCTTCCTTGGAGTTACTCTTTCTTCATTCGTTGGATTTAATATGGACCTTTGATGATATGAATTTTCTTCTTTCGGATTGTTGGAAAGTATGTCAGCATAACTTCTTGCATTATCCTTAGTACTTGATGATTCTCCTTTAAAACCAATCCTAAATTTGTCGTATTGAGGTTTTTGAGCATTAAGGATATTTTCAAGTGTTTGAGATCTTTTCCAACTAATTTTGACTTGCTCCAATTCCTTCCTTAGATATACTATTTCAGCTTCACAATTTTCACAAATTTCTTCCTTTTCTTTTATCTTATTTTTCAAGATGTCTTCCCTTCTTTTTGCTTCCTCCTTTTCTACCTCGAGAGAAATGATTTTATTTCATAATTTCTCATTCTCTTCAATGGCACTCATTCACAATTCGTCTACATTTCCTTCTAGTTTTGAATCATCATCATTTGTGAATGCCATGAATAATACTTCTTGGTTTCCAACATAGTCATTTTCTTCATCTGATTTATCATTACATCCTTTGTGATGAGGGAAATTTTTAGTTGATTTCTTTTTTATGACTACAAATTCATCTTCATCCTACTCATCTTACTTAGAGAAGAAATTCTTCTTATTAAACCCTTTACTTTCGTATACCATCCTTTTAGAATCTTCCTCATCATCACAATCATGTTTACGAGGACATTTTGAAGCATAATGACCTATTCTTCCACAATTGAATCAAATAAGAGGGTACTTACCTTTTAGCTTAGATCCTTTCTTGAGTATTTGTACAAATTGTGCTAATTTGGTTTCTGCATCAGAGTCATCACTACTGGTATTCCATCCCTTTCTTCCTCGTGTTGATTTTGAGGCTTTGAATGTTGCTTCTTGGGAATTTGAGATTCCTTTCTTCATTTCATAGGCAGTGAGAATTCCATGAAGTTCATCCATCTTGAGGGTGTCTAGATCCTTCATTTCTTCTATAACACTTACTTTGGAGTCAAATATATCAAGAAGAGATCTCAGAATTTTTTGAACAATTGTAGTTTCTTCAACCTTTTCTCCTGACCCTTTAAGGGAGTTGACAACTTTAGTCACACGGAGAAGGTATGATGTAATATCTTCTTTGTCATCCATTTTAGGACTTTCAAATTGTCTTATATGAGTTTCAAGCTTTTCCTTTTTAACTTTACAATCCCCATCATATAAGGCAATCACCTTGTCCCATACTTCTTTGGCTGAGTCACAAGTCATGACTTTTGTAAATTTAGAGTCAATGATTCCACTAGTGATGGAATTTAAAGCTTTGGAATTTACAATGTAAGCTTTCCTTTCGTCTTGATCAGTTGGAAGAGTGGAAGAAGAAATGTACCCATTCAAAACAGAATGCTAAACTTTAGGTCCAAGGGACATTAAGTAATAGGACATTCTTTTTTTTCCAAAAACCAAAATTTGTGCCATCGAACAAAGGAAGCCTTCCTGATACTTCTTGATTTTCCATTGTGACTAAGAATAGTTCTTCTAGCTCTTAGGCTGATTATGAAGAAGCTTTCTCTGATTCCAATCGTTGGAAATACAAAGAGGGGGTGAATCAATATTTCTTTTCAATTATGATTATGTCCAATTAGATTTTACACAATTTAAAATAAGAGAAATGAGTAATCTTATTATAGAAACAAGGAGGATAAAAATCATTTTATCAAATGAAAGAGTACAATAATATGTGAGGGTTCCAAGCCTTCAAAAACTTAGGCACCAAACTATTTCCAAGCACCTACTTTGTCTTTTGTGAGGCTCCGGCCTCTAGGGCTTCAACCCTATCTTATCCACGACTCCAACCTTGTGTTTAGGAGCACCAACTCCAAGGGCAAAAATCTTGTTGTTTAATAGAGAATGTGTAAAGTACTTACCTGAATGTTATAGGAATATTCTTCACTATATTCACCATTTCAAAACTTCTTTCCAATCACATAGATCACCACAAGAGTTAACCATAGGAGGGCTATTCCATAGTCATGCGATGAGCTCAAAAAATTGTGCTTGACTATCCAATATAAGTCTCCACCACCTTCCTTCACTGTAGGGATATCTTCACTGTAGATATAAGTGTTGATGCTGCAATCATAATTCAACTCTGAATCTAGGCTTGATCTCCATAGCCTGAGAGAAGCATTTGTCACAATGTTGTTCCTTCAATGCTTCATTTAAACTGAACCATCGGAGCCCTTGTCCACTGTACTTGACCCACAGAAAGTCTTTGTCCATAGTATCTGAGCCTTCTTCAAAGTTTAACGATGTTTCATTCTCCAAAGCTATCATAGGGTCTCAGCAAAGAATCTGAGCCTCTATTTTGACATAGTTCGAGGCTACAACAAGGGATCTAAGACACAATCTCAAGCTACAACAAGGGATCCGAAAAGAAAATTCATGATGACATAATCTAATGAGAAGATCTGAGCCTCTGTCTAAGAATATGAGCTACTATTTTCACTTAGGAGACACAGTCTGAAGGTATTGATCATAGGGAGGTCAGAATATACTTTTGTACAATCCGAGCTACAAACGTTTCCATAGTTAGCCCGAAAATCATAGTAAGCTGAGGTTCTGAGATGCCCTTATCCTCTTTCTTCAAGTTTTATGCTCCTTTTCTCCTTTTGTGCATGACTGAACATGTTTATGTTTCCTGTGATTGTGTGCCGATGTTTTGGATCAAAATGAGGTCAAACGCCCCATATTTATAATGTTTTTCAGTTGAACAAGTGAAGGGACACGTCTCATAGGTAGGCTGACATGGGAGGCCAGTATAGGTTGACTTACTGTCATAAATAAATTCCTTAACTTCAAAAATCCATTTCTCCCAAACCGCTTTTAGTTTCAGGTCAAGTAATAACTCGTTGGAAAGACAAAAATGTGCTCTAAAAGATGGTGTAGGTGGCATAATGAAATGTTTACTCTACGGTAGGTAAAACATATTTTTTAATGTGACTAGACATTTATTAATGCAAAATTTGAGGTAGGGAAGTTAGGCTTCTTGTTAGGATTATCCATCATAGGCTTATAATGTCATCAAGATAGTGATATGCCATTAATCATATGCAACATTGACTTTTCCATGTCATCATAAACTCTTCCATCATCAAGATCATCCAAGGTAAGAACATCTATGGTTATGGCTTCATCATCAAGATCATCAAAGGTACATGATTGGCACTTCTTCACTAGTGTCTCAATATCCTCAAGAGTTATGACATCATTTGACATCTCAAGAATATTTGTCATCTTAGCCAATACCATATTGACATTAATGAAAAACTATATTAACAAAATGAACCCATTATAATTGAAACTAAATGAATATTCATTAAGGAAATGAATGCATGCCAGGAATTATATATGTAAAATTATAGTAAGGCAAAGAATATGTTCTAGAACTAAATGCTCGAACGTTATTAACCATTAGATATGAACTGCATGCATATAATTGAGTTTATCCTATATTAGAAACTTAAAAAGAACAACTGAGAAAGAATAAACTTAAAACAAATTTCTTCATAGGAGAAAAATCTATTATATAAGGGTTGTCATAGAAAAAAATCTTGTTACTACTTTTTCATATCAAAACCAATATAAGGACCTTCTGATTGCGAAAAGATGCCTTAAACCAAACACTTATAACTTTATAGCAAGAACAATACTATACTATAGTGTACATAGAAGTACCAGTAATCAAACCCCAATACCCATAATATAAAAACTACTTTCTCATGGTTCTACTCAATGGCGGGGAAAATGCTCAATAAAACTATAAATGTTGAACCATACATGCTACTATGTAGGAAAAGAAGATGAACTAAACCCTCATTTAAGCGACGAAGAATTAAAGTACTTGGAAAAGCAAAGCGAGGGTGTAAGCATATCTCCATAGCCATGCTGAGGGTTCCATGAATTTATTTGTAGTAATAAGGGTAGTTTAAAACCCTACCCATGGAGGAACAAAGAAAAAGAATTAAAAGTGTTCTTAAAGCTTAAAAAAGGTAAACAATAAAATGATCGAGGTAACTCGAGATTTCTTACCTGGAAGAGTAGTTGAATACCACTGTGAAGCATAACCATTCTACAGATAGAATATAACCCTGGGTTTTAGAACTTGAATATATCAAACCATAATAACAACTAAAAGAGCTAAGTGTAGTGAATACCAAGAACTAAGTTTCCTCTATGCACAGAGGAGGAGGTCAAAAGGGCCACATTCCACCATAGAAATCCCCAAATGGGTTGAAAAACTATAGATGTAGAATACATTGACTAAAACTTTACCCTTGTAAATCAATAAGCAGTGAAACATGGCACAAGAAGATGAAAATACATGAACAATGCATTAGAAAACTTTGGTTATGGGAACAGGTTGCAGACAAGGTTCTCAATGGAGAGGCAGAAAAATGAGTGACTGAACATCGATACTAGGGCAAGATTAGTTACCCTAAATACTCTGAGCAGTCTACATCATTAGACAAGGTGGTGTGAAATCAATGGTCACAGTTTGACCCAAGTGTCACAAGGATCAAGTATGTCATAATTAAGGAAGTCGAGAAGCTTCGACAGAGATAATCAACAAATTATGTAAAATAATTTAGATACATGAAAATGTAGAATAATGTTTCCAATATTATCATACTATTGAACATTTAACATCAATCGAAGATGCGTAAACCCACAATACTTAAAGTATATGCCATAGAGATATAACTTATTTTTTAATTAAGGCTCCATTACACACTATTATCATATTCCAGAAAAATAGATCTCATATCATACTAATTACTTTAGTCAATTCGCTAGTTGTTGAAGAAATTACCTTAGAAAATAAAAAAATGGTATGTTTTTCTATGCATTGTTACAAGAGGTATCAGAGCCACAGTTGCAACACTATGGCCTATTTGGCAAACTATGGAATAACAAAATAAATATTAATGATGCACAATGGAAGCAGTATGAGAAGAGGATCTCGAATCACTCCACGCGGGAGATCATCTGTAGGATAAAGAACTATACCTCATACAAAAATTAACCCAGGGATGTGGGTGCAGCTCGGAGGAGACACTCCCAATACAAATGCATTGTTATTATAAACGTACAACAATTACGACATATATGACAAAATTAAGGACTGGCAACAAAAGGCTAAGATTGGAGAAAGAGAGAATCAAGAAAAGTCTCTGTGACAAACAAAATTAAAGAAACACAAACCCCAGTCCAGAAGATGGAAATAGATCTAAGTTGCATCGGTTGAGAGAGGACAACCTAGAAGTCAAGGGAGGTAGAATAAAAGATGAGGAATCTAAGAATTACTTAGGTGGTAGGTGAACTAAGAGGAAAAAAGTGCAAATGCAGGTAGAATTCATGAAAATTAAACCTCCAACATTAGATGGGGAAGTGGAGGAGGATGCTGAGGCATGATTATTCAATATAAACAAATATTTCTAGATCTATGAATATGATGATAACCTGAAGGCCATATTGGTGATGTATCAATTACAAGGCAAATCCACTTTATGGTGGGAATAAATTATAACAATACGAGGCATTGATGAACAGGAGGTCACTTGGGACATTTTCCAGAAGCACTTTAAAGATGAATATTAAATAGAGAAATTTTATGATGAGCCGGAAAAGGAGTTCCATGATTTAATATTGGGACAACAGTCTATGGATGAGTTCGTAACTAAATTTACCTCCCTACTAAGTTATGGCCCATATATTTGGGAGGAAAAAACTAAGGTGTAGTGATTTATTAGTACATTACGAGCCTTCATGAAGGAAAGGTTGGAATTTGATAATACAAAAATGATGGATGAGGTTATTTGAAAGGCCCAAATCTACTACCAGCAGATGAAGTAGAAAGGGGGAAGTGGCAAAGGGTGGCGAGGTAAAATGGGGCAAAAGAACTTCCAAAGTAATAAGAGTGTTAAACCTGCATGAATGAAGTCTGCACACAAGAAATAGTCGAAAGGACCTCTGGATTGGAATCAACCAAAGACCAAAGTACAAAATGAGACTAAAAAGTCTAAAGTGTCAAGTAAAACATAAATTTACCAATCTTAGAAACCACCCTGGCAATGTTGGGGTTGTGGGGAGCCCCAGTATTATCAAAAATGTTCTCACCATACTAGAACAAAACCAGCTACCAATGTTCAATAAACATATATGGTAGGGGAGGTAATGAGGGGTATGTTGAGGATTAATGATTCCTTATAAGATGATCAGGCTAAAAATCAACCGACAATGGTAGAATTTGAAGGTATTATAGCTAACCATTTTTTCTCTATTTTGATAGACCCAGTCAAGAGTATAAGTTATGTCAATCCACATATAGTTGAATTGTGTCATTTACAAATTGTTAAGTCTAAGAATTCATGGTTTGTCCAATTGGCCAATGGGGAAAAAGGAAGGTTACCATAAAGGGAGAAGACTGTCCTATGGAAATAGGAGGGCAACAGATTAAGGTAAATTTAAATACATTTCCTTTAAGATCCTATGATATGCTCATAGGTATGGATTGGCTAGAAGGAAATTGGCCCTTATTGAACTGTAATGACAAGAATATTACTTTCATCACCAACAAAGGTGTTAGGAAAGAAATATAAGGTATTAAGAGGGCCATTAAGTTACAATTTATCATAACTAATAGGTTAAGTAAATGCATATGGAAAGGTTGTCAAATTTATGCTGTGCAGGTAGGCTATACCAATTCTAAGGATAAGATAGCTACTCTGCGGCTATGCATTGATTATAGGAAAATAAATAAGCTAACTATAAAAATAAGTACTCATTGCCAATAAATTATGATTTATTTGACCAGGTCAAGGGTGCTACTGTATTCTCTAAAATTGGCCTATGGTAAGGGTATCACCAAATCAAAATAAAAGAGCAAGACATCTATGAAACAATGTTCCAGACTCACTATGGTCATTATGAATTTGTTGTACTCCCATTCAGGCTTACTAATGCCCCAACAATTTTCATGAGTCTAGTGAATGGTATTTTCAATCCTTATTTGGACAAATTTGTTTTGATTTTTATTGATGATATTCTAATATATTCAAAGAGATTTGAATAACATTAGGAACATCTTCGGATAGTGTTACAAAGTTTAAGAGAAAATCGGATTTATGTTAAATTCAACAAATTTGATTTTTAAGGATCAATTAAATATTTGGGACATGTAATTGTAATCTCATCTGAAGGAATAATTCTAGATCCCGAGAAAACTAAAACCATCATGGAATGACCTATCCCCAAAAATGTGGTAGAGATTTGATCCTTTATGGGCTTCATTGGGTATTATTTTCGTTTTATAGAGGTGTTTTCAAGAATTGCTTACCCTTTGACTTTGTTACAAAAAAAAAGGAAGAGTATTTAAATGTACAACACAGTGTCAACATAGTTTTGAATGACAGAAACATGTATTAACAACAACCCCTGTGTTGAAAATAATAGATCCACAGAAATAATTCATTGTTTGCACAGATGCCTGTAAGGAAGGTGCAAGGGAATGGGGATATTTTAATGGAAGAAAATAAATTAATTGTTAGGTCCCTATACTACTAGTGTAACCCATTATTCTTATTAGTACAACCACTTATTATATTATTATGCCCATGTAGTCCCCATATTGTTATTAATGTGCCCCATAGAAGCCCACTATTGTTATTATTGTGCCCTTACATTATTATTGTTATGTCAGCTCTCATTATATTATGACCCCTTAGACTCCTATATATAGAAAGGAGGTCTTGTCATTTGTATCATTCAAGAATTATTCATTTGTGTAATGTAAAGGAGGTTGCCCCCTCCAAGAGGCTTATTTTGAAGGCATTTATCTATATTTTCTATCTTTTTTATGAATTGGTTTCATAACATTTGGTATCAGAGCTTTGGATTCTAGGGTTTCACTGCTCCAAATAGGTCATCGTGGAATTTTCACTATAACTTTTTCGCTATGAAGTTTCAGAAGCTCAAAAAAAAACTCATTTAACCTAAAATCGCTCTGAACCTCGAGTCCAAATTTCAGATCTTCTCTTGCTATATTTTCAGATATATGATCTAAGGATATTAGGGTTTTTGAAAACTCCAAAATTCCATCTAAAATAGGTTATTGTTGAATTTTCCCTATAATTATTTCTGTGCAAAGTTTCAAACTCGAAAATTAAAACCCATTAGAGCAATAATTTTGGTGAAGCTCAGACCCAAATTTTAGATCTTGGTTTGCTATATTTTCAGAGATACAGTCCAAGACATTTAGGGTTTCTGCAGGCTCATGAATTACATAGTAAACATGTGACCTTGGGAAAATCATCATAACTTTCTCTCTGAGCATCAAATTGAAATTTCGTAAGAAGTTGCAGAAAGAGGAAGGACTATAGTTTTCTTTTTATTGGTTTTAGGTCCTAAGGTTAAATTAGTGACATGTGGAACTTCATACAAGTTTGCCCTACTGAACCAGTCTATAATCAGGTCATTGTGGGAGATTTCACATAACTCTTCCTTGCAAAAACCAATATCGATTAGACTTGCGAGGTTAGAAAGAGGACTTATAGGGATACTGTAAGACGCAATTTCAAGACATAGAGATATGATATTATAGAGCTACAATCATTTCAAGATCGTGCTCCTATAATCATGAAAAGGAGATATGAGGAAGTTTGATGGCAAGGATCCGGTAAATTAGATACTACAGATGGAGCAATATTTTGATCTACATGAGGTGCAACTGTTACAAAAGGGACGTATTTCATCTTCATATTCAGAACCAAATCAATTTTTATGGTATAAATGGCTTTGTTCTCATAAACCACTTGTTACATGGTCAATCTTCACAGAGCAAATGATAGCACATTATGAGGATACAAAGAGAAACACCTTATTTAGCCAATTTATAAATCTCAAACAAAAGTGTTCAATGGCAGAGCCTATTGAGAACTTTCAAAAATTGAATATAACGGAGAATGATATTCCAGAGAAACAGAGGATTGATGTCTCCATAGGGACCTTAAAGGATAACATTCAACATGAGGTTCATCTTTAGGGACCTGATTCATTGGAGAAGGCATTCAAGTTGGCAAGAAAAGTGGAAAGCAAAATTATGGCAACAAGGAAGTCTACCCCTCGCAACTATAAATATGGAAGTGTTGTTTCTCCTAGCCTTTCACAACCTACAAGGTTGCCACCACAGCAATTGGAAGAAAAAGAGTGAAAGGGCATTGTTAAAATTGTGATAACAAATACATTAAAGGTCATAAGTGTGCTGAGAAGAAATTATTTTACATTGATTGTGGAAAGGAGGAAGAAAAATATCAATAAACATCAAAAGAATAGGATATACACTAGGAACCAACCTTAGAGAAAGAAGAAATTAATTTGACCATATCTTGTAAGACATTGGCAAGAATTACCACTCCTCAAACTCTCAACATAGAAGGACATATCAAGAAGAAAAATGTTTAAGAAGTGAAAGATCACATTGAGCATCAAGAAATGAATCTGACCATATCTTGTAATGCATTGGCAGAAGTTACCATTCCTCAAGCTCTCAAGATAGAAGGACATATGAAGAAGAAAAATGTTAAAAAAGTGAAAGATCACATTGAGCATCAAGAAATGAATCCGACCATATCTTGTAATGCATTGGAAGAAATTACCACTCCTCAAACTCTCAAGATAGAGGGACAGATCAAGAAGAAAAATATTCAAGTAGCGAAAGATCACATCGAGCATCAACAACAAGTTCTCCAACTTTTAAAGGATAATGCCACTTTGGTGCAGAATCGAATGAAACAACAGGCAGATCAACATCGCAGTGAAATAAGTTTTGATGTAGGCGATTGGGTATTTTTACGGCTACATCTCAAGCAAGTTATTTATGAGAAGGAATTTTTGGCAATACTAGATGCACTTAAGAAATGGCGACCTTGCCTAATGGGAAGTAACACTTCAAGGTAAAAATGGATCATGATAGTCTTAAATGCTTTTTAGAACAAAGATTATCTTTAGAAGAAAAGAAAAAATGGGTCAGAGATAGGCTAGGTTATGACTTTGAAATCATCTACAAAAAAGGGAAGCAAAATGTTGTTGCAGCTGCACTCTCAAGAAAGGATGAGGATGTGGAAGCATTGTTTTTTTCTATTTCAATTATCCAACCGGATTGGATAAACGAAGCAAGGGATGAATGGAAGAAAGATGAAGAAGTGTGGCCACTCATTCAAAAGTTGCAGAAGATCCCAGTTCAAATAATATTGCGAGAATTTGACGAGGAAGGAGAAATCATTTTGGAACCTGGAGCAGTTATAGAAACAAGAACTTGACAGCTACGAAATTGATCAATTTCAGAGTATCTCATCAAGTGGGAGAACTTACCCACTGAAGATTCCACATGGGAGGACAAGAATTTTATATAGAAGCATCAAGAACTACTCAAGCATTGAGGACAACACTTTTTGAAGGAGAGGGGCATGTTAGGTCCCTATACTACTAGTGTAACCCTTTATTGTTATTAGTACAATCACCTTATTATATTTTTGTGCCCAATTAGTCCCCATAGTATTATTATTGTGCCTTATAGAAGCCCACTATTGTTATTATTGTGCCCTTACATTATTATTGTTATGTCGGCTCTGATTATATTATGACCCCTTAGACTCATATATATAGAAAGGAGGTCTTTTCATTTGTATCATCCAAGAATTTTTCATTTTTGTAATGTAAAGGAGGTTGACCCCTTGAAGAATCTTATTTTGAAGGTGTTTATAAATTATTTGTCTTTTCTATCTTTTCGTGAGCTGGTTTCATAATAGTAATAGCATATGAATCCCACTCTATAAAGGAACATGAAAAAACATATTATACTTATGATTTGGAACCAACAACGATTTTTCATGCTTTAAAAGTATGGTAGAATTATCAGTTGGGAAAATTACTCCTCTTATTGACCGATCACATTAGTTTGACTAGTTTCTTTAATCAACAAAATTTTAATTCCCACCAAGCTAGGTGGATTGCATTCTTAAGAGAATTTGATTTCTACATTAGTCATATTAAAGGGAAAGAAAACCGAGTAGTTGATGTGTTAAGCAGAAAATTATGATATGTATATGAAATTTCCTATATCCAAGTGGAAATTGATCTTTCTAATCAGATTAGAGAAGTTACTCTTAAGGATCCAGAGTATGAATTCATATGGCACCAAGATAAAAAAACACAAAATTCTATAAGAACATTGGAGTATGGCATAAACCGTAATAATTTTCTGACTTTAGAGAGAGAATATATGTCCCTAATCAATTGGAAATTAAACAATTATTGTTGTATGAGTTCCAATGGAACCCTTACATTGCCCATCCTAGATATTAGAAACTATTATTTGCAGTTAAGAAAGACTAATTCTCACTAGGTATGAGAAATGATATTGTTGAGTATGTAGCCAAATGCTTGCAGTGTCAACACGTTAAGGCTGATCCAAATAGAAAAATTATTCCATCATAGTAGTGGTGGATAAGTTGAGTAACACAACCCATTTCATTCTTGTTAAATCTACTTATAAAACTGTGGAGATTACAGATATATCTATGAAGGAGATATTTCAGTTACATGGTATGTCGAAAGTAGTGATTTTTGATCGGGATGTCAAATTCTTTTTTACGTTTGGGAAAGACCTTTTTGCTAGATTGGGTACAAAGATTCAGTTCAATACTGCATATCATCAAAATACAGATGGAAATACTGAAAGAGTGAATGTGGTCCCGGAAGACATGCTAGGAATGTATGTGATGCAACAAATGACCAAGTGGGAGGAATACTTTCACTTGTGGGATTCACTTATAACAATAGTTATCATGAATATTTGAAAATGAGTCCTTCTGAAGTACTATATGGAAACATGTGTAGAAGTACTACAAATTGGAGTAACCCATAGCATAAATTAATCCTAGGGCTTGATATGTTAGTAGAGATGCAGCAGACGATGAGAAAATTTCGATAGAATTTAAAGGTTACCTGAGATCAACAGAAAGAATATGCAAATAAGAAAAAGAATTATAAATAATTTCAGGTGGGAGAGCATGTTTATGTACAAATTAAACCCAAGAAAGGCACCTTAAGGTGGGGTGGTTGTGCCAAATTATCACCTCGATACTGTGGACCCTTCCAAATTTTAGAAAGAGTGGGGCTCGTAGCTTACCAACTTGCATTACTAAGCCATATATGAGTTCACAATTTATTTCATGTTTCTTTGCTAAATAAGTATGTGTATGATTTCCGACATGTGACAGGTTGAACGAGATAGAGAGTTCCTGGTAGAGCTTCTGTGTATCCTCGATTAGACAAAAATTATATATATATATATATATATATATATATATATATATATATATATATATATATATATATATCATTAAATAAAATTGTCGGTGAATTGTGACTGTGTGATAGGTCGAACAAGATAGAGAGTTCCTAGTAGAGCCTCTATATATCCTTTATTAGACAGAAATAATGTTATGGAGGTGAGATATCACATAGGTTAAAGTGGAGTTGAGACACTTTACCCCAGAAGAGGTCACTTGGGAGGATGATGGCTTTATGAAACAAGCATATCCTTACTTGTTCCAAGGGGAAAGAATGAACCCGGGGACGATGTTTAGAACAAGGGGTGATAGATGTAACACCCTAGTGCTGTAAATATTGTTATTACTACCAGTTACTTGTTTTTACTAGATGAGACTCTGGTAATTAAATCTTGGAGGTAAGCTGAGTAAACTCTAAATGATAAAGTTCATGTTATTATTTTTTTATTAATGACAATTCGTGACAAGTCATGAAACTCCTCAGAAAATATCATAAATGAATTATAAAACCTCTAGAAAATTACGATAGTTAACTCTCTCTCTCTCTTCCTTACTTGGAGATAAAATATCTCAATAGGAAGGATAAGGGGTCCTTTTTGCTAGAAAGAAAAAAGGAAAACACCTGGAGAAAAAATCACCTGTACATGACACTGTGAAGGTATGGCAGCACACTTCCTGAGGAGTATCTCCTGAGTTGGGCTATGGCCAATGGAAAACTGTAATATAGATGAAGGCATATGAGTTCTAGGCTGGGTTAAACCTTGATTCCTATGGACTGGTCCAAACAGGGTTCTTGCCAAATTAATTGTTCTGGAAAGTTAAGAGCTTGGGGGCAAAACTGGACGTCATTTTCATTCTCGTTGGGAGGGAGATGTGGTCTTTCCTTGGCTGAGTTTCTGGGTGAGTTAAGTTTGATATAGATAATTATTTTAATTCCCTTTATGATGATATGAATATTGGAAAATGTAGCAACTGTTATTTTTTGTACCTGATGTAAAATTCATTGTGAATGTGTTAAAGAAATAAGAAATTCGATCTAAAGTAAATCAAAGAGGAAAGAGTAATTTTGTGAAGTGTGTGTTTACATGGAATTGTTGTATCCTAATTGTAAAAGTAAATTAATCACTCTTGGGTCATGAGGTGATCTTGTAAGGGGTCTAGAGGGGTTGCAGGTAGGTCCTCGTATAATTCTTGTACAACAAAATTAACCACAATGTAAATACCCTGGGTAGTCATGGAATGGTGGTTAATCTGCAGAAGGGGGAATTTAACCTGAATGATATGGATGAGATGGAAGGAAATAAATTCTGACCTATACCCATGAATTTCATTAAATAAGATAAAGTAAACAATAAGAAGGAAAAGAAGAAAATTACTAGGTTACGAGCTTGACTAAGTCCTAGCTGAGTAAAATTGGGGTTATCACCCTGGAACAGTCTAAGATTCAAGTAGAATAAGTTTTTGGAAAAGGTTACCCCATGGGCAGACATAGAAGGTCCTAGAAATTGAGGTCTTGTTTCTTTTCGGGTACCAAAGAAATAAAAAAAACAGAATGATGAATGTATTTATTAACTTAGAAATTCTAATAACAATGTGCAAAATCGATGAATATAAACTGAGAACTGTGAACTGAACCCATTATAATTGAACTAAATAAATATTCACCAAGAAAATGAATGCATGCCAAGAACAATATATGTACAATTACAGTAAGGTAAAGAAGATGTTTACGAACTAAATGTCGAAACTGATATCAACCATGAACTATGAACTGCATATATATAAGTAAATTCTCCAATATTAGAAAATTTTAAAGAATAACTGAGCGAGAATAAACTTAAAACCAATGTCTTCATAGCAAATAAATCTATTATATAATGTCTGTTATAGTAGAAAAGTCTGTTACTACTTTTTCATATCAAAATCAATATAAGGACCTTACTGTCGCGACAAGATTTCTTATACCAAGCACTTGTAACCTTATGAAACAATACTATACTACAGTCTACATAGAAGTACTAGTATTCAAACCCTAATACACCTAATCTAAAAACTACTTTCTGAGTGTCATGAAAATTTTGAAGGATGGAAAATTATCTTGAATTTTAAACACATTGGCGAATCTCAGTAGTTCCTAATATGAAAATTATAAAATGTTTATTGATATATTTGTAAAATTATTCAAACTTATAATGATTTTATATATAGTCTCTATATATTGTTGCAGTTTTTTAAGGTAAATAATTTTATATTGTAAAATTTGGGTGAATCATTTTTATAAAAAATGGAAGTTGGCAAATATTTTTGTAGAAAAATCACGTAAATTAGCCCACCTACGAATATCAACCTCTAAGATTTTCCATGCTGAGGGTTTCACTGAGTGGCAGGGAAAACCTTCAATAAAACTCTAAATGTTGAACCATACATGTTACTATGTGAAAATAGAATACAGACAAAACCCTCATTTAAACGACGGAGAATTAAAGAACTTGGAAAAATAGAGTGAGAGCATAAGAATATCTTCAAGACTGGACCGAGGGTTCTAAGAATGAGTTTGCAATTTTAAGGGTAGTTTCAAACCCTACATGCAGAGGAATAAAGAAAACGAATTAAAAGTGTTCTTTAAGCTTAACAAAAGTAAACAGTGAAATTACTGAGGTAACTCTGGATTTATTACCTGGAAGAGTAGATGAATATTGCTATCAGGTAGAACCATTATGGAGATAGAATACAACCCTAGGTGTCAACACCTGAATATATCAACCATAATAACAACTAAAAGAGCTAGGTGTAGTGAATACCAAGAAGTCAGTTGGCTCTGTACACAGAGGAGGAGGTCGACAGAGCCACATTCCACCATAACGAACCCCAAGTGGGTTGAAAAACCTACAAATGTAGAATACATTGATTAAGAATTTACCCCTATAAAGAAAAAAATAGTGAAACATGGCATAGGAAGAGGGAAATAGCTAAACAATGCATTAGCAAACCTTGGTTATTGGAGTAGGTTGCAGACGATGTTCTGAGTGGAGAGGCTATAGAATGAGTGACCAAACGTCGAGATTGGGGCAAGAGTAGTTATCGTAACTACTCTCAACAATCTACACCGTTGGATTAGGTGTTGTGAAATCAATGGCAAAATGTAGACCCAAGTATCACAAGGATCAAGTGTGTCATAATTAAGGAGGTCAAGAAGATTCGACATATATAATTGATGAATTATGTAAAATAATTAAAATACATGAAAATGTAGAATAATGTTTCCAACATTATCATGACATTGAACATTTAACATCAACTGAATATGCCTAACCTTCAACAGTTAAAGTATACTCCTTGTAGATCTAAATTTTTTGTTAATTAAGGCTCCATTACACACTATTATCATATTCCAGAAAAGAGATTTCATATCATGCTAATTACGTTAGTCAATTATCTCGCTGTTGAAAAATTAACTTAAAATTTAATTTTTTGGAATGTTTTTCTATACATGTTAAAATTTTACTACTTAAATTAATAAATGTAATTTATAACAATGCGTAGGATAGAAATAAGATTTAAATCACACACCAAAAAATCCTAACATATCAAGGTAAATATATGTCTTCGATGTTTCTTACTAGTAACTTACCAAAAGTCTTGCAATAATTAAACGCACATGTGGAAAAAAAAGAAAAAATTAAGGTAAATACATTTGAGAATGATTTAAATGACAGAACCCATTGTGACATTTATAGTTGTTGTATTACTCTTTTTAAACAATTCAACTCATAAAAACATATACCTATCACGTGAAGCACTAAATTACAAAACATTTATGTATTATTTTATATAGATAAATAATATAATAGTATAAAATTTGCACAAAAATCATTAAAAATAGATAAATATTAAAAGAATAAAATGCTTTAAATAATATATCTTAATAAATAAAAAATGTTTTAATAATAATTATGATTAAATTTTGGTAATATGTTAATATTATTAAAAAAATAACGATTGTAATCTAATTTTTTTAATTTATTTTTTAAATAAAAATATAAAACATTAATCATTATGAAAAATACACAATTTTCTATAAAGACAAGTTAAACTTAAGTTTATATATGTGTATATATAAAATTTAAAATTGATTGAGTGTAATTATATATCATAAATAAATAAAGTGTTAAACTATTTAACCAGAAAGAATAAAGGAAAATGATAAAATAGAGAACTAAATTATATTAAAAATGTTATCATATAAAATTACCCCATATAATAATAATAAATCGTAAAAAATTATTATTAAATATTTAAAAAATAAGTTTATTAAATTATATTATTATTATTATTATTATTATATATTTAAAAACAAATTTTTAATATATATATATGAAATTAAGAATGGAATTGTACAGATATGTTGTAATAAAAATAAACAAATAATAATTAATAAATAGATAATTTAAAAATAAAGGATAAATATGAATAAAATTACTATCTAAAAATTATATAATTAAAGAGAAATATAAACATTTTATTAGAATAAAAAAATTGTAAATACTAAATAAATATAATTAAAATATAAAAAATACAATATTAAGAACTTAAATATAAGTGGTAGGGAGTTTATTATTAAAAAAGGTAATAAATTAAAAAAAAAAACTACATCAAATTTAAAACTTAAGGTAAACAAAAGAAGTCAATGAGATTTAAATTGGGGTTATCTCTTATGGTAGAATGATTGTTATTTCCCTACTCATTGTCTTGAAAAAAATAAAGCTAACAAAATTGAAAAGCGGAAAACAAAAAGATTCAAAAGATTCCAAAAAAGGAACTTTAAATCATTAAAAGTAAAATTTTAAAATGGAAAATGAAAATTCTATGAAATAATAGGGAAACAAAAGTTAAGAATTAAAAAAAAGGAAAAACATCAATATAAAAGAGAAATATGCCTAACTAAATTAAGAAAAAAGGGAAAATAAAAGAAAAACAGAGGAGTGGTTATCTTGAAGTTCATTTTTTACACTAGCTATATTTCTGACTCTTGGGAACCAATTGATGTTGTCTTGTTAAACTTGCATGTCATTATCACAAAATTCACCATTTCAATCACATTTTCTCTTTTTCTACTTACAAGGAGTGACTAATCACATCGTGTCACTATGCAATATGCAACCAATCACTCTTGCTCTCATGCAAAGAGCGACTATTGCTAGAACTTTCTAGATTTAAGGAGTTCATCTCATAATTGGCTATCCATGATCTATCACAAGACTTACAACCTATGTATGACCTTATTTTTATCAAATTCCAATCTTTATAACTATCTCTAAAACTCCTCCATCATTTTTTAAAACATGGGGGCTTCACTTAATGAACCTCTGACATAGTACATGTGTTCGTGGCATACTAGACAATACCCTTAATTTGACTACATATTGAAAAATGCCTTTTAAAATAATTTTATTTAACTCCCTACCAATATGAACCCAACATACCTTCCAAATTCTAAAACTCTTACTTTCACTAAATATTGTAGGTATCCATTTATTCATTAACATTTTCTATACCCTTGATATTTTTCATTAACTATGAGCTCTATTTTTTATACACAACATATAAAAACCCTTTACCCCCCATTATATGCTCAATATATTATGTCGTTATTCCTCAATATGTATCCCCCAATATGAATTCATGTAGTATGAAATTTCTCCGGAGTAAAGCGTTTGTGCTCTAAAATAAGTTTGAATTAAGGGGTATGGGAGCTCAATTGGTTGATAAGCTTATGATCTCATAATATAACTAGAGAGATGTACTCTGAAGGTTTGGGAGGTGGGTGCTAACCTTAACCTCAGCATGTGAACATGTCAACGTTAACCTCTAGTAGTTAACATAACCATCACGATAGCCTAAATGCTAGGTAACCGCCAGCATGTGACCAACACTGAAACCAAGAGCCAACATTAAGTGCTAATCGCGCCATTAACACGTTAAGTGGAGTTTATCGTTAATTAACCCATGATTAACCATTAAATTAATTTCGGTTTAACTTGGCGGAAGTTTGGCAGGTCCGCTAAATTTGGTATGACTCCAAATTTGGTGGGGTTAACCAGAGTTTCTCCAGATTTGGTGGAGTTTTCCTAGGGAAAACTCAGGGACCATAACTTCTTCAATTTTTGACCAATTTTGGCTCAAAAAAAGTCATTCTTAGATGATTTGGATGCTCTGAACACAATGGAGTAGGTTGCAGAGACAGAAAGGCACTTATGTATGTGATTTTTATACGTTGATGTTTAAGGAAGCCAATGGCCACCACGAGAGGAGGTCAAGCCTATATCACTGAAGTCTAATTGCAGAGCTTGGAAAGTCATTTTTTGAGTTTTTGAGTCTTCTGAATCCAATGAAGCAGGTTGAAAATCCATTGGAGCACTACAGGTGCATGTAAGCAGAGAATTGACCATTAATCCAAAGAGGGCCTAGCCATTGAAGTAAGTCCAAGGAAATGTAGCCAAAGAGGGGTGAAGTCCTTTATCAGCTTTGTGTTATGATTTTGTTTTGTTTTGTTTTACTTCTCTGCAATTTACTTGTTGTATATGTGTTTTAAAGAACTAATTAACCTCATAAATTGCTCATAAAATACACTCAATAATTGACACATAATTCTTCACATTTTGGTTAATTTGAGATGATCCTAAACACATTTTTTTAATACTGATGAGGGAGCTTGCATAGCATTAACAATTCTTCCCAACATTTCAGATCATCTATCTCTAACTTTTTAAGATAATAGGACATATGTCTCTTTCTAGTTATATTTTAGGAGCACAAATTTCTCAATTTATTGAAATCTCATACTATTGATTTACCCTGTTTTTGTAGAACAATGTAAGAGTGCTATAGATAGGTTAAAAATTCGAAATTTTATTAACAACAGGTCTTACAAATGTTCTAGGATCACGATGGATCATACCTAAACTATCTAAAGTTGATCTCTTTGAAACATCTTGAATCTAGAAGGTTCTAGGTTGATCACATTTTGATGAGAGAAATAAATGAATAGTCACACATAAAACAAATAAAAAAAGTACAAGATGTGATTATCACTCCTTATATTGTGCAAATAAGGATTATACTCAAAATGATGAATTTTGGGGCAATAACATGCAATTTTATAAAAATGGCTTTAGTAGGTCCCCTATGAATCCTAAAGTGACAAATAGAGGTATAAAAACACTTGGACTTAAATATAGGGATGTTATTCTCATTGACATTCTAACCATCATCTTTATCAACATTATTTGGTATCTTTTATATTTTAATCATTTCCCTACATTTTCTATGATGATAGGAATAAAATTTAGCTAGAACATTAGCATATTCTATGTAAATATTATGCTCTCTTGTCTAAGTATTCTGAAGAAGTAGACAAACACTAATTTAATCAATTTTTTTAATTAAGATCATTTTATTTTTTAATTAAAAACATTTTAATCTTTGAAGAATAGCTCAATTATAGATTGCCATATAATATAAATAATAAGATCCAAACTTTAATCCTTATAAAAATTTCAAAAAAATAAATAAAAGGTAGCTCAATTATGGATTGCCATATTATGTACATAATAAGATCCAAACTTTAATCCTTAAAAAAGTTTACCGCAAAATAAATAAATTTAAAACAAATTAAAATTTTATGTAGTATTAAAAACAATCCAGTTAACAAGCAAATGACTTAATTTAATTAACGAAAACACCGGACGCAATCTATAACAGACTGGCACCAATAACAGACATAAAAAGAAAACGAAAATACGCATCATATACTATCCAAAAAATACACCATACACGTTCGAAAAAAAGTGGGTTGTCGCTAAGTGAAAAGGATAATCTTAATGTCCCTGCAACTTATACGGTAGGTAAAGTATGGTTATTACACTTTGACAACTCCACGAAACGAAAAGGAGATAACTTATACAACAAGTATGGTCATTGCCCTTTCACAACCCCACGCATGCACGACTATGTAACTCGGCAAAACGTTCTAGTGACCCACGATAGTGTTACGTATACGTATTGAACTTACTGCCAATAACTAAGAGGTGAATAACAATCGCTGTGCTGTGAGTATACATTGTTTTATCTATCGTTAACCTTAATAGATAAATAAATTATCAAAACCATCGCATTTAAGAATAATTTTATATCTGGACGGGGCGACGTGCACTATTTGCGCATACATATATTAATTTTTAGTTACTTCTTTGAAACTACTCTTACTTCCTTCTACCTGTCAACATTCGAGAGGTTGTGATGTTCAGAAATGTTTCAACAATCTTTGTTTCTTGACCTCTCAACATTCGAGAGGATATCTGTTCATGGATAGACATTTGACCATGTATAACAATGATTTATTTTCATATCAATACAATTTTTGTGAAAATGCGGCGTTCGATCATGATTGACCGTGGTTGACCATAATTGACCATGGTTGACCAAAGGAATAATAAACCGAGGGGATTGTTCTTATAAACCAAAGGGATTAATATTAAAACCCGAAGGGATTATGTACCCAAGGGAATAATATTAAACCTAAGGGAAAAATATTATAAAACCAAGGTATATAAAGCCTAAGATAAAATTTTAAAAACACTAAAATAAACATCGTCAATAATGGCTAATTTTCATATTGAGACAATCTTTGTCAAAATGTGACGTTCGACCATGGTTGACCATGGTTGATCAAGGTTGATCATGGTTGACCATGGTTGATCAAGGTTGATCATGATTGACCATGGTTGACTATGGTTAACAATGATTATCATATTGAGATAATATATGTTGATGCGACATAAATTATAAACCCAAGGCACATAAACCCAGAGATAAATATTATAAAGCTTAAAATAAACATGGTTGACCATGGTTCAGCATGGTTGATTTCCATATTGAGATAATATTTCCCACAATGTGACGTTGGACCATGGTTGACCATGGTTAAGACAATTATTGATTATAAACACTAAAATAACCATGGTTGACTATGGTTGATTTTCATATTGAGGCAATGCTTATCACAATGTGACATTGGACCATGGTTGAACATGCTTGACCATTATTTAGTTTCAAATCGACAAAATATTTGTCACAATGGGGCATTGGGCCATGGCATATTGAGACAATATTTGTCATAATGTGACATTGGACCATGGTTCACCATGATCTATATTATAAACCAAATAGAATAATAAACCCTAGGGATTAATATTAAAATCCTAAGGTATATAAACCCTCAGATAAATATTATAAACCCTAAAATAAAATAAACATGGTTGAAAATGATGGATATTATAAATCCAAGGGAATAATAAATCCTAGGGATAAATAATAAAAACCCAAGGGACAAATATTATAAACCCAAGGTATATAAAGCATAAGATAAATACTATAAATGCTAAAATAAACATTGTTGACAATGGTTGATTTTCATATCAACACAATCTTTGTGACAATACGACATTGGACCATGATTGATGGTGGTTGACTATGATTGATATTATAAACCCAATGGAATAATAAGCTCAATGGCTTGATCTTATAGATCGAAGGGATTAATATTAAAACCCCAAGGGATTATGTACCCAAGGGAATAATATTAAACCTAGGGGAAAAATATTATAAACCCAAGGTATGTAAAGCCTAAGATATATATTATAAACACTAAAATAAAAATCATTGACAATGGTTGATTTTCATATTGAGACCATCCTTGTGAAAATGCGACATTCGACCATGGCTGACCATCATTGACCATGGATGGCCATGTTTTATTTTATAAAATATGGTTAACCATGGTTGACAATGATTATCATATTGAGATAATCTATGTGAATGCGATGTAAATTATAAACCCAAGGCATGTAAACCCTAAGATAAATATTATAAACCCTAAAATAAACATGGTTGAGCATGGTTTAGCATGGTGGATTTCCATATTGAGACAATCTTTCTCACAATGTGACACTGGACCATGGTTGACCATGGTTGATTTTCATATTGAGACAATCATTGTCACAATGAGAAATTCAATCATGGTTGACCACGGTTGGCTATGATTGACCATGGTTGCCCATGATTGATATTATAAACCAAAGGGAATAATAAACTCAAGGCATTGTTATTATAAACCTGTTGACGGGCTAAGAATGGGCCGCCAGTGTCTAAGGTGTCTCCCAGGTGTAAAGTCCCAACTAGACTTCACACCGTTTGGAGTAAGAGCCCCATCCGGTATGTGGGCCCGGCTGCCACCATGAATGTTTTTTGCTCTTGGTTATTAAATGAGAAGGTGCCAAAGTGGGGCGAGAATGAAGTGCTCAGGCAGTGAAACAAAATCAGACCAAGATTGACAAATTGCAGAAAGAGGTTTAAACAAGTCACAACAACGATAAGAAGAGATGAACGATGAGGACGATTAGTTAGCTAAAACCCCATCGAACATAATAAACAAGAACATGCCAGAGGTCAATTGCGAAGTAGTTCACAATAGGTCACTGACATGGCAAGGAACAAGTAAACACAGATTATAAAGCAAAATATACACACAACCACTATGTATCAGTACATAACATCTCACGCATATGAAAGCACTCATACAGATATGGTGAGGTACCAGATAGCTAATACAACCACCATGAGACAACATGGGAATCAGTGCAAAGGGTAAAAGAAAACATCTTATTAATATTGTTGTAGCTTCAAATACATATCATGCAACTGGTCAATACCCAATAGTGGAACATGGACTGTTCATACCATCACCCAGTGTCAAAACCCTAGCCCTACTGCAAACCCACTCTCCTAGCTACCAAGAGCTGAGTGGCCTTAGCTCTCAAGCATCAATCAATTATCTATGTTCGCCTCAACTCAAGTGCTAAAGTTCTCTATTGTGAGGTATGAGTGCATGTTTATAGGGGTGAGGTGGTTGTTCACTTACCGTGACTCTTGAAGTTCCCCATGCCCTTTTGGATACGCTCCTGACTCTTGAGCTTCCTCACTTCTTTCTCAAGCCAAGAATGCTTGTTACATGTGCACATCAGTCCCAACATACCTGCCAATATAATGGTGGGTGAAATTTACAAAGAGAGAGGAGATGGGCAAAGAGGGTTATTGAAAACCCTAAAATGCTTGTTGCCCATATTTCAGAACGACACAGATGCTTGGTCCTGAAACCACCTTGTTTTCCTGCCATTGTGCTTCACTGACATTTATTAATCTTCTGGTCATGCACCTTCGAGTTCAATAAAAGGTTCTCGACACCAGGAAGGGAGCAGCTGGCTTACTGAGAAGGAACCCTGGTTCTGGATCTCGTTGCCAACATTGTTGAGAAACCACGAAGACATGGATTTTTGGACTACATGTCCTTGCACCTTGCTTACATCCAATCACCTATGATATTGTGTTCTTTACATTGCCACTATATTTCAATGGAGTGAATGGATCCAGTTTCGATCATTCTGAAACCTTAGTTGTAGCTTCTGTGGAAACCACAACTCTTTCAATGCAAACTTTCTATCTACAAACAAACAGAATGGGTCATATTTACGTCTCAACAAAGAATAATACCGACAATACAATCAAGTAACTGAAAGAATGACATTAATAAGTAATTAATTTAGACCCCTGTGCTTTATAAGCCCCATTTCAGCTTTGATCAAGAAACGGAATCCATCCGAGTGGGCATTATCAATATATAAAGCTACAACTATGAAAGTTTGAGTAAGA
This sequence comes from Pinus tabuliformis, assembly GCA_031772625.1. Taxonomy (NCBI): domain Eukaryota; kingdom Viridiplantae; phylum Streptophyta; class Pinopsida; order Pinales; family Pinaceae; genus Pinus; species Pinus tabuliformis. The sequence continues at coordinate 785,050,697 of CM062808.1, forward strand.
TTATTCAAGAGGACATCGGATTTGTCCCCATATTTTAAAGCTCTCACTTTATACTAACCAGGGACAACATCTTCATGGTGTAGCTTTCTCATTGACCTCAAAACCTTAACCTGTAGAGATTTTCATTTCGAAAATATTCTTCATCAAGACCTATAGCAAATAAGGCAATGGTCTGCAAACTATGACTTTAGAAGATATCACAGACAATTTCATATTTCTTAAAATACTGTCCTCTTCCTTTCATTCCCCAATATTCTAATACTATCACCTGTACATTTCGTATGTATGTACGGCTCCATAAAGGCACAAAAGCAAGATTAGAGAAGTGCAATACTATTAGGTTTTCAATGAGATCCCTCCCTAGAAGATGATCTATCCTGTAAATTTTCCGCTCTGAGTATAATATTGTGTACCTATATGTTTGTCCACATTGAATTTTACCTTTCAAGCCTATTGATTGCTATAGTGTGCCCTTCCTATTCCCATTTCCTTTTATCATGAGGAAGATTTTAGTGGCAAACGAAAGGTTCTATATGTGTGTTCCTTAGGTCGTAGCTCTATCAAAGAGGTCGTGTTGTCGAAGCAGAGGGCGGGTCGCATTTCTGGTTGCATGCTAGAGTGCGACTCTACGACCAGAGGTGGCATGGTCGCAAATAATGACTAGTCATGCTTATGGCTTTACCCGAGGCTTGAAAAAGCGATTTTACGACCTATGTAAGGGTGAAATTTTACTGAGAGTCACAAAGTCATAGGGCATGGTTGGTCATATTTTGTGAAAGTTCATTCAGGCATTAAGACATGACCATGCTTGGTCACAAAAAGGTTGGTCATATTGTATCATTGAGGACCTGAGCTATGACTTAGAGGCTCCCAAGATCTTGAAAGAAGTTGCAACTGAAGGAGTCTTTGGGCAGAACATGTTGTGCCAAGATCTTAACGCAGAACCATTATCTTGCGGAAGATCTCAACGCTAGTGTGAAACCCAGAGGGCTTGTTTGCTTCGATGGCATAATTTTTTGGACATTGTTGCATGAATTCCTCCAACGTATCCCTGGCTTGCGTGTTATCCTATGCTAATATCTTCTGATTACCAAATCTCTCATTCGCTCCGACCTTTGTCAATCAACTATAGGTTCAATCCAGAGGCTTATAGCGACTACTGGCGAGGTCGCATGGTCACATTGCAATGAAGGTTACACCATTTGGCCTCTTGTGTAGTGCGATGTCATGACTCTGGTGGAGGTGCAACTTCCGAGAGGTCGCATAGTCGCGCTTAATGGTAGCTCACATTCGCAGTCCTCTCCTAGAGTGTTATTATGTGAATTACAGGTTTGCCAACAGAATTATGACTAGTGACAATGCAGAAAAACAAGTCATTTTAGTATTCAACTTCTCTGACCGTGTAAAACTAGAAGGTTGGTGTTGCTTTGTTGTGGCGCAGAGGATCTGACCGTATCCATCGATATGTAAACACCAATCCTTGGGTATTCGTCTCTATTTTGCATTATATCATGACTTCTTATGTTCTTACTCAATCATTTGTATCTGTGTCTATTCTAGCTTGATTGTCCTATCGAATGCCTGGAGGAGTCTGTTCAAACGCAATTTCAATGAATAAACATGGCTTGTGGGTTATGACATAGAAAGCGTTGCACCATTTGATATGAAACTCAACCACCTTCCCTTGGTCTCCCGGTGGTAATCGGGCTTTCTATATTTCTTTGGCTATGTGAACGCAAATATTCACAAGTTCAAATGGTGTACAAATAACTCCTCTGTCTGCACGAGGGGTCCATGAACTTGTTGGTCGTATTCTGAGGGCTTGCATTAAGTGTTGCTAAGAGGTTCTCAACGCCCTTTTATATTAACATCGATTATTTTTATGATCCTCTTTCAAAGCTCATTTTGGAAAAAGACAAAACCACCTCACGTAAGAAATATATGATCAATTTGTATTTGGTCCAAATTGGAAATATTACCAAGCTCTTCAGGCACTGGACCTGATAGATTGTTCCCATTCAAAAGAAAAAGTTGAAGAGTTGTTATATTTCCAGTCTCCTTCAGAATACTGCTGCTTATATTATTCCACATGAAACCCAAAATTTTAAGTTGTTGTAAATTTCTGATTTTTGGAGCTAGATTTCTTGTTAGGTTCATGGTTATGAAAGTAGCCATTTGAAAGATTTTCATTATATCATATCACTTCTATCCAAGGTACGTTACAATGGATCACCTTTCCCCTATCTTTTAGGTTTCCATGTGGATCTCCAAGACTCGCCTTAAAAATTTTTAAGGTCAGCAACTTCATTAGGATCTGTACTTTGAGCTGCATCAAATAAGAGAGGACGTTAACTATAGATGAAGATACAAACTAGAATAGCTAGGGAACCTTTTTCCGAGCTCAAGGCATTGCTTCCACCTAGCATCTAAATAATCATGCTGGGCTCAAAAATTTCTTTTGATATGTACCTCCGATGGTACCTTCAATGACATATGCTTTCCATCCCTTTTGTTATTTACATCCCCATGCCTTCCTTCAGATTGTTTGATGGATTTTTATGGTTTTCTGAGTGAAGAGACCTCCCATATGAATTTTGGGTGCATTGCGATGGCTCAAACTCCAAAAAATAATCCATTTATAAATTTTAAAACATCCACCATGCCATGTAATTAAGGAATTCTGGCATCAGAACGTCTTAGTGTTGTCGTGCAAAGGGACCACTTATGCAATATGTAGTCTAGTTCGTGGTACCTTCAAAGCATCTTGAAAAACCAAATGAGATGAAAAATAAGATATTATGCCATAGTGACACTTTTGTGTGAAAAATGAATCAATAAAAACACTAATTAATTTGAGGAGCCTGAACAATAAATGATCCCAACGAAGATGTTATTTTATATTGGTTGATGAAACATGCTTAATTTTGGAGGGCAACTCAACATTCCAGTGCTTTCATGGATTTATTAATTACAATCAATTTTGATAACACCTGATGCTCGAGGGGTGATGCACTCATAGAGCGAGTCTGTTGAAACATTTATAGTGGTTGGACTATAGGTTACCACCATCTAGGGTTTCGAATACCCATGGGAATGAAAGCCTTGCAAAAAATCCTAATGTGCATGCCAAGACGAGGAATCAATCATGAACCTAGGGTCCTATGACATACAAAAATTTCTTCCATGATGACTGACAACATCAATGGGAACACACTCTCAACAGGATGTGAATTAGGTCAGAACTGAGGGGGATCACCTTTTCCAATTTAGGGTTTCACCCAAACCTCAAAACTGTCCATCATAAGGAAAGCCAAATTCCATGCACATTTCCTTAGATGGGCTCCAAAATCATGAGACTCTTGACACATTAATAAAGCCACCAACCTTCGAAACCCTAATGCGGTCCTAAGGCATATGTCTGAGATAAAACATGGTGTGCAGATGCAGTGAACGAAATGTGAGTGGGCGCACAAAAGGGGGCTGGGTAGGCAAATTCACTGGGAGAGAAACTGGTTGGGGGCCCTATCAAAACCCTAAAAGTATGGGGCGAGTGGTAGGGTACCGAAAATTTTGGATATGCCCAAATATTTGGGTGGTGTTGTAGCGGCTACAACAATTGGCGAACCACTGGTAGAATCCAGTATCTCTATTCAATATCCCTGTAATAATCCAAGTCCATGTATGATGCAATGAATATGAAAGGTTACTATGGGAAACTTTTGCATTTCCTCGACCTGTGCAAATATGCCTTCCCTCGTGCCTAAGTTAGGTCTTGCCAATCAGTAAACACCACATCGACAGTTCACACATACCGGTAGTTGATGTTGATGCAAAGAACAGGACAGAGGGATTATTGTATTCAGAATTTTAAAAATAAGCTTTTGGTGTTGCTCCATTTCCAATGGGCTTGGACAGTACCCTGGTGGAGTCACTTCAACAAATCACAACTCTTGCTCCACTTCCAGCGAGCCTGGTCAGTACCTTGATGGAGTCGTTGAATTACCTCTCTATGCACGAAGCCTTTCTCGATCCTTTACCCTTTATTGGGTTTCATTTTCTTTTACATGTGCATTTTCACTTATTTCGGGGTGTTCATTGTGCCAGGGTAGATGAGGGATCCTGACTTATTTTACAAGCAAGAGAGGTTGTTTCTTGTTTGACAGAAACTAAGAGATATCCCGATTTAGGTTTGCCCTCATGCCAAGCTTTCACATCTGATTTCTAGTTAGCAAGTGAAAAATAACACAAGTCATTGAAACAATCAAGACCATGCTAGGCACTAGGTTCACGTTATGGTTATAGGTCATTTAAATAGATTAGGGTTCCCCATGAGCAATTTGTTCATATTTTTTGTGTTAATAAATTTGACTCGTAGGAGAGATATTTAGGATGAAAATTTGATGATTGGCTCTAAGAGAGGCTACCCATTGTTGTAACCATCACAACTTCACATAATCATAGGGCTAGGGTTTTATTTCTAGAGCCAGGTGACCAGGGAACTCTCTTAGGGTTTACAAGCTGGTGTGAAGAGATCGAAGCAATGCACTTGGAGAAAGAGCAAAAGGTGTGAGAGAGCTATTCACAAACCCATAGCTTTGGAATCTTCAGGTTCATGAAGGCTCATGCAGTAGCGTGCAACATAGGCAAAAATTCCAAGTTAGGTCAAAGGTAAGTGTGTGCCAAGCGAGAAGGCAAGTGTATGATGCAATGCAACAAACACGGTTAATGACCCAATGCAATGCTATGTGCAGAAGAGATCAACCAATTTCCATTAAACGACCAATGCAATGAGTAAGCAGAGATTTCATGAATGCAATTCAACAACAAACAAATGCAAGGACATGAGTGCAAAGAAACAAGCAGGGAACTAACTACCTACAATAAAGAAAATGAAACATTGCAAATTTAAATCATAAGAAAATTCTAATCAACCAACTGATAAGGAAAGCTAAAACCTAACTAGTCTAAACCCTAAATCCTAAATTAATCAAGGCATAAGCCAGGTTATGTGAAATCAAACTTCCAATGCAGCCACCGTAGTAGTTCCTAGCTTGCAAAAACAAAGATGACAACAATTAGAAATTGTGGGAAGAGTTGTGCAAAACATAACATGTTTACCTATAAAGCGTACACAATAGCAAGAACATCTCATCCACCTATAGGGAAATTTGTCAGGGAAGACCTTTCAAGGCAAATTGCAACCCAATCCTGGTAAACCAAACTACAAGCGTGAAATTTATAGTCAGTCAGCCATAACATACATCCGTTTATGCCTAACCCTAAATCCAATGCAAGTAAGGCAAGATGTCGTCGACTAGTAAAGGAATGGGCCAGATTCATCTGATCAACGACCCTATCATGATGTAGAGGATGATAAACTTGATAACCTTGAAAAGAGGGGCCCCTATTGGGTGTAACTAAGATCCATGAGGATTCAAACACATAAACCCTAATTTCCAAAACCCTAGTTTGAAATTGTTCATGGACTGCATCAAGGACGTGAGGACCTGGCATAACCATCAATGGAAGCTGGAGTTCTTCATTGTCCTAGCCGATCTCTGAACCTTTAAATGACACGCTATCCAATCTAGCTTCGCAAGATTTGTAGTTGGGTGTATACGGTATTGTTGGTTGTGACCAGACAACTATCAGTGAAAATATTGTGGATGGGATTCATTGTCTGAATATTTATAGATAAACAACTCGACAAATGAGACTCTTTAGATTCCCGAGAGTGAATTGAATCAACCACAAGAGTGTCAGGCAAAGGGGAGATCATGCGATTAGCCCCTTTCCACATAGCAGATTGAAAGGTATCATTTGATTGCATATGCTGAAAGATTGAATTGGTTGGGAGACAATAAAAAAAAATTGAGACAATGGCCAGAGCACTTCCTTCAGCGAACAAATTAGGATATAGAGGCTGATGTGCATCAGTTGAAATGTGATGGAAATATTTGCTCAGAGAGATATTGCTCGAATTAGAGGGTTTCAGATATGAACTCGCATCTGGCAAGAAAATGTTGTGAGGAGCGTGATGTATAGAAAACCTAATTTTTGAAACCCTAATTTAGCTTGGCTCAAGGGTCTCATAAGGAACGTGAGAAACTGACGTAACCATCAACGGAAGCTGAAGTGCCTCAACTTCCTGATGAGTCCCTAAACTTTCAAAAGGTGGGTTAGCAAATTTTGGTGGCTTCGTAGGATAATCACAAGAGGCATGAGCGAATATATATCCAGCAAAATGAGAATCGCTAAAACCACTAGTTCGATCAAGCTGGGTATCTGATACATAAGGCTCTTCTTGGATTGGGGGGGAAGAGAGATTGATGAGGGAACCAGCTTGAGCTAGATGAGATGTAGGGCCCTCTTCTTCACCTGTTAAAGAATGTGAGTGGCAAAGATCAGGCATAAGGGATTCAGACTCTGCATCCCTTGACTGTGAAACCTCACCCCCATGCACATGATTGCAATCGATGTGAGCAAGATAAAGATGTGAATGATCTAAAGGAACCATTGGTGCAGTAGACCCATGGACTAAATCAGGGTAGAGTGGAAGCATAGGGTCATATGAAGGAGCACCAATCGGACTCGGACTCACATCCTGCCCATATGTTCCATGGATTTGATAAGACAATCATTACTTGAGACAAGACCAACACCATCGTGTACAGTTGAATGAGATCCCGTGACATAGTGCGATGTATGTTGAATGGACTTGATTGGAAGAAATGTTATGTGATTTTCAAATTTAGAACCAAAAGAACGTATGAGGGATTTAGAGGAGAGACCATCAGATCTGTTTCCCACAAAGAACTATTCATCATATGAACCATTTACGGTCACAATATTATTATGTAATAAGTCAAGAGGAGGATGAGAAATCCCACAAACAGTAATCTCTTCCTTGGGGGTTTTAAGTTGTTCCAGATTCAAAGAGATAGGTAAAACAAAATTACGGGAAGAATATGGACACTTTGTAATTTGCAAATTATGTTGATACTCATGTGAAATAGGATTTGTTTCTAATTGAAAATGTTGTAAAGAAACAAGAACCAATCGCTGAAAATGTATATTCAAATACACCTAGACGATATCACTTTCAGGAAATTCAAAACAAAGATGAACAAATCTGAAAGAAAAATCATCTAAAGATTCCTCAAGTTTCATCCTAAGCTCATTTATCCTCCTTAATAAATCTTGAAAATCGTACCTATCAAATGCTTGTTGGAGCTTACAGACGAGTTGCTCGAACAAATGAATGGACACTACTGGCAATGTGTAGCACCATTGCTTGGCGCGACCTTCAAGGGTGAGGGAGAAAAACACATAAGCGAACTCTTCATCATCGATCTCAAAATATTCACAAAGCTCGAGGCAATTAGAAATGTGCTCGATTAAAGGTGTTCCATCTTCGACATCAAACTTTAACTGAGACAAGTGATGGATCTGCTCATTGGGGATGGAAAATCGGAAAATAGACAAACCAGATAACCACCCTGGGAGCAAGATCTTGGTCAGATCCATTAACAAATATGAGACTAAACTATAGGCTCCAAGGGCTCAGCTTGTCATCTGGCCCTCCTTCTAGCGCCAATTTGTTGATAGGCCAAGAATGGGCTACCAATGTCTAAGGGTTCTCCTACGTGTAAAGTCCCAACTAGACTTCACATCGTTTGGAGTAGGAGCCCCATCCGGTATGTGGGCCCAGCTGCCACCATGAATGTTTTTCGCTCTTGGCTATCAAAAGAGAAGGTGCCAGAGTGGGGTGGGAATGAAGTGCTCGGGCAGCAAAACAAAATCAGATCAAGATTGACAAATTGCGGAAAGAGGTTTAAACATGTCACAACAATGATAAGAAGAGATGAACGATGAGGAAGATTAGTTAGCTAAAACCCCATTGGACATAATAAACAAGAACATGCTAGAGGTCAATTGCGAAACAGTCCACAATAGGTCACTGACATGGCAAGGAACAAGTAAACACAGATTCTAAAGTGAAATATACACGCAACCACTATGTATCAGTACATAACATCTTGTGTATATGAAAGCACTCATACAGATATGATGAGGTACCAGACAGCTAATACAACCACCATGAGTCAGCATGGGAATCAGTGCAAAGGGAAAAATAAAAAATCTTATTAATATTTTTGCAACTTCAAATACGTATCATGCAAATGGTCAATACCTAGTAGTGGAACATGGACTATCCATACCATCACCCGATGTCAAAACCCTAGCCCTACTACAAACCCACTCTCCTAGCTACTAAGAGTTGAGTGGACTTAGCTCTCAAGTATCAATCAACTATCTCTGTTCGCCTCAACTCAAGTGCTCAAGTTATCTGTTATGAGGTATGAGGGTACGTTTATAGGGTTTAGGTGATTGTTCACTTACCATGACTCTTGATGTTCCCCATGCCCTTTCGACTACCCTCCTAACTCTTGAGCTTCCTCACTTCTTTCTCAAGCCAAGAATGCTTGTTACATGCACACATCAGTCCCAACATTCCTGCTGATATAATGGTGGGTGAAAATTAAAAAAAGAGAGGAGATGGGTGAAGAGGGTTATTGAAAACCCTAAAATGCTTGTTGCCCATATTTTAGAATGATGCAGATGCTTGGTCCTGAAACTGCCTTGTCTTCTTGCCATTATGCTTCAATGAAATTCATTAATCTTGTGGTGATGTGCCTTTGAGTTCACTAAAAGGTTCTCGGAACCTGGAAGGGAGCAGCTGGCTTGTTGAGAAGGAACCCTAGTGCTGGATCTCGTTGCCAACATTGTTGAGAAACCACGAAGACATGGATTGTTGGACTACATGTCGTTCCACCTTGCTTACATCCAATCACCTATGATGTTGTGTTCTTGACATTGCCACTGTATTTCAAGGGATTGAATGGATCCAGTTTCGATCTTTTTGAAACCTTAGTTGTAGCTTTTGTGGAAACCGCAACTCTTTCAATGCAAACTTTCTATCTGCAAACAAACAGAATGGGTCATATTTACTTTTCAACAAAGAATAATACTGGAAATACAATCAAGTAATTGAAAGAATGACATTAATAAGTAATTAATTTAGACCCCTGTGCTTTATAAGCCCCATTCCATCTTTGATCAAGAAAGGGAATCCATCCCAGCGGGCATTATCAATATATAAAGCTGCAACTATGAAAGTTGGAGTAAGATTGTTCAAGAGGACATCAGATTTGTCCCCATATTTTAAAGCTCTCGCTTTATACTGACCAAGGACAACATCTTCAAGGTGTAGCTTTCTCATTGACCTCAAAACCTTAACCTGTAGAGATTTTCATTTCGAAAATCTTCTCCATCAAGACCTATAGCAAATAAGGCAATGGTCTGCAAACTATGACTTTGGACGATATCGTGGACAATTTCATATTTCTTAAAATACCATCCTCTTCCTTCCATTCCCCAATCTTCTAATACTATCACCTGTACATTTCGTATGTATGTTCGGCTCCATAAAGGCACAAAGACAAGATTAGAGAAGCACAATACTGTCAGGTTCTCGATGAGATCCCTCCCTAGAAGATGACCTATCATGTAAATTTGCTGCTTTGAGTATAATATTATGCACCTATATGTTTGTCCACATTGAATTCAATTTTTCGGGCCTGCGTGTTGCTATAGTGCGCCCTTCCTATTCCCATTTCCTTTTATCATGAGGAAGATGTCAGTGGCAAACAAAAGGTTGTATATGTGTGTTCCTTAGGTCGCATCTCTGTCTAAGCGGTTGCACTATTAGAGCAGAAGGCGAGTCGCATTTTTGGTTGCAGGCTGGAGTGTGACTCTGCGACCAGAGGTTGCATGGTCACGAATAATGAATATTCATGCTTATGGCTTCACCCGAGGCTTGAAAATGCGACTTTGCGACCTATGCAAGGGTGAAATTTTACTGAGAGTCGCAAAGTCATAGGGCAGGGCTGGTCGCATTCTATGAAAGCTCGCTAAGGCATTAAGACATGACCATGCTTGGTCACAATAAGGTTGGTCATATTGTATTGTTGAGGCCCTGAAATGTTACTTAGAGGCTCCCAAGATCTTGAAATTAGTTGCGACTAAAGGAGTCTTTGGGCAGAACGTGTCATGCCAAGATCTTAACATGAAACCATTATCTTACGGAAGATCTTAATGCTAGTGTGAAACCCACAGGGCTTGTCTACTTCGATGGCATAATTTTCTGAACATTACTGCATGAATTACTCCAGCGTATCCCTGGCTTGCGTATTATCCTGTGCTAATATCTTTCGACTGCCAAATATCTCACTCAGTCTAACCTTTTTCAATCAACTATAGGTTCGATCTAGAGGCTTTTAGCGACTACTAGTGAGGTCACATGGTCGCATTGCAATGAAGGTCGCACCCTTTGGCCTCTTGTGTACTGCGATGCCGCGACTCTGGTGGAGGTGCGACTTCTGAGAGGTCACATAGTCGCTCTTCATAGTAGGTTGTATTCACAGTCTTCTCCTAGAGTGCACTTTTGCAACTTACGGGTTTGCCAACAGAATTGCGACTAGTGACAGTGCAAAAAACAATTCATTTCAGCATTCAACTTCTACAACCGTTTAAAATTGGAAGGTTGACTTGGCTATGTTGTGGTGCAGAGGATCTGACCATATCCATTGATATGTAAACACCCAATCCTTGGGTATTTGTCTTTGTTTTACCTTATATCATGACTTGTTATGTTCTTTCTTACTGATTTGTATCTATGTCTATTCTAGCTTAACCGTCCTGTCCAATGCCTAGAGGAGTCTGTTCAAACGCGATTTCAACGAATAAGCATGGCTTGTAGGTTATGACATAAAAAGCGTTGCATCATTTGATATGAAACCCAACCACCTTCCCTTGGTCTCCGTGCGATAATTAGGCTTTCAATATTGCTTTGGCTATGTGAACGCAAATATTCACGGGTTCGAATGGTGTACAAACAATGCCTCTGTTTGCGCGAGGGGTCCATGAACCTGTTGGTAGTATTCTGAGGGCTTACATTAAGTGCTGCTAAGAGGTGCTCAACACCCTTTTATATTAACATCGATTATTTTTATGATCCTCTTTCAAAGCTCATTTTGGCAAAAGACAAAACCACCTCACGTAAGGAATATATGATCAATTTGTATTTGGTCCAAATTGGAAATATTACCAAGCTCGTCAGGCAATGGAACTGATAGATTGTTTCCTTTCAAAAGAAAAATTTAAAGAGTTGTTATATTTCCAATCTCCTTCAGAATACTGCCGCTTATATTATTCCACATGAAACCCGAAATTTTAAGTTGCCGTAAATTTACGATTTCTGGAGCTAGATTTCCTGTTAGGTTCATGGTTATGAAAGTAGCCATTTGAAAGATTTGCATTATATCATATCACTTCTATCCAAGGTATGTTACAATGGATCACCTTTCCCCTAGTTTTTAGGTTTCCATGTGGATCTCCAAGACTCGCCTTAAATTTTTTTAAGGGCAACAACTTCATCAGGATCTGTACTTTGAGCTGCAACAAATAAGAGAGGACGATAACTATAGATGAAAATCCAAACTAGAATATCTAGAGAACCTTTCGCCGAGATCGAGGTGTTGCTTCCACCTAGCATCTAAATAACCATGTTGGGCTCAAACATTTCCTTTGATCTGTACCTCTGATGGCACCTTCAATGACATATGCTTTCCATCCCTTTTGTTATTTACGTCCCCATGCCTTGCTTCGGATTGTTTGTTGTATTTTTATGGTTTTCTGAGTGAAGAGACCTCCCATACGAATTTTGGGTGCATTGTGATGGCTCAAACTCCAAAAAATAATCCAATTATAAATTTTCAAACATCCACCATGCCACGTAATTAAGGAATTCTGGCATCAGAGCGTCTTAGTGTTGTCGTGCCAAGGGACCACTTATGCAATATGTAGCGTAGTTCATGGTGCCTTTAGGGAATCCTAAAAAAGTAGATGAGATGAAAAATAAGATATTATGCCATAGTGACACTTTTGTGTGAAAAATAAATGAATAAAAACATTAATTCATAAGAAGAGTTTCAACATAAATCACATGTGGAAAACCTTTGTTGACACGTTTCGAACCAACTAGTGTGGTTAATTGTCAGGACAAGTTGAGGAGTCAGATCATCACTGTAAAATAAATAGGGAGAGTAGATCTTCCAAATGGCTAGGTTGACTAGATTGACCATCAACGGCTATATAACGGCTAGATTATATAATGTTAATAAGTCAAAGGTAAAAACTTCTAATAATATTCTAATTTTAGTGAATAGTAACTAATTATAATATATTAATGTTAGAATGTTATATTTATTTAATTAAAATATTTTCATTAGGTTATTAAAATAAATTTTTTAATTCCTTTTTAATTTATTTAATCATATAAATACTAGGGATACGTGAAGGGGTTTTATTTTTATTTTTATTATATATTAGAATGTTATAATATTAATTGTATTTATATATTGAATTACTTAGTTCTAATTTAATTTAATCCATTGAAGAAAAAGCGCGCCGGGGGGAGGGGGTTTATAAATCAGAAAGTCAATTTATTCCTTTTTAATCATTTAAACCACTAGGGATAGTAGAGGGTTTTTTAATAATAAGGATTTAATGGGATTAATAAATTATTATTGAGTATTGGTTAAAATTAATTTTATTTATTTATATTTTATTCATAGGTCAAGGAAGAAGCTTAATTACAAATAATATCAAGAAAATTTTGTTAAGGAAATAGTAATAAAAATTAGAACAAGCGAGAGATTTTAAATACAAGAAGGACAAGAACAGGACAATTAGTAAAAAACTAAAACCAAAGGAGAAACCTTAGGAGGATGGAAAGGGCAGCACTAGGAAGAAAGGGGAAACCTCGAAAACTAAAAGGGGAGGGGAAGGGGGAAAAGGAGGGTAATACTAAGAAGAAAGGGCAGGGATCCAACATCTACTGATCTTCCAGCCGTCATCTCTATTGAGATTATTAGGCCTTTTTTCAATTTCAATCGCCTCGCTGAATTTATGGTGATGGAACTGCACAACCTTGGTAATAAAGACTCTGATTCCTTCATTAATGAGCTTAAGGACATAAATCTTGACCCTAAAGACATCCTTGTCATCTTCGATGTGGTCTCCCTTTACACTTGCATTCCTATAAAGGAGGCCTTGGAAGTGATCTATTGCCTAACAGATCTCGATACCACTTGGCTGCTTGAGATTTATCTCACTTCCACTTTTGTTTGTTTCGAGGGTGAATTATTTGAGCAGACCTATGGTGTTTCCATGGGCTCACCCTTTCCCCTATTGTTGCGAATCTTTTTATGGAGGATTTCAAATCCAAAGCTTTAGCCTCGACCCGTCTCCTTCCCAAGCTATAGAAAAGGTATGTGGATGACACTAATATCATTTGGTCCCATGGCCAAGAGGAGTTGGATCTCTTCTTCAATCACCTCAATTGTTAATCTTCTGCCATTAAGTTCACCATGGAAAAAGAAGTCAATGGCTGCCTCCCCTTCCTGGATATTCTTATTTCAAAAAACCTGGACGGTTCCCTCTCCCACTCAGTGTTCTGGAAGAAAGAACATACTGAGTAGTATCTTCATGCCGATTCCCATCATTTCCCCGCTCAAAAATTGGGTGTTCTTAACACCCTGGCTACTCGTGCCCTTAGGATTTCTGATAGTAAGAGCTTCGATAAAGAGAAACCCCATCTCCTTAATGTCTTTGTGGAGAATGGCTATAGTAGGCGCTTAGGTCAGAAGGTTTTCCTTAAAGCATCTAAAAATTCTTTTATTAAAAAGGTATCTAAAGAACACCTGCTAGGTGTCCATCTTCACTATGTCCAGGGAACCACAGACAAGATTGCTCAGATCCTTAAGAAGTATAATATTCCCTCAACCTTTAGGCCCCTCAATACCATTCGTAAATCCCTCCATTCAGTGAAATATCCCATTGACCCTAAGGACATGAAGGGCGTCTACTTGATCCCTTGTGCTTGTGGGACCTTCTATATCGGGGAAACAGGGCACTCTATCCATCAAAGGATCAGCGAACATGCAGCCAACCTAAGACATGGGAGAACCAAGTCTTTAGCGTTAGGGGAGCATGCGGAAAAGACCAAGCATCATGTCTGTATTGAGGAGGCAAGGTTATTACCAAGGTTGCATAGTTCCATCACCGTAAATTCAAGGAGGTGATTGAAATTGAAAAAAGGCCTAACAATCTCAATAGAGATGACGGCTGGAAGATCAGTAGTTGCTGGATCCCTGCCCTTTCTTCTTAGTCTTACCTTCCTTTTCCCCCTTTCCCGCCCACCTTTTTTAGTTTTTGAGGTTTCCCCTTTCTTCCTAGTGTTGCCCTTTCCATCCTTCTAAGGTTTCTCCTTTGGTTTTAGTTTTTTACTAATTGTCCTATTCTTGTCCTTCTTGTATTTAAAATCTGTCGCTCATTCTAATTTTTATTACTATTTCCTTATCAAAATTTTCTTGATATTATTTGTTATTAAGCTTCTTCCTTGAACTATGAATAAAATATAAATAAATAAATTTAATTTTAACCAATACTCAATAATAAGTTATTAATCCCATTAAATCCTTATTATTAACAAACCCTCTACTATCCCTAGCGGTTTAAATGATTAAATAAATTAATAAAGAATAAATTGGCTTTCTGGTTTATAAACCCCCCCCCCCTTTTTTCAATGGATTAAATTAAATTAGAACTAAGTAATTCAATATATAAATAAAAAATAATATTATAACATTCTAATATATAATAAAAATAAAAATAAAACCCCTTCACGTATCCCTAGTATTTATATGATTAAATAAATTAAAAAAGGAATTAAATAATTTAATTTAATAACCTAATGAAAATATTTTAATTAAATAAATATAACATTCTAACATATAATATATTATAATTAGTTATTATTCACTAAAATTAGAATACTATTAGAAGTTTTTACCTTTGACTTATTAACATTATATAATCTAGCCGTTATATAGTTGTTGATGGTAAACCTAGTCAACCTAGCCGTTTGGAATATCTACTCTCGCTATTTATTTTGCAGCCATGATCTGACTCCTCAACTTGTCTTGACGATGAACCACACTAGTTGGTTCGAAATGCGTCGACAAAGGTTTTGCACATGTGATTTACGCCGAAACTCTTCTTATAAATGTTATGGATCACAAAAGCCTCAATTCAATAACATTAATTCATTTGAGGAGCCTGAACAATAAATGATCCCAACTAAGATGTTATTTTATATTGGTTGATGAAACATGCTTGACTTTGGAGGCCAACTCAACATTTCGGTGCTTTCATGGATTTATTAATTACAATAAATTTTGATTACACCTAATGCTCGAGGGGTGATGCACTCATAGAGCGAGTCCCTTGAAACATTTATAGTGGTTGGACTACAGGTTACCACGATCTATGGTTTCGAATACCCATGGGAACGAAAGCCTTGCCAAAAATCCTAATGTGCATACCAAGATGAGGAATCGATCATGAACATAGGGTCCTATGACATGCAACAATTTCTTCCATGATGACCGACAACATCGATGGGAACACACTCTCAACAGGATGCGAATTAGGTCAAAATTGAGGGGATCACCTTTTCCCATTTAGGGTTTCGCCCAAACCTCAAAACTGTCCATCGTAAGGAAAGCAAAATTGCATGTATGTTTCCTCAGATGGGCTCCAAAATCATGAGACTCTTGACACATTAATAAAGCCACCAACCTTTGAAACCCTAATGCGGTCCTAAGGTGTATGTATGAGATAAAACATGGTGTACGGATGCAATGAATGAAATGTGAGTGAGCACACAAAATGGGGTAGGGTAGGCAAATTCGCAGGGAGAGAAACCAATTGAGGGCCCTATCAAAACCATAAAATCTTGGGGCGAGTGGTGGGGTACCCAAAATTTTGGATATGCCCAAATATTTTGGTGGTGTTGTAGTTGCCACAACAAAACCCAAGGGAATAATAAACCCAAGGGATTAATATTAAAATCCCAAGGGATTATGAACCCAAGCGAATAATATTAAATCTAAGGGACAAATATTATAAACGCAAGGTATATAAACCCTAAGATAAATATTATAAATGCTAAAATAAACATCGTTGACAATGGTTGACCATCGTTGATTTTCATATTGAGACAATCCTTGTCAAAATGAGATGTTCGACCATGGTTGACTATGCTTAACCAACGTTGATTTTCATATCAGCACAGTCTTTGTGTCAATGCGACGTTCGACATTGGTTGACCATGATTGACCATGGATGGGCATGTTTGATTTTATAAAACATGGTTGAGCATGGTTGATCAAGGTTGACCATGCTTGACCATGGTTGATGTTGATTATCATATTGAGACAATGTTTGTCAATGCAACGTAAATTATAAACCCAAGGTATAAAAATCTTAAGATAAATGTTATAAACCATAAAATAAACTTGGATGAGCATGGTTGATTTCCATATTGAGACAATATTTGGCACAATGCAACGTTGGACCATGGCTGACCATGTTTGGCCGTGATTAATTTTCATATCGAGACAATCTATCGCAATGCAAAGTTGGACTATGGTTGACCACAATTGATTTTCATATTGAGACAATCATTGTCACAATGTGACAATCGACCATGGTTGACCATAATTGATGTTATAAACCCAAGGGAATAATACACCCAAGGCATTGATATTATAAACCCAAGGGAATAATAAACCAAAGGGATTAATACTAAAACCAAAAGGGATTATGAACCCAAGGGAATAATATTAAACCCAAGGGGAAAATATTATAAACTCTAAGATAAATATTATAAACACTAAAATAAACATCGTTCTCAATGGTTAATTTTCATATTGAGATAATCTTTGTCAGAATGCGACGTTGGACCATGGTTGACCATTCTTAACCATGGTTGATTTTCACATCAACATAATCTTTGTGACAATACGAACTTCAACCATAGTTGACCATGATTGACCATTGATGCTCATGTTTGATTTTATAAAAAATGGTTGACCATGGTTCTCCAAGGTTGACCATGATTTACCATGGTTGACGATGATTATCATATTGAGACAATCTTTGTCATAATGAGACGTAAATTATAAACCCAAGGTATATAAACTCTAAGATAAATATTATAAACCCTAAAATAAACATGGTTGACCGTGGTTGATATTCATATTGACACAATCCTTGTCACAATGTGACGTTGGACCATGCATGACCATGATTGATTTTCATATCGAGACAATCTATAGAAATGTGACATTGGATTATGGTTGACCATGGTTGATTTTCATATTAAGACAATCATTGTCACAATGTGACATTTGACCATGGTTGGCTATGATTAACCATGGTTGACCATGATTGATATTATAGACCCAAGGGAATAATAAACCCAAGGAGTAATAAACCCAATGGATTAGTACTAAAACCCTAAGGGATTATGAACCCAAGGGAATATTTTAAACTAAGGGGCTAATATTATAAAGTGAAGGTATATAAACCCTAAGATAAATATTATAAATAGTAAGAACAACATGGTTGACAATGGTTGACCATGGTTTATTTTCGTATTGAAACAATCTTTGTCACAATGCGACATTGGACCATGGTTGACCTTGGTTAACCATGGTTGATTTTCATAACAACAAAATCTTTGTGGCAATGTGACGTTCAACCATGGTTGACGATGACTATCATATTGAGACAATCTTTGTCATAATGCAATGTTGGAGGATGTTTGAGGAAATGATTGATTTACATATTGATACAATCTTTGTCACAACGCGACGTTGGACCATGGGTTACCATAATTGATTTTATAAAACATGATTAACCACTATTGAGCATGGTTGAATAATATTT